>JAXQKC010000101.1:600000-763827 GCA_037042735.1 Aureobasidium sp. Y128-05A
ATCAACGCGGACTGTGTCCCGCGCTCTAGATCCTATGATTGGTACTCAATCGTTGATTTCCTATATCACAAAGAAGAGAAACTAGAGAACATCTTTGATTTGACCCTAGTGATAAAGATACCAAAAAGTGTTAAAGGCATGCTGGGCACCTTGTCGCTTGTGATTCGTTATCTGCATCGGAAGCAGACAGGAAGAAAATTTCTCTAACCCTCACGCACCTTTCTTCTACTTTCTTTCTTTGAGTCGAACTAGACATACATGAAACAAACACACAATTGCTCACACAACATCTCTCAGCTAGCTGCTTGCGCAACAGATTACCAATCGAAACAAGATGTCCTTGCTAAAAGCTTGCCGCTCTTTCAGCTGGGGTATGGGACACACCCTGAAGCCTGGTAAGACAATAGTATATAGATTATGTGCCCTGGACAACCTCCATCAAGCTGGTTACGTGGCCGAGTGGTTATGGCGCCAGATTCAAGCGATTCAAAGCTTCTCAGTTCTCTGAGTTTCCTGGTAACGAAAGTTGCATGGGTTCGAGTCCCATCGTAATCAATATCTTTTTGCTGTTTGGCTAACGTCCTAGTCCTGAGGACCATTGGGAGTTGTCGGGAAAACAGCCCTGTGGCTCGAGATGTTATGGGTAGGCAAAAATCGGCTTGTGGTGGTTCCATGGGTGAATACGCGCTTGTCGAAGCCCCAATTTTGGACAAGCTTCAAGGAAGGAATTGAAGCCTGAAGATAAGAGTGAATGTGCGGCTCAATCATTGTGTTGAAGCGGGCCGCTCAAATCAAGGGCAATTTAGACCTGTTGCAACGGAACATCGATCTGCGGACCGAGTGCCTTTCCAACTTTGACGCAACGCCGGCCATTGGCTTGTTTGATAACATTACATGTTCGTGCATTTGTGTATACGAGCGGCATGATCGATAGAATAGTGGTCTTTTACTGAGAACCTACATATATATGAAGCATAGTAACCTCAAACATCAGCCGAAGCAGTGGCAGCAGCAGACCTCTTCGAGTTCTTCTTCGCCTTCTTCTTGAGCGCTGGTTTCTCTGCTTCAGCAGTCTCAGTATACTCCTCTTCATCCTCTGCACCGCCACCTTTTCTCTTCTTCTTTGCTTCTCGTGCCATGCGGTCAAGTGTACTACCCATACGCTTACTACCTTGCTCGATCCTCTTTCTAGGCGCATAAGCACCAGCACCGATACCACCATCAAAGAACGCAGTGATATTGGCTTGTGTACCTTCCTCTTGTCTACGGTTCATATCTTTGATGACAGGAACGAGAACTTCGTCTGTGCGCTCCGAGCTCCATCCGATGGTGGCCATGAGGAAACTGCGAAGGGCACTCAGATCAGGAACGCCCCATTGGAAGGCAGATGGGTCGCTATCGACTTCTGGCTGCATATATGCCATCTCCACTCTCGGATCAGGGAAATTGGAGGGCAGGAAGAGTTTCGTTGCTTGACGGCGGAACTTCTTGCGGAAGGGATTTGTGGCATCCTCTGATTTAGGTATCTGGTTCATCTGGACGGCATTGTACCAATCACGGAAGTCGTTGAGGTTGGGGAACTCGGAAAGGATCTCTAGAGCAGTGACGGGACCTACACCGGGCAGGCCTTCAGTATAATCTGAGCCGAGGAGGTGGGCAATGCCAATCATCTTCTGCCTGGTCAGATCGAACTCCTTCTCGAAGTCGGACGTCAGATAACATTCCACGAATTTGGCTTGGTTAAACATATTCTTGTAGATACGCGTACCACCGAAGAGGAAACAATCTGAATCGTCAGTCACAATGCCATCGACCAAACCAAGAGTAACGAGTTCTGCGCATTGGGCTTCAGCTTCCATTGGTGCAGTGATATAAGGCAGACCAAAGAGCTTCAGCAATTGCTGACATTCTTGGATCATGACATGCGTGACTTCATCAGCATCACGTCTGTCTTTCTTCTGTTGAGAGCGAAGCTGCTTCAACTCGCGCTCGTACTCCTCAATGTTCTGTTGCTGTGTTTTGTGGTTCAGAGACGAAGCAAATCGCGCGTGTTCTTCGGTCTCGGTGGCAAGTTGGCGAAGCAGTTCATCGTCCTCTGAATCTGAATAATATCCAAACTCATCGGCTTCAGGCTCTGCTGGGAGATTCTGATCCGCCGTGCCAGTCACAGATCCAGGGATATCAGCAATGGGTTCTGCCACAGATTGATCCTTCAAGCTCGCCGGCTGTGCTTCTTCAGGTTGATTTGGAATGTCTACATTTTCAAAGTCTGGAGATGGCGACTTCGTAGGCTCTCTTGAAGGCTGTGGCGTAGGTTGCCTTGTGAGTTTTGGCGACGTCTCTTTTGCTCGAGGTTGAACCGTCACGGATCGCTCCTGTTCGAGATCGGTCCGCCGGTTTTCGACCTGCTCCCACTCCATCTCCTCATCATCTTCATCGTCTTCTGCAAACGGATTGTTCTTTGGTGGGTCAGAACTTTGCTTGGGCTGCTCTGGGACGACAGGAGCTTCATCTTGCGAGGCAATCTCTGTATCCGTGCGACTTATGACTGGTGTCTTTGATGTTTCAACTTTCTCCTTCTCGGAACTGCTCAGAGTAGGAGGTGCGGCCTTAACGCGATCTGCTAGGTCGCCCATAGCAGGTGGTTCCGCTGCACTACTTTCTACAAATTTCGATTCTTCTTCCTCATCAGAAATATCGATAACTTGTTGACTCGGATTGTTAGGTTGTGATTCCTCAAGGTCGAGATCAATAATCTCGCGAGACGAGCGGCGACCGGGGGGTGGAACTTCGGCGAATTGAAATTCTTCGTTGTATGCTTTAGTCCTTTGCCAATCGTCACGTTCGAGAGCCTTCTGCTTAGAGATGTTGGCATTGAGGTCTCCATCAAACCATGGAGGCAAAGGCTCAGACTTGTCCTTTTTAGCTGGACCAGTGTCGTCCCTCTCAAATCCTCCTGCCAGCTCTTCTTGCGTCTTTTGCATCTTCTTCTTGCCGAGAAGGGAAGAGCCAAGATCTAGCTTTTCGAAGGGCAAAGGCCCTGAAAAACCAGCGGCATTCTTCGGTGCTGGAGCGGGTTTAGATTGTGCTGAATGTGCGGGTGGTTCAGGTCGAGTCTTCGGAGGTTGTTTAGACTGGTATTTTGATTTGCGTGACTCAGCGAGTGCGGCCTGGAAATCCATGTCATCTTCACTGTCATCACTCTCTTTGCCAAAAGCGTTGGACTTGGGTGCAGTTTCGTTCCAAGATTTTGTGGGATTGGGCTGCAGGTTTGCGTCCTCGATGCCATCGTTAGGATTTGATGCGACTGGGACAGCTTTACCTGCTCGGCTGTTGACGATGTGGGCAATAGCTAACCCACCACCGCGCGGGATAGGACGAGCCTCGTCGGCACGAGTCTGCTGGAACTTATCGAGCCAGTCTTCTTTTTCTTCGTCCTCTTGCGCCTGTGCTTCTTCGGGCTCGACATCCTCGGTCTGCATAGACATGGCAATAGCTCGCTGGAGCTCTTCGTCATCAGAAGCATCACCCTCCTCGTGGTCGACTTCCATGGCAGTATCTTGATCATCGTCCACGAACAATCCCTCAGCTTCTGACGGCCTACGCTGTTGAGGCGCCTTGGCTCGTTTGCGAGGGGCGCTTCGTCTAGATCTGTAAAAAGCTTGCCTTCGTCTGGCCATTTCAGTACCTAACGTCTTCTCTTGCTGAGCTGACGTTGCTTTGGGTAAACGATTTAGACCCTCGATTGGAACATCCTCGAAATCGTCTTCATCCGTATCTTGCTCTTCATTGGCTTCCTGATCGGCTGCATCAATGTCGATGGGTTTGTTCTCCACACCATCGTTCTTGCCTGTGACGACACCCAAAGCCCAGCCGCCCTCGACACCATCGTTCTTGACCAATACGTACTCTCTGCCTCTTTCACCAGCGACTCTGCCAGGTGCATCTAGACCGTACATAAGGTCATCGTTCATGCCATTCAGGTTCATCAAACGCTGAGTTAAGTCGTTACGTTCTGTTACTCGCTCAATCTGAAACTTGGAGAAAGCCATACGATCGGGAAACATTGTATCCAGCTGATCTTTAGAGTAGCCCATTCTGAGTCTACTTCTTAATCTAGCTGCGTTTAGGATGTTGTAACGATCACTAGGTGGGAGACTGAGGAAAAACGGGCCATCGAAGTCAATCTTTGAAAAGTCGTAGACGTTGATGTCCTCACCAGTATCAAATTGTCGAGCATAGTTCTCAAGCTCCTCAAGGGACATGATTCTGGGATCATTAGGAGCACCCATTTCAGAGAGAGGGACACCCAGATCAGGGAGATGGTACTGGTCTTTTTTCCTGAAAGTCTTGTTCTGCTGGCGTTCCTGCGGATTCAAGAGAACCTCGTCAGCATAGACGAGATTTTCCGGCAGCGGCTCTTCCTCGTCCTGCGGAGCAGCATGTGAGGATCGCTTGCGGTTGTTTTCCTCTTCCTCAGCAATGCGTTGCATCTGGAGGGCAAGCAGCTTGCCAGCGGTACGGGTAGCATCCTCTCTTCTTCCTTCTCTTCTCTGTTTGCGAGCGTTGATAGTGGCGCGCTTGAGGGCAGGGGCACCGCCATCGAAAACGAAGACAGGCTTGATACCGAAGTAGAGAAGCTTGCAGATACGGCGGAAGAAGCCAACGACGTGACTATTTCGCAGGGCGTTGCCATCTTTGTCACGAACGGCCTTCAAGAATTGGTAGATCCAGATGGAGGCATCGACGGCGAGTCGTTTCTTGTTCAGTGTTTCGATCTTGATAGGTCGAGCACAGGGCTGAACGACGGTCCACAGGCCGGTGACACCCATGACAAAACCAGCCTGGCGAGAAGCATGTGAGTAGGTATTTGACTGAGCTCGTTCGCGTGACTGCGCGACTCAAAGAAAGTCGAGCACAAGGTTAGTGACGTACCTACTCAGGCGCTGATCGTCTGTGCTTCGGCAGACGGCGGCGCTTGGACCACTTTCACATGCTGGCATGCAAAAGCAGAGCTGCTGGTTGGATCGAGGGTCCAACGAAGCAAAGCACGCAAAGATTATTGAGGCTCTGCGCTCAACACCCGAATACTCTCTCGTTTGGAAGTCAGTTTCTGCATGCATGTGATGCTCAACGCATTCCATCTGTAGCCGCCGTCATGCCTTTATATCTAGACACCCTGCCTCAGTTCCGCTGCCGCTGAATTCAGTTCATCTTTTCGCTTCGTTCAACAAGAATGGCGCCCGCATCACCTGTGCTTCAGCCCACTGACCAAGAAACTACCTCTATCATCTATGCCGTACTACCCCCGCTGATCAAGAAATCCATGCCAAAGGTGCCATCTTTGCGCCGTTCGCTGTCGGGTTACAACCGTGCAGCTGCATTAGTCGGTCACGTTCGAGCTTTGAGCACAGAAAGCGCGAGACCTGGCTCAGCAACCCCTCCACCACCCTACCAAGAGCCTATCGCTTCCCTGACTTCTGTCCTCTCTGACGTTGACTTCCAAGAAACTCCACCGACGTCGCCCAGATCTTTGCCTGCCGATGCCCCCATTTTCGTCAACGACGAACGAGCGGGCATCCAGTGGGAGTTTGCACGTCAAGGTAAATATCACGCAGCGTCTTCGTTGCTCGCTATCTCATGATCCCTTCCTTAGGCCAAACCCTTCTTCAAAGCTCATCATGTCTTTCCTCAAATCCCGATTTCAGTCGCCATTTATACATTGATGGGGTCAGTTATCTTCTTCGAGGTCTGCCACACAACCTCTCTCCCGAAGAGACAATACGGCTTCAAGCTGCTATTCCAACTGAGATGATACCACCGCAGCAACCTGTGGATAGAGTCATGATACGAGATCAAGCCCACGACCATCAGGTCGCGCAACAAGAAGAGGACCCCACGCTACTCCACCGTGTAGTAGCAATGGTTGTGCTTCAGGTCTTTCTCCTAATGTCATTCCTCTGGCCTTACGTCCAGATGACATGCCGAGGGGCATACCAGTATGAACGAGAACACCACATCTCGGAGAAACTACTCAACCAATCCTGGACCACTGCAAACGTGTTAAGCAAGAACACCATGGCCATTGCCAAGACTGTGTGTAGTTGGAACGATGGTCAGGTTGGTGTGGCGCTAGAAGACATGATATTCTGGTGGGTTCATGGCGTTACTGGCGGATTACGAGACGGTGTCAAGGATGGAATGGAGGTGTTTGGTGTTAAGCGCGTAGACCATCGCGAAAGGAGACGCTCTAGAGCTTGATTGCACGTATGCAAAGATTTAGATGAGAACTCTAATGAAACATATACTCCTCGTAGTAGGGCTTGCTATGATCATGACCTTGTGCTATGGATTCAGCTATTTTCGTCTCCGACCGAGGAGAAAAAGAAAATTAAAAGGAAAGAAGGTTCAAGGTCAGGGTGGGGAAAGAGCTCATGTCCGTCGCGGCTTCCTGCAGCGGTCAACCCCTCGGCGGCGCGTCAGCGTGCATGACCTTGAGCTTTTTTGTTCGATCACGTTCAATGTCGCAGCAAAAGGAGATGGAAGCCCAACGATGAGCTAGCGGACACCGCTCCTTCCTGATCGTCTGAATACCGATACATTCCTCGCAGCAGCGGAATTGAATGGTCACCGCGCCGACCCTGCTGTACTCTGTACATACATGATCTTGTGAGACATGGTATTGATGCTAGGCTGGCACTCTCCCCGAATACCCTGGCACGTCAGAAGAAGAAGTAGGCGACGAGGAACAACTACATCCAAGCCGACAACATGAACACCACCCCTCGAGGACAACGACATGTCACTCCACAAATAGCAACCAACAGCCCCTTTGGTCGAACCAACGCCATCTCTGCCTCGACTGGGCCTCGTTCGCCAATCAAGGCCACTAGCCGTGAGCGTCAAGAGCTGGGTCTGAGTCTGAAACGCGTCATCGGCACCACTTGTCAGACTGTCTTCTGCTTCGACCACCTGCCTGAAACAAAAAGTTTCGCCTATACCGCAGGCGCCGCCGCTGTTGTTGCCTCAGTACACCCTGATGGAACCATCTCGCAACGTTTCTTTAGAGCCAATCCAGCACACTCTCAGCATAGACCCAGCCTCCCATCTACCATATCTGCCTCACCCGCCGACTCAAGGCTTCGTTCTCCTCTGCCGCCAACCGACCGTACCGAATGGAACGACTCTCCTGCAGGAAGTAAGAGTAGTGCTGTCCGCGAACGTGTGAAAGCTGCCACTGCAGTAAGCTTCAGTCCAAATGGGCGCTTCCTTGCTGTGGGTGAGACCGGTTACAAACCTCGGGTTCTGGTTTTCTCGCTCGCTGACAAGTCGTTCGCCGACTCACCTGTATCCTCCATATGCGAACACACTTTTGGTGTCCAATCCGTGAGTTTTGGCCCGGACTCAAAGTACCTCGCATCCCTTGGCACCGTGAATGATGGCTTCTTGTACGTATGGAGTGTTGATGAAAGAGGAGGTACACCCACATTAGTTGCATCGAATAAATGTACAACAAGCGTGCGTCATATGGCTTGGATGGGCTGTAGCCTGGTAACGGTAGGACTGCGATTCGTCAAGGTCTGGAGGCCAAATGACCTTCCGGCTAGCGTCAATGAGAACTCGGAACGAGGCTATGGCCTGTATAACCGTCAACACAAGCCGCTGGCTGGCCGAAACACTCTGCTAGGTGATCTGCTCGACGCAACCTTCACATGTGTGGCATCCTTCTCCGAGACAAAGGCGATTGTCTGCACTGATGGCGGAGACGTCTGTGTGCTCGACGACGAAGATAAAGCTCAGCGATTGATTAGAGTCGCAACTCTCGATTTCAGTATTACGGCCGCGTGCATTGGGCCTGATAATAAGATCATCATCACAGGGCTCGACGGCAGTATCGAGGTTCTTGATCTCGACGAGCTCACCAGAATCTCCGGCTTACCAAATACCTCGCCCGGTTGTAAAACACCTGCAAAGTCGTCAGCCTCAGGTTATGTTGCTGTTGGGTCGATCGGAGATAGCATAGTGACCGTGGACAACAGCCATGGCATCCAACTACGATATGTTTCATCAAAATCTCACGATGACAATCCTGATCATGCAGTCCTCCAGAAGCTCCCAGCACATTCAGATGCAGTCCTTGGAGTTCGTGCTGTTGCAACGCCAAACGAGCAGGATATTGCGTTCATCAGCTGGGCTGCGAACGGCACTGTTATCTTCTGGTCGTCTGAATGTGAGGCCAAAGCAATGATAACGGTATCGATGGACCAGTATGTTGATATGTACAATGTTGTGAACGAGCTCAAGACGGTTGTGGCATTCTCGAATGTCTCCCACGCAGTGTCCGGAGACAAATACGGCGTGCTGAGGTGAGTCCAGAACGTATGGTGAGACTGCACGCGCGAGAGCGCTGATCGAATTGCAGAATCACAAATGTTAATACCGGAGAAGACGTCTCGCGGATGAGAGCCCATACAGGAGAGGTCACCGACATTACGATCCACGAAGACGCAACATACACGCTTATAGCTTCGAGCAGCCGAGACCGTACAATTCAATTGTTAACATGGAGCTCAGGACACTTGGATCTTCTGCAGACGCTAGATGAGCACGCAGGTTCAGTGACTTGTGTTCTATTTGCTAAGAAAGGCGAACAATTACTGTCGTGCTCGGCCGACAGGTCCATAGTGGTTCGTGAGGCTGCAAGACAACAAGGCTCTGGCCCTCCACTGTTCATCATCACCAGGACAATTACACTCAAGAGTTCACCAACCTGCCTGAGGATGTCTCTGTTTGCTGATACTCTTCTTGTCTCTGCCACTGACCGCACGATCCAGCTTGTCAGCACGCGAACTGGTCGCATCATCTCCTGTTTCAAGGCCGGCGACACGGATGGTGGAGATGCTGTTATCATGTCAAGTCTGGTTCATTTGCCCTCCACTGCAGGATCTCCAATCGTCGCAGGCGTCGCAGGGAGTGACAAATCTGTGCGCATGTATTCAGAGGACGGCATCCTACTTGCGCGAGACTGGGGCCACACAGAAGGCGTGACTGATATCGCACTGCTAAAGTCGCACATAGCTCCGGACGACCTAGCAGCAATGAAACTCGTGACTGTCGCTGCAGATGGTACGATATTTATATGGGCGACAGTGCCCGAAAGACCTCGATCGAGGGAGTCTTCAGATGCAGCGCATTCATTCGCCAGTACCGCTCCTGGTATTGTCTCTGCTGAACAACCTCTACGAAAAGTGATCTCTCACAGTGAGCTTGCCAGATTTCAACGAGCCAGGTCCAGTGAGACCGAAAACTTGGACGCAACAGCCGCAACAGCGAGCACAGGACTGAAGAAGAAACCTAGCAGGTTGAGCATCCGCCCACCGCCACCGCCGCTAAGGTTAGAGCCTTCGCCGCTTGGGACTATGCGCAATGGTCTAACGGTCAGGAACAGACAACGAAGTCCTAGTCCGAGTCCTACACCGCCCAGTCCCAGCCCAAGACTGCCGCCGAGCCCACGTACACATCAGAGGAGTGCACCGGGAAGACATCGGCTTTCTGTAGGTGCTGTGCCTCCAATGCTTGCTAGCACATCAACAGAAAAGGGGAGCAAGGACAGCAAGGCAGAGGCCAGCACGACGGGCTTTGGAAGCATTGCAGCATCGACAGAACAGCTTTCGCGGATGTTACGCGCATACAGACAGAAGCTCGATGGCAACAATACTGGCTTGACAAGTGAGAAGCTCAAGGAATTGCAAAAAGAGCTAGATAAGACGGTTCAGATGGTCCAACAGAAGTTGGCAGACCACAAAAATTCGAAAGGACCGCTAGACACGAGTAGTGCTGCAGAGGATAGTGGGACTTCGAGGACAGCATCGTCTTCACAAGACGCTTCCTTCATGTCTGCACAGACGCAACTAGATGAAGAGACTGTCAGTGGTGCTGAGCCTACAGCATCTTAGATGATATCCAGTTACTACCACTTCTTACCACTGTATTTGTGTCTTTCGACCCTCCCAACTCGTGAGTCTGTAAGCCAGGAAGTACGTTACGAAGACCCCAGTAGCAACACAAGACATTCCATCTGCTGGTACTACTTGTAGTTGTTGCATCCAATCATCACGAGACTGCATTCGCACCGTGCTTCCGCCAAGTAGATGCTAAGACTGAGATCGGCGTTGGGCTTTGTTGACTTCCTTCCATTAACGAAACGCTCCATTCGCTTCTAATCACGTAACACACTACTACATAACTTGATCCTACGCTCAATCTCAAAGGGATACTTTCCTGCTAGAAGACTGCATTGCACCTTTGCATTTTGCTTATTTCCATCTCAATTGATTGTGATTGATATGAGAGTATGGCAAACAACTATATTCTCACCTATCTGCCAAGTGGTTGGACAGAGGAGAGATACAAGAATGCAACTGATGACGATTGGGAAACTCTTTCAGAGGAGGTGAGATCATCCACACTTGAAAATTGTCACCAATCATATGCATCATTGGTTAATGAAGAAAGTCAAGGAAGCCGAATTACTATTTCAAAGAGAGATTGCGGAAAAGGAAGCTGCCTCTAGAGCAACCCATGAATCCTTCAAGAATGCCATGATAGCGAAAGTGCAAGCTGCTGGTGCACCATTGCCTCAGTTTCCGTTAGAAACCAATCAAGTCGAGCCACCACCGCATCAGCAACATGCTCTGGTCACAATGGTGGAAGAGAACGGCTGGGATGACTTTGGATTTATGGTCTTTCGCACGTACTTTGGCGACGAGCAGCTTTGGGAAGAGTTTCGCGACTTGTGGGATCCGCTGCTTCAGCACGGCTTCGACGTAGCTCCTGCTTCTATGGGTTTGGATCGTGTGCGTGACAAGCTTCTGATGAAGATGGTCGACGATGAGATGACCGATGGTGCAAATGCAGAAGGTGTTGCTTCAGCATACAGATTGTTCACAGAAGATGAAGACGAGCTGGACGAAGACGAGAAACTCGAGTCCGGGCTAAAGACGAGAATGTGCTTGTTTGTTGATGAACAGTGTATGCGGTCTGTAACGACTCCAAGCCTATGCACACCGCCGTTTGTCAAGGCTGTCGATGTTGGACTGGGATCTGCAACACAGCAGAGACCTGGAGCTGAATTCAGAGTTGCTATCAAAGACTTGGCCACACACTTCTATCCCGCATTGTGGCTCCCCGATATAGCGGATGTTGCAGATCTTCGTCCTCTGAAAGAAGACCATGTTTGGACTCGCCTGTCGCTCAGTGTGTACGGAAGTTTACAACAAGAAAAGCTAGGCAGGGCCATGAGTACGGAGTACTGAGTGCCTCAGACTGACTGCAAATGTGTTTTTACAAGAGCGCAACGTCATGTGGCTCTCATCCTCACAATCTCTTTGCAAGCAGGTCTGGGACTTTTCTTTACACAGAATGTCTCTGGATTCACAGCTTCCAAGGCATAGTCCAGTTGCCAGTAGCCCACTCGCTCATGGTCCAATTGCCCATAGTCCAGTTAGCCATAGCCCAGAGCTTGTGAGCTGAGAAAGTGGCACTGACAGCAGAAGCTCCTTGAACCACAGCCGCAACTATAGGAGCACCATAGCCACCCATAGCCGCACTCTGCAGAAGACTAAACAGAGCATTGACACCCCAGATAGATTGGAAAGTTGAAGCGATGGAAGCTATACAGATGTCATGTCAGACGAGGAAGTCATGTAATCACCCGAGCAGAAGAAAAGCAAAACTCACCAGCAGCAATGTTATTCGTCGTAAAGCCCAATGGAGTAAGGAACAGTGCGGCAGCAGCCATAGGAAAGCAGAAAGCAATAACGGCAATCACGAGAGCAGCAGTGATGAGAGCTGTTCCTGCACCAGATAGTTTGCTTGCTTCTTCGTAGAGCTTGGTGACGGTGGCGGCGTTGAGCTCTTGACCTTTGGCGATATTTATGAGGTGGGTGAAGTCGGCCAGTGTGATGTTTTTCATTGCTTGCGTGATGTCTTCGAGATTGACCTGGGTGAAGAGTTGGTGTAGCCATTCTGGGAGTTCGTGGGCGTTGGCGGCCATCTCGAAGAATTACACAAGACAGGAGTGTTGATGAGGATGTGTAGGTCAGGAGAGAAGATCTGTTGCTAGTTGATGTCCGATGTAAGCTCAGAGCTGGGAAGGCGCGACTGAAGAAAGTGAGAAGCGACAAGGCGAGAGTTGGCTTACACAAGGTGGGTTAAGCGTCTTGCATGAAATCAACAGCTAAACAATTGTTTTGAGCAACACGTTTCTGTTTGTGAACAAATGTATTTGTATGTCTATGTTGAATGTAGTTATGCTTGGCTATGCTTGTTAAATCCAGGGGTATCTTTAAAAGAAAATGCAGCCATTGTCCCAACGCCATGTTATGTCTGAGTCAAAAGTCTCAGGCTACAATCTCACCACGGAGCTCAGCACTCAACTCGTCAAGACTTCCCTCACCCAGGTTGTCAAAGCCGCTGAAACCTTCTTCAACAACCCATTTCTGGTGGCTCTTCTCCAAGACCTCACATGCAAGGCCAACAACAAGAAGACCGGGTGGTCTCGAACCCTCTTCCTCGACTGCCGCACACACATACTCAAGTGTGCTGCGGATGACTCTTTGATCAGTACAGCTTGCGCGCTCGATGACTGCGCAAGGTGTGGTCTTTGGGTAGTTCTTGCCCTCGGCAACAAGGCTGTCGATGAGAGCGCTGAGTCTGTGAAGAGACATAAGGAAGACGCAAGTCTGGTTTGGTAGGTAGACGGGCGGGTCAGGGGCGGCTCCCTTGCGACCAGTACCAGTGCAGATCAAGACTTGATCGCTCACAGCACGGTGGGTGACGGGGATCTTAGCGAATAGAGGAGCACTGAGAGCAGAGGTGATGCCGGGCAATACGCTGACTTCGTAGCCTTCACGGCGGAAGAAATCGTACTCCTCGGCACCACGGCCGTACAGGTAGGGGTCTCCCTGCTTCAGACGCAGGACCGTCTGGCCCTTCTTTGCTGCAGCGAGACCAAGAGAGAGCAGCTCTTCCTGAGCAGCTTCGGCGTTTCCAGGGAACTTTCTTGCAATGTGGACGGGTGTGCGTCTGGGGATCAAGTCAAGAACTGGTGCTGGGACTAGCTTGTCTGCAAGGATCACATCGGCACCGCGAATAGCTTTGAGTGTCAATCCAGTCAACAGATCCGGGTGACCAGGACCAGATCCAGCCAAGATGATGCGACCTCTACGAGTTCTGGAGTCGAGAGTTCCAGGACTGAGTAGAGGAGTGCTGGCTTCGATAGCAGCTTCTTGGCTGTATGAAGCCAGCACAGCATCAACATCAGCATCTGTAATGGCAGCCAGACGACGAAGAGGCCAGTATTCGCAAATCTGCGAGAGCCAACGCATACGTCTGTTTCTGGCGGCTTCGAGGTCGGTAGGTGTAATGAGCTTGTTGAATTGAGCGTTTTGTCCAGCATCCTCCTCTTCAGCTTCCAAGTCCATGGACAATTCGGTGGCGTGGTCCTCTTCCCAAATGCGACGGCGTATCGTACCGAGTCTCTCAACAGCGGTACCGAGATCGGCGGGTAGAGCAGCGGCAATCTCACGTCGGATGCGAGAGGCCAATTTACAGCCCTTGCCGGACGTTGTGACACCAATCTGCAGAGGTCCTGAAGAGTGTGTGGATAAGAGCGTGAAGGTGCAAAGATTGGGAGCGTCTGCCACGTTGACAGGGATTCGTAGTCTGCGGCAGAGAGTAGAGATGTGTGTGCCTGATTGCAATGATCAGTTCGAGTCCTAAGAGGGAACAGGCCCATGTCAACTTACTCAAAGCGCCTTTGCCTGCCGTCGTCACGAAGACGGCATCCACGACATTGTCCACCTCGTCTCGTCCCAGACTCGTCAAGTCTGCATCCTGGAACTCTCTCTTTATCCACTCCACCTTGCCCTCCTCAATCTTCTTTGCCAGTCCATAGTGTATTTGGGCGTCTTCGGGAGCGATGATCTTGGGCACTGCACCGACCTCGAGGGCTCTGTTGCAACGTGCACCAGCCAGAGGGTTGGATCCAACAATCAAGTGGACGTGGTTGATCGAGTCGACAGCAGTAAGCAATGCCGGAAAGGCCATGTTGACAGCAATCGCCTCCTATTGTTCTAAGCTTCGGATGGATATATAACGTCGACTAGAGATGGAACAAGTAAATCGTCTTAAAAGCAATGGATAAGCGGGAACCAAAGGAGTGGCAAGTAGTCGGCAGTGCACAAGGCAGGTATATCAACTATGTCCAAGGAGAAAGATAACACAAGACACGAGACTCATATCTCTTGGTTGTTGGTACTTTTTCTCGCGGCCTCTCAAAGCCAAAGCCCGATAACGCGATGCCGCGATAACGCAATTGCCTCCGTCCAATGGTCATGCTGTTATTGGTCGCCCCACCACTTTTACCCGCAGCCCTCTTTGGCGAACGTAACCATACTTTCTCATCATAAACGAGTCGCATCTCGATACAAGCAATACAAAGTGACAAAAGAAGGTCGGAAGGAAACATGAAGCCACAGCTTACACACGCTGACTTGGTTCGCATGAGCTGAATAAAAGTGCCAGTATGTTAGACCCTCGAATTTATCAATGTTAGTAACAGACGTTCTATAGCCTCCCCCACCAAGATCCCCGCCAAGAGATCGCGAATCAGTGTGATGGTCGCCGGCCGCGGAGAAGATGCGAAAGTCAACAACTTTCCCAGCGGAGAAAGGGTTTTGGTCGGTCACTTCTTACAAAGTCGATAACTGTCACGAAAATCAACAGGAACCATTTCGTTGTGTCATTTGTATAATATCAATGTGTTACCTACCGCCATACCTCTGCGAGGCCTGAACGTATTTGGGTGAATCTCTACGCACCTGCCAGAGTTTCCCTCATGCCAACAGTTCGCGCCAAATGCTATTGATGAAGCTAATGCCCTCTTGACGGAATGTATCCGACTCAACAAAACTAGCAGTAGCATTCAACACCAGATTCGTAGGCGTCTCGATATCATACTGAGACCAGTAAGGTAAGCCAGTACCATTTGTTGCATTGATACCATTCGGATCGTGTGTGCCCACAAAATTGGCATATAGCTTGCCGATACCAGTACTCAAGGTTCTGTAGTACTGATACTGTGGCAGAGGTCCCATGGCCCCTGAGATATTCTGAAAGCTGAACATTACATTATCGAAGTGTTTTACTGAGCCAGGTACTGTGGCGTTGTACAAAGCTGTGTCGAAACGGTAGGAAAAGACTTTCTGGCCAGCTTTTGCATACAGCTCTGCCATCTTGCGTCGTTGTGCTATCATGACAAGATCCCCTCCAATTGCCGCAGAGCGTCGCCATTGCTGTCCAAATGCAGGATAGGTAACATTTGCATGGTTAGAGTATGGTGGCTCTGTGGCAGGTTTGTTGGGGTAGAGCTGCAGTAGTTTTCGAATGCTAGGGGGAGACAAGGCGTAGTTGCGCCAGTAGAAGAGAGAGTTGTAGACATCGGTCGTAGTATTGAGATTTTGCACGCTGAAGCTGACGCCTTCGTCCGTATTTGCACCTGTAAGCAAGGGTACACGAATGAACTTGTCTTGTGCTAAGAGAGATGAGGGATAATCAGTCAAGAAGTCGCCATCGACGATGGGATTCCAGACGACAGTGTAGTTCGAAGCAAACAATGCTTCCGAGCTGAGATTGCGAAGACAAGCAAGCTGAGAAGGGTCTGTCCACGTTCTGGGACATCCCACCGTCCTCGTCAGATTGTCCGTGACAGCAGAATAAAAGGGCAAAGTATTAAGGCTAGCACCTTCAGGCCCTCCAGACTCCAGGATAGCAGCGTGGAAGAGATTGTCATTGCGACCACCATAGCTGACCAGGTGTAAGCCAATACTTTGAGCTCCAGCGCTTTCTCCCCACATGGTCACTCGCGTAGGATCACCACCAAACGAGGCTATGTTCTCCTGAACCCATTGCAGCCCAAGTCTTTGATCAAGTAGACCCGCGTTAGAGGAGCCTTCGGCATGAACGACTGGGGTGTTGAGAAAGCCCCACACACCAAGTCTGTAGTTCATACTGACCGCAATGAATGGATTATCGGTCAGCGTTGAAGTTTCTACGATGCCACTTAGATTGTATTGAGGATCGGCGGTGCTTCCAAGAGTCAGACCCCCGCCATATATCCAAACCAGAACTGGAAGTTTCTGATTGTCATAACCTGAAGGACGTACGACTAGAAAAGTCAGCTGAATTGAAGAGGAGGCAAGATAGAGCAACGTACCATTGATGGTCAAACAGTCTTCGCTCAGATTGAAACTGCTTCCGTACTGATAACAGCTGTAACCATAGCGCGAAGCATCAAAGACTCCATCGAAGGATGTGTTTATGGACTGTGGCCATCTGAATCGTAGGTCCCCGAGAGGAGGTTGAGCGTAGGGAATGCCTAGGAAAAAATCCTGGTTCCATTCAGGGGAGTATCGACCCTGAATAGTACCATTCTTGATGGTGACTTCAGGGGAAGATGCAGAGAGACATGAAGGCACCAAGATTGCCAGAGAGAGAATGACCAACAAGCATTGCATTTTGACAGATGTGGATTGACAGAAACGAGAGTATGGAAAGCACGGTCTTAAGGCTCCATGTTTAGAAGAACAAGCCTAGTACATGAACCTACATTTTGAGCCAAGAACAAAGCGAGTGGATGGAAAAACTATGAGGCTAAATCAATAGTTGATCTCGTCCATGAGGCCTTGGCCTGGCAAACGGCAGATCTACTGCATGAGATGCGGAGAAACTTGGGGAAGGAGCGGGGTGAGCGGCAAGATGTGACGCACATTTGCGGAGGGTAGAGAGAAGTGCTTGCTGATCCACATCCCACAGTTAGGCGGAGGCAAGACTTAGGTATTACTTGTGAAATATGCAATTCGAGTTGGATGACAGTGGTATAGAAGCTTGAGAGGGAAGAGATGGAGGAAGTGGAGATCGGCGCGGATTTGAGACTTGGCAAAATACTATGTATACGTCATCGGTCACTTTGGCATTCGATGCGACAAGGACGACTTTGATTCGCACAAGAACGAAATAGTTCGACATATCGTCGGAAAGAAGAATCCAGGCAGAGGAAGAGATGCTTCCGTCATGCCGCAAAGGCGCCTTCATCGCTGCTCTCTCACGACCTGCTCACGGTAGCAGAGTGCCGTATAGATTATCGCCTTCATGGACCCGCGGCCCTGTCACCAGACAGATACAGAGACAGCAATCTCAATTTCAACCTTTAGTTCCGCCGTCGCCTGAATCGCTAGGTAGACCCGTCGCAGCCAAGCAGTACCGTCGAACAAGAGCCATCCTCAAGCGATTGATCCAGTTGGGTCTTCTCTCAGCCACTGTCCTGGCAATCGATAGTTACTTCTTCGATGCCGTCGTTACACGCTCCGCCCGTACATTCAAGACTGGTCTCGTTGTCGCCCTCGACTACAAAATCAACTTTCGCGCAAACCCTCCTTTCGCCGATTCGGTCGCCGATGTCCACCACCGCAGTGCTGAACGCCTCTTCCACCTCCTTCGTAACAATGGCGGTCTCTACCTCAAGATCGGCCAAGCCATCGCTATGCAGAGTGCCATTCTGCCTCCAGAGTTTCAGAAAATGTTCGCCTCCATGTTCGACGACGCCCCTCAGAACTCTTGGGAGGACGTGAGGCAGGTCGTTAGAGAAGACTTTGGGAAAGATGTTGAGGAAGTTTTCGGCGTGAGCTTTGACGGCGCACAAGACAAAGGCATAATGGAGAGAACGGCCAGAGCTAGTGCCAGTGTTGCTCAAGTCCACTGGGCTCGTCTGCCTGACGGAAGAGAAGTTGCCATCAAGATCCAGAAACGAGAGATTGAGAGACAAGTCGACTGGGATCTTTGGACATTCAAAGTCGTTTCCAAGATATACACATGGTGGTTCGACATTCCTCTCTACACACTGGTACCCTACATCTCCGAACGCCTGATGCTCGAGACCGACTTCGTCAACGAAGCAAACAACGCTAATGAAATGCGAGAGCTTGTAGAGAACGAGCCTCGTCTTCGCGGAAAAGTCTATATCCCTAAGGTCTACCGCGAACTCAGCTCTAGACGTGTAATGACTGCAGAGTGGATCGAGGGTGTAAGGCTGTGGGACAAAGAAGGAATTGAAGCGACATGGCACGGTGGCTGGCGTAAAGGTAGCCCTGGTGCCGGTGGCGAGCTTCTTCCTCCTCCCAAGAATGTCCAGCCTTCGAACGACCCCAACAACGAGAAGCTGAAGCCTAGCCGCGACGAGTGGCGTGGTGCAACCGGCAAGGGCGGTTTGGGACTCAATTATAAGCCCGTCATGGAGACCATGGTCTCCCTCTTCTCTGCGCAAATGTTCCTTTGGGGTCTGGTTCACTGTGACCCCCATCCAGGCAACATTTTCATTCGCCGTCTACCCAATGGCAAACCCGAACTCGTCCTGATTGACCATGGTCTATACATCCGCATGTCCCCTGAATTTCGCCACGACTACGCCTTGTTTTGGAAGTCCCTCATGACCTTTGACAACGCCACCATCGGCCGCATCGTCAAGGGCTGGGGCATCAACTCTCCCGATCTCTTCGCCTCGGCAACTCTGATGCGTCCTTACACAGGCGGCGACAACAGCACAAGCGAAAGCATTAGAAAGCTGACCAAAGCAGAGCAGAAACAACGTGCCTACGAGATGCAAATGCAAATGCGCAATGGTATCCGTCAAATCCTCGGTGACGAGAAAAAGTGGCCGCAGGAGCTCATCTTTATTGGCCGCAATCTACGTATCGTTCAGGGCAACAACCAATTCTTGGGATCACCTGTTAACCGCGTCAAAATTACTGGGTTGTGGGCTTCCAGAGCGCTGACTGAACAACCTCATCTCACCATCACTCAGCGCTGGAAGTATTATGCCAACCATCTGGTCTTCAGAGCCGTGCTGGTAGGCACGGATGTGTGGTTCTGGTACGCCAAGATCAAGCAGTGGCTTGGATTAGGCAAAGGCATGGATGCCGACATTGAAGAGCAGATGAGAGCAGTTGCTGGAGACATGGGCATTGAACTGAATCATGGCATCTTCGAAGGATAACGAAAGTAGAGGTGTACAACATATAGACACATTTCTCACCATCTTGCCTCGCATAATGTATAGTCATTTTCACTTACTCGTATCGGCATTGCTATGACACTCGCTCGGTCTTGCGAAGTTATCCCCTGGTAATTTTCTCCGGGTTCTCTCTCAACCTTACCAATTTATGAGCGCCATCGAGAGTGCAGCGATTGATGTTCGTTTGCTATCAGGACTAGTATCTTTTTCAGTTCTCCCCATGTACTAAAGTATGTGATTTGTAGTACTGTAGAAATGCATAATGGTATAGAAAACCAAGACAACATCCACTGAGAGGCAACAAGTTTTGGACTCTCTATGGACGCACCTCTGCTTCTTGGTACAATTGTGCCTTGTAATCAACCACATTTTGCACTTAGCCATAGTCCGAGTAAGGTGGGAGATTACAGTCTTCACATATCCTCGTCGTGGCAGTGGCCAGTGAACACAGCAGACTCGATACTGCCAGACGGATGTGAAGGCACTACTGAGTGGTTCTGCTTCACTCCTCACGAAGCTTCTGATGCTAACAAGGTGGGTCAGACCAGCTGGCAATGGCAGTCTCAGTAACTCGTGTCTCTCTCTATCCTCAGACCACTTGGCACAGATTCTCCTGCTGTTGTAGCAGTTTCTGCATGCAAACTCACCGGCACGTTTGACAACAGTCAAATTGGCAACTGTGTTATGACAATAAGTCTCTCGTGCTCTGATATAGCGAACCTGAGTTTCACTCCATCTGTTATTGTGCCGTTTGCTCTTCTAATTGACCACGATGTCACACAACTGCAGTCAATGATTATACCAGATCAAGCACGAATGGAAAATCGGGAGATAAAGCTGTTGATTGTTGACCTTGTAGGATTCGTTGCAAACGTGTGTGTAAATCATGAGACTAGCGACAAAGGAAAACCATATCGTGGTGTAGAGGGCATATACAACGGCGAGGAGAGTGGCTTTGTGCAGGACTTTCGTGAGCAAATAAATCAAAACGTGTATTTGGTCATAAAGCAGATACTGAAAAGGGCGTAAATTAGATAGCAAGGCCAAACAAAAAGGGTATGGGGTATAGTAATGTTTGTGCAAGAAGAGAAAATGTGACTGCAATGAAAGGCGAGGCGAGGCACAGGTGAGGGAGATTAAGCGGGAGGGTGTGATGCTGGAGAGATCAAGGCGAGTCTTCACATGATGGAGCAGCTGCTCTGCTTGTCGCCCTTGACATTCTTGACCTGAAGGGCGACACGGGCAGCCTCGGTGAAAGCCTCGTTGACTCCACGATTTTTCATGGCCGAGCATTCTACACGCACTGTCAGCGTTTCATCCTGACCTTCACGCTCTGTATTTGAAACATACCGAGGTATCTAAGAGCCTTGATCTTTTCGGCTACAGCAAGGCCGCGCTTGTAGTCAATCATGGGGCGTTTTGGTTCGTTGGATTCTTCATCATCGTTCGCTTGTTCTCGCAAGTCGCACTTCAAAGCGACGAGGACGAGCTTGACACCGGGGCAGTTTTCGGCAATCTCAGCAACCCACTTAGATTCGACGTTTTCCAGTGAGTCTGGCGAGTCGACCTGTCATAGGCTTGTTAGCCGGGGGTGCTCGGTTTCGTCGAGTGTTCTCAGTGGCCGGAACGTACACTGAAGCAAAGCATGATGGCGTGAGTGTCATCGTAGGACAGCGAGCGTAGGCGGTCGAATTCTTCCTGGCCAGCGGTATCCCAGAGGGAGAGTTCTACATGAACATTGTCGATGAAGATGTCGTGGACATAGTTTTCTGAGTCGCATTAGTGGTGCGACAAGTTCGAGTAAGTTGGAGAGGCGGTACCAAAGACAGTGGGTTCACTGAGGACGGACAATCGAGTTAGCGATGAGCGGGCGGGCACGAGGTTGCGATTGGTCTTACTAGACTGTAGGGAAATATCTGGTCGCATGTCAGCAAAGAGCAAGGGGCAGCATGGCAGGTCAATGATACCCTCTAGTGAAGACGTTTAGCAGCGAAGTCTTTCCGCAAGCACCGTCGCCTCTGGACATAGGGTTCTGTTAGCATAGTGACCGGCGGCGGGCGGTCCGAGACGAGGTTGAACGCACAGCAGGACCAGCTTGCGCTGAACTGTTTTGGTTCCACCACAGAGAGGCATATTGAGGGTTGGGTAGTAGTATCTGGTCGAGGAATTGGATGGGTAGAGGGCAGCGAGGTTGGCGCGTCGTGTGGGATCTTGGGCGGGCGTGGTCTAGAGTGCGTCGGTGGAGGCTGGGGACGATTGCGTAGAGTTTGACTTGTTCCCGAAACTGACGTAGAGTGGAGTTCGACGACGATACTGTGCAAAGCTGCTCGAGTGGTAGTTGAAGAAGAGCTGCTTGGGTCGACAGATGTGACAATGAGCAGTCAATTTGCAGCAAAGGACGAGGCTCAAGACTCAAGACTCGACGTCGGACTGGACGTTGTCACAGCGTTTGTCTTGTCTCTGGTTGCTACGAGAGAGCGCGCGCCCGTTCGTGGAAGCGTCACGGATGGTTCAAAGCTTCGCACAGGCCATCGACATGTACCCCATCTTCTATGCAAACCACTCCGCAATGCTACACAATATCTTTTGATCTCTCTCTGCCTCTGCCTCTGCCTCTACCGACTAGCAAGAACTGCAATCTAGACTCTAGGAGCTCAGCCTTCGATGTTCTTGTTGAAAGCTGTCTACTCCTGCGGTGCTCACACAGTGGTTTAAACAGGTCCACTGTCCAGCCCTTTTTGGATGTATTGTAGGCATATATCCATTGCAGGTTGCGTGCTGCACGTGTATACCTGCCCTCGGGCATGTCAGCCTAATGAAGAATATAGATCTCATAAGAAATGTCTACAAGGTATTGTAATGGAAAGTGCGAAGAAAGATTGTTATTAGAGGAAGCACGGAGAGTCCAACGCCAAGCCTCTTAACGCCGGGCGACGGACAACAACGCCGTCATCAGAGTGAAGCTCAACTCCATCACTTGTCACTTGTTTGCCTTGTGCAGAAACCCACCCACCAGGTTCTGAACCTCTGTGTGCGCTTCGCATTCACCGCACTTCGTGTGCCACCCCTCATTGTACCTCGCACACGACAAGAGACCTGTCCATTTTCTTACACCGCACTTCAACACCGCCACAATGTCCGACGACGACGATTTCATGCAGGACTCTGACCAGGAGGAGTAGGGACCATGCGTTACAGCCCATGCGTAACATACAAAAGTGCTAATTGTCACTCAGCTATGATTTCGAGTACGAAGACGAAGATAAGGACCAGGGCGGCGATGTCGACATCGAAAACAAGTACTACAATGCCAAGCAGATGAAGGCCGACAGCCCAGAGGAGGCCATTGATGAATTCTTGGGCGTTCCCGCCCTTGAAGAAGAGAAAGGAGACTGGTGCGCGCCCTTTTGCCCTTACCGCCCGACGCTCTGACTGACAACAGCCAGGGGATTCAAAGGCTTGAAGCAGGCCATCAAACTTGAGTTCAAACTACGTCGCTATGATCAAGCCGTCCAGCACTACCAGGAGTTACTCACCTACGTCAAATCCGCCGTCACTCGCAACTACTCGGAAAAGTCCATCAACAATATGCTCGACTTCATCGAGAAGAACGCAGAGGATGAGGCAGCCAACAAATGCATGGAGCAGTTCTACTCCAAGACACTTGACTCGTTCCAGAGCACAAATAACGAGCGTCTCTGGCTCAAGACAAACACAAAGTTGGCTCGTCTCTGGCTTGATCAGAAGGACTACCGTCGCCTGACCGACAAGGTGCGCGAGCTTCACAAAGCCTGTCAGTTGGAAGACGGTTCCGACGATCCAAGCAAGGGTACATACTCGCTCGAAGTCTACGCTCTGGAAATCCTCATGTATGCCGAAACTCGTAACAACAAACGTCTCAAGGTTCGTCACAATATCTCATGATCCTGATTGACGCTGTGAGCCACAAGCTAATCTTACAATTTCATATCCAGGCCCTTTATCAACGAGCCCTCAAAGTCAGATCAGCCGTGCCACATCCCAAGATTATGGGCATCATCCGAGAATGTGGAGGCAAGATGCACATGAGTGAAGGTTCGGGAACGCCACGCTTTGCGCCTTTTTAGATTCGCCAAATGCTGACCCGTCCCCTGCAGAAAACTGGAAGGAGGCTCAATCAGACTTCTTTGAATCATTCCGTAATTACGATGAGGCCGGCTCGTTGCAGAGGATTCAAGTGCTCAAGTATCTGGTTCTGACGACCATGCTTATGGGCTCCGATATCAATCCCTTTGATTCGCAGGAGACCAAGCCATACAAGAACGATCCTCGTATCGCGGCCATGACCGAGCTGGTCGATGCTTACCAGCGAGACGACATTCACCGGTACGAGTCGATCCTGCAGAAGAACAAGGATCTGTTGGCCGACCCTTTCATTGCCGAGAACATTGACGAAGTCACCCGAAACATGCGCACAAAGGCCGTTGTGAAGCTGGTCGCCCCGTATACGCGATTCCGACTCTCGTTCATTGCCAAGCAGCTGAACATCTCCATCCCAGAAGTTCAAGACATTGTGGGCTTCTTGATCATGGATCAGAAACTTCACGGCAAGATTGACCAAGAAGCCGGAACTGTCGATATTGAAAATAGGGCAGACTTGGATCGCATGCATGCAGTGGCCGACTGGACATCAGCCGTGCGTTCTCTGGCTGCATTTGTCCTGAACGACGGTGAGGGCTTCAAAGGTGATGATGGGGCGCCATCCATGGCAAACCCTGAGGCGTACTTCACTCCCTCGGCGCATCGCACCAACATGCCTTCTGGGAAGCGCAGGCTTCAATCCCGGGTCCCAGGTTGAATTCATCTCGACATGACTTGCATGCATCTCGGGTGTCATCCAATCACGGCCCTTTGCTTTGCCTCCACACCACACCTCCACAATGTTGCCACAAATCTGCAACGGATGGCGTACCTGGCGATACCCGGAACGTTATTTGGAAGAACTATTATGCGCCTCTTCGCTTGCGCATTCTGCTGACACAGAGCGGTCTATGCCCCTCCCCTCCCAACCTCCCTCTGGGCGTTTCTGTACTCCCGTCAGCGGTTGATAGAATATCGCTCGTAAACTCCTCTTCCCCCATTAACACGATCTTAACGCTCATGGGCACAAACGGTTTTTTTCCTTTTTTTGCTTTGAGGTAACACAAACCTCGACCTCAAGACCAGCACAGACAAGTCGCATCCTTGAGGGTGGGGCAGCGGGTGCTGGTTGTGTAGCTTGAGCAACGTGGATAGAAGGCCAACAAAATGACGAATTACAATGATTAGTCTCTGCAAACCCGATGCAAAGGTTAGTTAGATATATTAAAGCAACAGCGATAGATGTTGCATGGGATCATCCCGTGCTCGTAAGCTTGCATCCAAAGAACAGGTCTTGCCGACAAGAGACAGGTAGAGAGCCTGCATGCTGCATTGTCGTGTAGTCAAGTCTTGTGCTACTAAAGTACTATATGAACACATCGCTCCCCGCTCTTTCGGAGCCGCCCAATGATCTTCTGCGGCCCGGAAGCTCCTGATCGGTTAGTTGGCATCAAACCCAGCCTACCGTCGACGAACCCTGTGCGCTCAGATTAGTTACCCACTCTATCGGGTCGCCTAGCACCCACTTCGTTCAGTGTTCCGACCTGTCGCATTTTGCACCTAACAGACACTGTCCAAAGTTTGAGTCCCACTAGGCGTGCTAGATCATCTCAATCTGAAATCGCAATGTGGCAGCGATGACGACTTTTTACGATTCGTTAAAGTGCTGTCAGGCTCTCCTCTCGTGTCCGAGCTCGTAGTCTGCGAGCGGGCTTATCGAGTCGAGTTGTCTCATAGACAATTCATTCTAGTCTGTCCTACTCGAAAGATCAGCCTCTGTTTCACAGTACAAGTTGGTGATAGTTTGATGTGCATGAGGCGCCGAGTCTAGTGGTTTTCTAGATTGGCTCCCAGCTGTGCAGCAGTCCCAGTCGATTGCCACGCTCCATCTTCGTGACCCGATCGGATATGTATGCTCTGATACATTGTTCCCGGCACGCGCTTTTGGTGCCTGGCAGGAGTCAAGCCGCATGACCTATACTCATCCGCGTCTCTTCATATAGTACCCCCTTGTCCTCTTGTTCTACTGCAGCAAGGGAACCGAACATCTGCTCAACCTTTCCCAGACTTACGGATCCCTCTCTTTTCTGCTCCCACCGTCGTGCCAGTACCTCCCCGGCTCCCTGCACCTCAATCTATCGCGTAGGGGATAAGGCTATTGTGTGAAAAAGCCCTTCCACCCCTCACGCCCAAAACCTGCGTGATAGACCTTCTGCTACCTCGGTGCTTTCTTCTTGTTTCGTATTCTGCGCATCCCTCCCATCGTTCTTTGCTTTTCAAGCGGCTCGCTTGCCTACCTCCTTTTCTCTCGCTCTTGCTTATTACGATCGAGGTTGCTCAGAACAACAGATTCGATTGCTTGACCGAATCCCGACTGTTGTTGCCATGTATACGTACGTGGGAGTGCCCTACTATCAAGGCGATCGAATGTATCCCTATGGCGATTTTTCGTCATACACCACGTCGTATCGACCAGCAGAGATGCAGATGCCAATGCGGCCATCGGTGCTTGGAATGCCCGAGCTTCATCACCAGCAACACCACCATCACCAACCTTTGGTCGACCACTTTGCATACATTCACCCTCATCCTCATCATCAACAACAACATCATCAACCTTCACCGCCTCAACACACGCCTGCAGTTATGGTATACTCGCAGTCGGAAGATGAAATGGCTCAGCTCCAGAAGTTGTCAGCTGAATTCCAGCCTGAAGTGACAGTGAGCTTGCTCCCTTCCCCGCATCCGCATGTGTCGTGTCATTGCACAAGCTTTCGGATCCCGTTGACTGACTTCAATGTATTCACCAGGGACCTTTAGTCGGTGAGAAACAACTGACTAGTGCTCTCATCGAAGAGTATGCTGCTGCCGACCCGGTCTATCGCACCAAAACATCGGTGCGGGTTCATCATTCTTTTTCCATCGTCGCTCATCACTAATGTCTCTGGCTTAGGCACTCCCCAACAAGTACTCTCACTATCGTACAACTCGTGGCGATGGAAGATGTGGTTGGAGAGGTAAGCAATCATATGCTCTTACATACCAATCTATGAACATGCTGGCTAACGCGTATAAGCCGTTGCTTTCGGCTACTTTGAGAACCTCTTCCGCGTAGGTGACAGAACCAAGTTCTTGGAGGAGGAAACTCGTCTCAAGTCCTTAGGCAATGTCATCAACATGGCCGGTTACAGTCAGTTCATCTGGGAAGACTTTGCTGATGAGATCTACGCTCTGCTTCGCAAGTGCATGTCGGCCGATTCATCCAACTCGGAGGCTTTCTTACTCGAACACTTCAACAACGAAGAGATCCAGAACCAGATTATTACATATCTGAAGGTGCGTGGTACAAATCTCGGCTCAGATGTTCACATGCTCACTCTAGCAGACTCTTACCTCGGCCTGGATGAAAACCCGCGCAAACGACTATGCCCCCTTCGTGCTCCCTCATACTGTTCCCAGCTACTGCGACGCCAATATCGATCCTCATCAGATCGAGATTGACCACCCTGGAATGCAAGCTCTCACCGATGTCTTGCTCAAGCCTGCTGGCATTGCTCTGGAGGTCATCTATCTCGATCGTAGCGCGGGTACTGAGGTCAACGCGCATCAATTTGCGCCTAGCCTTACTCATGCCCACACTATTCGTCTGCTTTACAGACCGTGAGTTGTCCACGTTGTTTCAGCTTATGAATGCCACTAACTTGACATACAGTGGTCACTATGACATACTGTATCAACCAGAGCAGATCTTCTCCCAGCCACCACCAAGCCAGCCTATTGCCGTTCCCACATACCTGCAATCCTCTCTTCACCACTACGAGGAGCCTGTCATGGATCTTGGCATGTCCGACTTCATGACTATGATTCCTGGCATGTCACTGCTGTCTAATCAGTCTAATTGGATGTCCAACCAGTTCTATGGAGTTTCTGACTATGCTACTCCCACTGCTGCAGTGCCTCCTCCACCTGCGCCAGCTGCTGCACCTATACCTGTTCAGCACCACGCGCCACCACCAGTCGTCTCTGTTGCCACCCCGGCCTATGTGCCTGCCACTCAAACCCCTTCGCCTACCTCGACAGCTGATTACACCTTCTCGCCCGTGTCTCAGACCACATTCTTCAACTACGATCAGCTTAGCTACGGCGGTAAAGGAAACTTCAGACCATCCACCCATATGTTTGAGCAGAATGGTCAGAATGTCGCAGATGCAACTGCTCAAAACTCTGTTTGTCAGACAGCTCAATTCAAGCAGTAAGCTATAGCTATATGCTTGTCAATTTTTGAGTGACTAACTTGTGTAGTTCTCACTTCAATCGTACCCACTTTTTGAATCCGGATTTCCACCCCGATGAATGGGATCCAAGCAAGGAATACACTGTGCCAAATCCGCGCAGCAAGAGCAAGTCAAGCCGTTGATCGTGCACGGCTCTTGCATACGCATGGCATCTCGATCGTCCACAGTCCACCGGATGCATCGAACATCTGCACCTGTCATTCATTATCAATCGACAGTCACAACAAACCACAGTATGACGACGTAACGACATAAGACATAACTCAGGGTCACCCCTTCTTCTCCTTAATCTCTGCTTTCTTTCTGTTAGAGTTCAGGTTATCCAAGTCGCAAACAAGTATCATTTAGCGAAGGCGTTCTCAGTGCGTCTTCATTGCATCTCTTCATGTCATATCATTCCATCTCCTTCTTTCTTTTGGGCACTACTTAGGAATGGCGTTCGAAAGGGTTTATGCGAAGGTTACCACAACGATATGTCTTAACGCCTGCGATATCTCGAGAGAGTTCCGAGTCCACAAAATCAGCGGAGTTTCAAGTTTCTGGAATCACTTATGAGGAGCTGTTGCTTCTTCTTTCGGAAATGCAGGATCAGGGGTCGATACGATGGTGTTTTCCTTTCTCATACGTAGTTTCTAAATCCCACAATCAAACCTCTCCACTCGGCGTGCCGCACAAAAATTGCTCACCAACATGTCGTGACTTTGAGATTGCCGTTCAGGAGCAATCGCGGCGAATCCTCTATTATCCTGGGACAAGAAGCACCTCATTGCGCGTTTGAGGCTATCGAAAGTGTGGACCACCTACCAGCGTGCACCTACCTTCGCTGTCACCCATTGCTCGGACCGCTCCGTACCCGAACATTTGACAGAAATTACAACCACCTGACAGCTCATCAACATCTACGTTCCTGAACCATGGGTAGAGCATTTTCAGACTGCTGTACCATCTCAGACAATTTCATCAGTGTTCAAAGCTTCAAATGAGAGCCCACTTTGAAAATTCAAGACGATGCAGTGCTTAGCTAGCGTCGCGAATTTTTTCCACAATCCAAATACCTACTCATACACTTGGCTAACTTCCTTGCATGTCTAGATCGATGGATCTCATGGATCATTAGCACCTACAGTAGTCAAAGAGACAAGAAAAGGTAAATAGAGTGAAGTGGCTGGTACGAAGTGAGGATTGACAAACTCAAAAAGGAACGGGACGGATCGCGGCTCAACCCTTGCAGCTCCCCGAAGACGTGTTTTCCTTTTCCTGATCACTCATCAATTAAGTAGACTAGCCAGCCTTTCTTGATCAATTGTAGTCAGACAGATCTCGAACTTCGTCACTCCGTCACTGTCCTTTTGAGGTGGATACAGTTCATCTATCGGATTGAGAGAAGGTCGGACGTCCAATAATGCCATCATGCAAGAAAGTTGTCAAACTGGGAGTGGGTCGTCCACTGCGCAGTACGTCGCTTCTCCCTGGACATCAGGACATCTTACGCCATTTCAAGTACACATCGAGGTCCAAATTCTAGCTTTTTGTCTGTGGTGCCTTCGACTCCATGTGCATCTGACTTTTTGTTCAATTCAGACTTGACTGGTACAGGGTAGATCTGTTCTCTGTCACGACTCTTTACGATGTGCGAAATCTGCTCCAACGTTCAGACATTCAGAGCTTCCCAAGAATGGCGGGTCGGTCCCCTTGCCTGGTCCCAACAATCAGATGGCGCCAATGCAAGTAATCTATTGCGCAAGCTTCAAGCATCGAGGGCGTCTTACTACAGCAGTCCATAGTTCCCCCCGTCGATCAGCCGTCTGAATGGTTATTCTTGTTGGTCTTTCGCGGATCGATCCATGACTAGGAATTTAATATCTCTGTCCCGCGCGCAAAAATACACACGATGCCTAGAGACCAACAAGGACCACGATTGAAGGGTCCGCCGAGCGTCCCCCGGGCGCGCAGGAAACATCATCCGCCGGCTGCTCATGCAATGCACCTCTTGCGCCGGACGTTGCGCTGCGACAATTGCTGGCTCGTTCTCGCTCTCGTCCAGTCTCAGATCCTCTGTATCACTTTATGATATTGCTCGCAGAATCTCATGATCGCTTCAATTGTTTCTTGACGTGTCACCACTTCTTGAAGGATTACCTCGGCATAGGACCTGTCTTATGGGATATGAATCCTGCGCGGCTGATAATATGGAGAGTCGGATCTCTGTCCCAGCAGTCCTGAGTCATCATCCCACAGTCTCGGAAAGCTCGATCTCTAGGCATTCTGCATGTCGACCAACAAAGAAGCCTTGAATTTGCCAGGATCTGGAGGTCGAAATCCCATCCTTGATTCAGCGATTCCTTGCTTCGGGCTCAGAAGCCGGTGTTTGCATCTGAGACACGTGTTTGCTGAAAAGACCAATACACGCGTTGTCGTTGCAAGGGACATTGATGCCGCATGCGGCCTGCCGTCAATGCCGAGGTCATGAAGAGATCAATTGAAGTCCCCTCTGGTCGGTCCTGCCAGGGATAATCCTACGTTTCAGCAACCGACGAGCAAGTCTGATGACTTGGAAGGATGAAGTTCGAAGCTGCCGGTGTCCGCTGCGAACAGGGAAGCAGTGTGACTTGCTTGCATGCTGATGTCGCTCCTTCGTCCGTACTCGAGTGGTCTTTGCGCTGCGCTGGTGAGGTGCTCTTTGTTTCCGATCTCTCTCGCTAATGCAATGTACACGATGCCTGCAAGATTGACAGGTGTGCATCGCAAGCCTCAGTCTGTGTTCGAGGTCGAAACGCTGATACTACTGGTAGCACTAGGATTACCACACCAAGTCGCCGTCAAAGATAGACTAGAATATCAGCCACGGATCAGCAAAGTCGGATCGAGGATCTCTAGTTGACCCGTGTTAGAAAATGATTGCTGCAAGACTGCTAGGTCGTAAACTCTGACGAGTCATAGAAAACCATCAGCTATACATAGTTCTTGAACGTCATGCATCATCAATCGCCACATTCTGGTCAAACAAGGACATTTGAACATATGACAGGCAGGCGGTTTACCGAAGTTTCATGCAAACACCAGTTAGTCTGGGGATGATACGGCAACTCTGTTCATATTCTTGCTCTCTGATACTCTCGACTGACAGTATTGCTTCGTCACACTAGAGCTTCATGTATATTCCGTGCTCCTGTCTGTGTCGATGGTTTCGAGCGGCGGTTCTCCGTGTCGTGATGCCTGCCTGCATTTCGAACATTGGATGATTTTACGATCTCATCACTCCGAAGCAACGAGACACGTCTTTTGATCTTGGCCTCACGATTTGCACTCAAGGTCAAAGACCATCGAACCGATATTGTCAGCGTTTCCTGACACCCTGTCTAGTCTGTTCGTTACTTCCTTCGAATTCGATCGAGTTTGTGCACTTGGTGTCTCAAAGTAGTCTCTCATATCCCTTTCAGCCGTCTGCCATTCGCAAGTGTCCCATTGAGCCCATCTCTCGAGTAGATCTTCCTATTGGCTCTAATTCCTCTTTTTTGGTCGTCGTTTACAACATTGTTGAGCGTCGCTTCCTCTCGAGCATGATTGCTCCTACTTGTCGTGATTGTTCGTGCCTTCCTCTTGCATCTACAAATTTGCTCTTGCCTTTTACGCTTCAGTCGTCCCTTCCTCTTACGCCTGATCGCTCCTTCCTCGTGTGCTTGATGGCTTCTTCCTCTTGATCGTTTGTTCCTCACATGTGTGAGATGAGTGTTCTCTTACGTACTTGATCGTCTCTTTCTTGGCTACTCCTTTGCTCTCTTCTTACATCATTATTCGTATGAAATCTCGTTCGTTCGATAGTTTACCAGATTTACATGCTCAAGGACTCGAATGTACCCTCTTACGCCTACCCTCTTACGCCTACCTCCTCTGTGGTCAGAGAGACTCACGAGATGCTTTTTCGTCTTCTACACTCATGTGTGCAGAGGTCACAATATCTTCGGTTGCATCTATGACCTTGCCTTGGGACTGTCTTCTTGTTAATGGGGGGCCTTCTGTTGGAATATAGACACGGGCACAGATTCTCGGTCATTTGAATAGTTCTATTACGGTTTCATGCTTCGTCTGTACTGCTGCGTGTCTAACTGTTGAATATCTTGGATAAAAATATGATGTTAGTCAAATTCATATGATCTTCCATAGGGTAGTAGAGCATCTGAGGATTTAGTCTGCATCAATGTTCTCTCCAGAATGTAGGAACATGTCAAGAGAATTTTGCAGGAAGAAGCAAGGTGATACTAGATATACGTACTTCTTCTAGTTCTCATAAAACTCTCCATATCCGGTATCATTTTTCTTGATCTTCTAAAAGGGACGACAGACACGAGGTTTCAAGGAAGAAATTGTGTCTTGCTGGTCTCATTTCTACGATGTGTTTTCAACAGACTTAGATAGTAGAGTCATTTTAGACACTACCATCGATGACAGGACTTCATCTCATACTACTCATATCTCTTGGATAGAGGAGTAGACAAACTAAACAAGGGGTTGTGTCTGTCAAAGATGTTTGCGGAATGATAGCTATTGGCGTACATATAGGTTTGTAGAGAGAGGCCACAGCACGAAAGCATTTGACCGTTAGACTGATCAGGTTTGTACAGGTCTGTCACTCACTCATTCGGACCATTTTGCTCATCCTTTGCACAGAAAGAGTCGGTGTCTCAACATCTATTGTAGGTGATACTACCTCGGATGTGATTGTAGAAATGTTCAAAAGAAGACAGGTTCATGCTCACTGTACCCGTAGTTGATCTGAACAACCTGGACATGTCTGGGTCATTGTGACAATGATATCTGTTGGTACAAGCCCCCATGAGTATCGAAGGACCGGCTAGATGATTGAGTTGTAGTCGGAGTCGGCGCAAGCTGCACAACTCGTGTTAGAGTACATATACTCGCCGGCCGTTTCGTCCTCCATCAATCACCAGCCAGTTCACACAGTGAACTAGATCATCAGACCTGCCGGGGTAGCTCAATCGGTAGAGCGTGTGGCTCTTATCATTGGATAAAGTACAACCTCAAGGTCGCGGGTTCGAGCCCCGCCTTCGGCTATTCCTAAACACCGCTGATTGTTCTTTTTTTTCCTGTCTGGATGAGAGTGGTGGAATGAACAGAGGATGGGACGAACTTTTTTTTTCTATGCCAAGATTTTCCGAAGCCTCGGAAGCTCGTGTGGCTTCGGCGTTTTTGTGGGATGGGCACGTGCGAAGCAAAGAAAAACAGTGCTTGGCAACAAATCGGCGGGACAGTTTTTGAAAAATTGTTGGCCAACCATGAGGCCTTGCCGTGTCCGCTTGTGCTGTGGTCCAGAGCAGATAATCGTCGTAGCAGAGTAGCGATGGGGTAAAAGCTTGTGTCTCAATTGACCGTTCTTTGATCCTTGTCAACCTCCTTGGTTCATGCCATGACCAAGTCTCTTCAGCTTACAAAAACCTCACTCCTGTTTACCACCTGCATTGTAGTAGCAAAAGCAACGCCCTGGAGGGCAAAAGATGGGTCTCGCCGGGAATCGAACCCGGGACCACTCGCAATTGGCTTAGAGTTTTCAAGTCGCTGTGAAGCAACTCCCTAAGCGAGTATCATACCGCTAGACCACGAGACCTGGTCAATTGTATTGAATTGATGTGAGGAGGATCGTCTTGTGGGTATATGACAACACCATGCAGAGTCTTGCTCGGGAAGCGCGACAGACAGTCAGGGTAAGTGAAGGCCAGTGTTCAGTCTTCAAAACCCGCTGGTCCGCCGAGTGCACGCAGTATAGCACTGGTACGTATCAAGTAGTCCCGAGTGGCTGGTAAGACGGCAGTTGAGAAGACTCGGAAAATGGGTGCCCGATACAGTCACCCTTGACTAAAGGCTTTTTGTCACGAGTGTCAGTCTCATGGTGATCCATGTCGTCCATGTCGTCGTTGTCGAGCTGTGCTTCCATGGTCTGAGACGCCTTGAAATGGAAAGTGTGTCGGACGGAGTATGTTGCAGCAGCACAGTATGATAAATCTGAGGATTCGTCCACCATGTAGATGGTATTTCATCAAGGATCGTTACCGATTGCAGTTCATATAGCAAGTCGAGATTGCCGTGGTCCTGGCAGACCACAGAGACCAGACTTTTGCATATGGCATTCTCAATGTCGAGTGTAGATTCGACTTGAAAGAGGACGGAACATGCTATGAGTTGTGGGGAGGTAACAATCAGGCTTTGAACATCTTCGACAGGGCTCATTGTCATTATGAATCATGCCGCGAGCATCGAGCATCTTTGACTTGTATCGGGACCGAAGAGCTGGTGCGAATATCTCTGTCGCTGGACTGTTCCTCGAGAAATGATAGATCGATGAGGGAGGAAGAATCGGAAAATGAGCAAATCGAGGGGGTATCCTGAAAAAGCACGCCTAGAGTTTTGGAACGTCCGCAAGGGTCGAAAATTTCGAAATAGCTAATTCGTTGGAAAAGACTGAGCCGATACTCCATTGGCATGTTTGTGATCTAGATCATCTGGCAAAGAGAGGGCTGAAGCTGCCGGTGGCACACCCTCGAAGACAAGTAGGCAATCTTTGGTAGTGCCAGCAAGTCAGAGGATGAATTCCTGCAAGGACTGGTGAAGGCAGCTGCGACAGGGAACCTCGACGATGCTCGTGACTTTCATCTCAGATTTTGTTCTATTTCCGTCAACCTGTAACATAATGAGACGGCGACGGAGGTTGAAAGTCGTATGAGTTGCACCACCGAATTCGCTATAGTGGCACAACCCAAATGATTCACCGGTTGGACCAAGGAAGAGATCAGGACAGCCCAAGGAGAGCCGATCTGTGTGCATTCGACGCAGCTTATGCAGAGGTGAACATTCGGAGGTCTAGACGGACTAGCCCGTTGGACAAGGCGTTGTATCAAGTTTCAGCCTGGGATGGTGCGATGTCCAGCAAGCTCATGGTCTGCATCGAAAAATTGCCTTTACGGTGGCAATCAGAACTTCTTCAGGCGATCATGTGGCTTAACCGATAATCTCTAGCATGGAAAGGGTGCTAGTCAGCACTACACCTGGGTCTCTGATACGAGCGCGGCGACGACCATCATCTCTCCAAGGCCATGATGTCGAGACTTGTACCTAAAATGGTGGGAAGTTAGACATCGGGGACGATCATGTCGTCGGCAACTCTATGACTGAAGTCAAGGTCAGGAGGCTATCTTCGGGATGTCGATCTTGAAGAAGCAAGCAGATAACCGAGCTCGAACACGGTCCGTTGCATATCACTTGAATGACGCATGGCAAACCTCGTAGCATGTGGACAGGTTGCAATTGACAAAGGTATTCGTCGCGTAAGTGTCATGTGATGATTCATTCAAATGTGAAAGGCGTCGTTGTTAGACAAGTGATATTAAAAGGTTTATGAGAGTATGAGATAGTAGCGGATGATGTGGTTGCCGAGTCAGAGGCGTTCATCGGCTGAGGGGAGCTGCTCGCCACCAGCAATTCCACTTCACGCAGAAAGACTTTCGAAGCACAGTCTAGAGCAGTGAAGCAACACCAAGAATTTGATAGACAGTGTATCTAGAAGGAAAAAGAAGCACATGACATGTTACTCAAAGTCGAAGTGAAGCGTATGGAGGCAAAGCACGGATGAACTACGGTTAGTAAGCGGGTGCCAAGGCTTTAGCCCGCCCACAGCAGGCAAATTCAGCGGGAGCTTTATCCTCGCCCTTGCCCCGACTCTTTTGACCTGTCGACCGCGAGCCTACCTGCGATTCAGCACAGCCAATACATCAACCACTTACGCAGAGACTTTTCCACATAAAACTCGTCAATCAAACACCGTCAAGATGGTAAGATCGACTCGACCGGACCTCTGAGACGCGCGCTGGATCAAGAGACGACGGGTGGCAAATTTCGACCGAACGACAAGAGAAGGCACACGACATGGGCGACAAGCATCAATCAACCATCAAACACCATCAATATCGCATTCAATCTATCGATTCAGCCACAGAACGAAGTGCTGTCGGGCATCCAAACATGTCGTCACCCGCCACTCGTCCTCTATCGTCCAGCGTCGCATCTCGGAAGGATGGATATACAACCGCATTCGCAAAGAGATGGACTGACTGAGTGCCTTTTAGGTTCTCGCAGTCGATCTCCTCAACCCCACCCCTCAGGCCGAGGCCCGCAAGCACAAGCTGAAGGTGCGTACATCTGGATTATGATCTAACCACACAAACATCGTCTGACTCTTAGCAGATGCTTGTCCCCGGCCCTCGCTCCTTCTTCATGGACGTTAAGTGCCCCGGCTGCTTCACCATCACCACCGTCTTCTCGCACGCCCAGACCGTCGTTGTCTGCGCCGGCTGCTCCCAGGTTCTTTGCCAGCCTACCGGTGGTAAGGCCCGCCTGACCGAGGGCTGCTCTTTCCGCAGAAAGTAAACGCCTCGTTGAACCAAATGAAAAAGAAAAGCATGTCTTTGGTTTTCGTAACGAGAAGTGGATGATGGATGATAGGGTTGGACGGACGCAAATTATCAATCAAGCGGAATGGAATCCAATCAAGATGCACACACAACCAACAATGGTCAGCCGCGCGCATTGTGGATAGAAGAGGGAAACGCTCTCGCCCCCAAAAAAAGCAACATGTTTCATGACCCAAAAACTCGACCACCGTCGTCACAAAAAGGGAGTTCCGGATATCCAAAGGCCTAAGCCACGGCTTTTTTTCGTTTTTCCCTTTTTACAGGTCTCTGCTATTGTCAATGGAGTTTTCTACTTCTTTAATCTGCTGTTCTTCTGTACATGATGCACGGGAAGACGAGATGGCATCTCCTGCCTGCCTGTCTTCTAACGTTGGTTACGTTGAGGAGCGAGGAGTTTGTATGCTATTGAGGAAGGCTACCCTTGCTTGCCTGGTTCTAGCTATGCGAATTGATTTGTCTTTTGCTTGATATTTTTGGTGACGACGATGAAGCTAGTAATGAAGTGCCACGTGAAGTGCATGCGTAAAGGTTAGCCCTACGGGTCTAAAATAGAGTGGTGGCATTGCATCACTGTGCTTGACGATGTAGATTGTTCTTGTCTCAGACATGAACCCCGATTCCACCTCTTGTATTTGTTCAAACCTCGACCATGTCTTGCACTGAGAGCGTCTTGATTCTGATCAAATCATGTGGCACTCACAAGGCAGATGGGGATGGCATGACTGATTGAATCGGGCATAGCACATGCAGAATGACTAGCGCAGTCTTTTGGGCGGCTACCGAGAACGAAAAGGAGAAGACGGTACCACTGACCACTGACCAACACACAGCACTGCCAGAATGACGACGACGAGATACACAGAATCGGAATGGCGCGCCATGATTTCACATGTTGCGCGCGAGCTCGAGGTGTACGAACAGGACTATTGTCCTGACATTGACAAAATCGACATTGCACGAACCATCGACCACACGCTGCTCAAATTAGATGCGACGCCCAAGCAGATTGACGAGCTGTGCGCAGAGGCCAGAGTCGCCAACTTCGCTGTAAACATCTTCTTTCCTTCGCTCCTTCCTCTGACAGATGGACTAAAGCTATACCGTGCAGAGCGTTTGCGTCCGACCCAACTATGTCGCCCAAGCACATGCCAACCTCAAAGGAAGCAATGTCTTGATCGCCAGTGTCATTGGCTTCCACCAGGGCACACAAGACACGTATTACAAGCTGCAAGAAACTCGAATGGCCCTGACTGCTGGCGCACACGAGCTCGACGTTGTCATCAACTGGCCTCTGCTCAAACAACAAGAGTACAGCGAAATCTACCACGAACTTGCTTTGATACGCTCCATGGCTCCTCATCCCACCGTCCTCAAACTCATCTTTGAGACCTCGCAACTCGCTTCCAGGGACATTGTCGCTGCCTGTACCATTGCTTCGGCCGCCAACTTCGACTTTGTCAAGACATCAACAGGCTTCCTTGGACATGGCGCAAAAGTTGAGCATGTCAGGCTCATGCGTGCTGCTTGCGACCACTTGGCAGACAAACGTACCGACCGCCACAGGATGCAGGTCAAGGCCAGTGGAGGCGTAAGGACCGTCGAAGATGCTATCACCATGCTGAAATCCGGTGCTACTAGATTGGGTACCAGTGGTGGTGTGTGGATTATGAAAGAGAGCGAGGAGCAAGGAGTCAGAAAGTCAAGTCCTGTGCAGAGCGAGAGAAGGGGTTCAAGGCCCACTCTGTCCACGAGGCTTTTTACTGACTACTGAAGACGAGTTCCGGGGTAAGTCATTGTTGACACGAATTGACGATCTATTTTTCCTTTATTGTCTTGTTCTCCATGATCATCTCTGTTCCTATGATCATCTGACATTTCTTCTCCTCCCTCATTATCTCCCACTCAGAAAGACATCTAGAAGACCCCATTGCTGCTCTGCCCGGATCCGCCTTCCTCAGTTACCCGTCCTTAAAACAGCCTTACTTCCATACGACTGGTTCGCCAATCTTCTTGTTTTTCCTCGATCTATCTGGTCCGACAGTCAAACCGTCGCGTCGCCCAGCCTCCCAGCATCGAACTGTTCTCAGCAAGCCCATACACATAGGTGAAATGATTGTCAAGAGTGACACAATCGCCTTCATAGCACAAGAATATGAGAAGGAGCCATGCAGTCTGTATCAAGCAGCAAGACTAACTTTCTTTACTGTCTACACATCGCTGTGCTCTTCTGATGAAGCCAGGCCAGACCACCTTCCATTCAGCAAATCTAGATGGCGCAAACGGTAAGCCTACTATTTCGTTCTGCGATCAAACTCCTATTGGACACTGGTTGAGCGTCAGATGCCGTGCACCATTTTCGATCATGTTGCATGGCGCAAGTCAACCTTTACATACGACCAAATTTGGAACGCTTTCAGCGGCAACTCTTCCGTTGTTTGGTCGCCAAGGGGACGCCTTTGTTGTAGTGGTTGGGAAGCTCACCAAAAAAAAATACCTCGCCCACGTGCTACGCCGACCCAAGTAAGACGCGGACCAAACCCCGTGATCTGAAAGCCATGGGACAGTTTTTTGCTCTGGGATCATGTATATTCTCTTGATGACTGTTCGTCTCGGAGCAGTACTGAATGCAAGATATGGTCGTGGTGTCTGTTGTGGTGGTTGGAAAAGGGCCCACACAAGATATGATCTTGAAATCCTCGGCTATTTTGTTTACACCGTATGGAATGCAAGTCCTTGGTTCGAGCCTCAGAAGTAGCGAAACTTTCGTCCAATCTTCCTTGCAAAGGTAGAATACTTTGTGAGCAGAAGGGATTTTCCCAAACTGGCTATCACGCTAGTCTGATCTTTTGCATATTTCCTTCCACGCATAGGGCTCCTGGGATTGTGGTCTTCATCTGATGTTTCGTGGCATGGAAGTTCGGAAAGGCGCACTCACCGGTACTTTCCTCACACTTGATGTTCAAATGTCAGATCCTTATTTTCCTGTGTAAAGTCGTCTTCATCCGTCTTGCCCTCGACGTTTATGGTCTCTCGGTGTTGACTCGTTTCTCTCCCCTCCGACCAGCGATTCCGCCCTCTCACTTCGATCCAAATATTTTCAATATCAGTTCTTTTATACGTCTCGTGTCAACCTCTCTCTGCTCACAATTCCTAGTAAATGCATTCATCCTCGAGTTTTCTATCTTGCATAAGGGGTTGGTCGCTGGTATGACCCTGGTTTGAGGTCACCTCGAGCACCATCATCACGCCTATCATATATACACAGCTAGAAAAGGCACAACAACTTTGTTAGAGAACATGAATGGCTGAAGCACTTTGGGTGGCTCTGGTGCCAGGAAAGAGGTGCAAGAGAAAGAGGCTCGAGGGATATCGTTAATTGTTGTCGAAAGTATATCTCGTTGAATGGATCATGAGCGAAACTATTCCCAGCAAAGATATATAGGGGCAAAAAACAATATGCATGCAAACATATATCACAAACAGCCTCTCAAACGAAAGAAGAAGACGTGATTCCAGTCATGAGAGTAGGCAAAAGCGGGTATCCTTTTAACGCCGCAAGCCTCGAGGATTATAAGAGGTCCAGACTAAAGTCCTGATATTTCCTAAGCGGTCTTGTTCCATTGTGCCATCAGCCCAATCAGGGAACTGACGCAACCAGCCAGGCCGACAACGCCATCGTCGACGTTAATGTAACCCAGGGCGGAAACAGGAATGAAGAGATCGCAAAGATCCGAGATAAGCTGTGTCTGGGCAGCACTTCTCTCACTGTAGAAGGTCAGCAAAAGTGTCGCACTGATGAAAGGCTAGATAAAGCAGCCAGGACAGCAGACGAAACTTACCGCTGCAACTTCTTAACCTCGACCGTCTTCTCAGCAGCGACCGCCTTGTCTGTCTGGGCAGCCTCCTCATTCCTGCTCTTATAAATGGTGTAGACACCGTTCAAGACACTAAAGCACAACCCGGTCATCCACGCCTTATAAGCCTGGACCTGCATTCTCTTGGCCATAGCACTAGGTCTCACACCCGAAGCATCGAGGTATGTCAATGTGTCGGTGAGCATGTAAGCTCCGTATCCGAGCTGTCTTCCGGTGGTGCAGAAGCGAATGACTGGGTCAAGGGTCTTTGCATCGTAGGCATTGGCTGCAGCGCGGAAGTGCTCGACAAATTTGCCAATACGCATGGCTTTACGGACGAGACCAAGGTTGGCTTTGAGCTTGGCCCATTGTACGACTGTTGCTTGAGGGCTGTTGGTGCGAAGGGTGTACCATGCGAGGAAGCGAGAGAGGTATTGAACGAGACGAAGAGCCTTGTCGCGACCGACTGGATGAAATCTCGTTAGCTACGGGAGATCCATACATGTAAGGTATATTGCGAAGTCAAGAGATTTAAACGCACCAGTCGTCGCGACAAACTTGTTGTAGTGCGCGACAGTAGGGTGATAGATTAGTGCATCGGCGACCATTGTGTATTGCAGAAACGATTCTATTCCGGTGACTTCCAGGTTTCAGTATGTATAAAAAGTCTTTGGTGAAGGACAGACTCTCTTCTCGCAAGGATCAATAGGATATTATCACAAGATGGGCAGAAAATCAAGAAGGAACTGTAGCTTGCACCTGCCTCGGTCGTGCGGCTATGATAACAGAAGCGTCATGCCCACCCTCTCCTCTATCATGCCTAAACTTCGGACCATCTATCTGGATTGCCGACAGGAACCCTGTTTCCTTTTCCCCTTAGCTCCACTCATTCATATTGGTTGAAAGCTTCAAGTCAAGTGCGATTGAGACGTCTCTGATTCTGATGAATTATTTGACTTTCTACACAGCACTGTGCTCTCTTTGTCTCTGTTGGACATGAAGCCAACACGGAGTACAATCACCCGAGCTCGGTGACACTCAATTGCCGAGGCAAAAGACGCCAGCATGTGAAGTTGTTTCTCCACAACACCAACCACTTATGTGAATTTTTGACCTTGCTAAGATCAATACAAGGTAGGATAGGCACCTAGGTGGTCTTGCGCTTACGCATGTTCCACAGCTTGTAAGCAGCGAACATGACACAAGCAGCAGTCACTCCCTGAACGACACCAGCGACAGTGGGAAAGTCATAACCACTCATCGTGGCGCTCTGCAGAGTACTGAGCACTTCGCCAACTCCGGAGTTTGACTGAGCAGCAGTAACTGATCCTGCCCGAGCATTAGTCATTGCTCGCAGCACATTTATCTGCTCAGCATCTTACCAGACGCAGGCTTAGTGCTAGCGAAACCCAAGGACTTCAGGAAAGTGGTGGCAGCGACCTTAGGGTAGACCTGAACAATGATGCCGACCGCGATGGCGATTGTGACGGTCACGGTACGACCAGTGCGAGTCTTGATGGCCTCTTGTAAGAGCAAGGTGAAGGTGTCAAAGTTCAGCTGGCGACCTTTGGCAACATTGGTGAGATGGCGAAAGTCACCGAGAGGGATCTGCTTGATAGCGCTAGTAAGGTCGCGGATTCTGAGCTGCTTGACGAGAGGCAAGATGCCTTCAGGTTCGTTGTCCTGTTGGTGGAGCTTGATGTCGGACATGGCTGGAGGTTCTGAAGGAGCGATGACGGCCTTGTTGTCGGTGTGTGTAAGAAGGTCCACAAGAAGGTGAAAAGGTTGGTGAAACCTCCAAGAAGATGTTATTGAAAGAGATGGCAAATCTCAAAAGTCCCTCACAGAGCTCACTTCAGTGGTGAGCGCGCACAGCACGAGTGAAGAACTACCTCGCCGACATATCGCAATGGACAATAGTCACTCAACTGCATTTTCAGCCACTTGGTAGGATTCACATTTCTCTACAACAAACACACAGCCTAAGCAGCAAGACCCATCCAAATCTCCCTACTCAACGTTCTGTTCCTCTCAGTCACAGCTGCAATATCTTCAAAACGCCTAACCATCAGATCACTAACCAATCTTCCAAATACCACGCTTCCCCTCTCATTTAGATGTGTATAATCAGTCGGGTTCAGATTATAATTCCACGCAGCTTCAGGACCAACGGCATTGCAGTACTTGGTCGACGCAATATTGAGATCAATGTACCTCGAACGTGTTTTGCGGGCCGCGGCGATAGTGAGGTTGCGTTGGACTGCTAGGTCTTGAATTATGGTAGGTGTACTTGTGTTGGTATATTTGCGGCGAGTCAACGGGGTGACAAGAATCTGGGAAACCAGCTGTTAGGATACATGACAAGAACATGAACGGGGAAAGGAAGATACAGGGATAGCGCCAATGGCAGAGACTTCTATAACAAACGCTTCAAGGTTATCGCTGTACTGTGCAAGGCCCACTCCCGAAGTGGCCTTCTGATCGTTGTGCCCGAACTGAATGGTTACATAGACGGTATAGTCCGCTGTCTTTGTCTGTGCCTCGTTCATTAGGCGATCCCAATCACCACCTTCTCGAAAGCTCTTGGTCGTAGCTCCATTGTGCCCGTAGTTGCGACCAGAAGAGCCCCGCTTCAAGGTGAATTTCAAGAAGCCATCACCCCAGCCGCCTCCGTCTGTGCTCTGTGTTGCCGTGGTACTGTCGCCAGCGAGAAGAAAGTAGGCAGGTTTGAAGACAGAGAAGTGGTGTGGAGAAGGGAGACAAGTTGCTATGAGAGGAAGAAGGAATAGCAGCAAGGTGAGGGGATGAAGGAGAGAAATCATGATGAACTCAAGAGACATGGCGTTACGAGAATGTTGTTCTTGCCTTGACACTTCTATAGCTTTGCATGCTCAAGCTCAGAACATGCAGTTTAGTGTACAGATCGCAACTGCTGGCAAGGACAATCTTGTTCTGCGGAGGTGGTTTGCTCCGAGAGTGGGGAGCATGGGAGATCTGTGTCGATCGTCACGCTTAGTTTGACTGGTGGTGGAAAACATTGCGAGCGCTGATAGTTTGCAGGCACCATCTGCCTGCTGACAGCACCAGCATTCACTACGCTATGGTGCGATGCGAGCATCTTGTAATTCGGTCGCTTCACGCTCTACCAGGAGGGCATACAGAAAACTGTGCGATGCCAAACTTTCCAGCCTATTTCAAAGCCAGGCGCGGATACGCACGAAGAGAATCAACAGCTTGGTGAGAAATTGTGAGATCCTCGAAAAGATGTAATAGCCAAAATGGCACTCAACCGAGACCTATAAAATCTAACCTCTACGTCTGGATCTGACCGATGGAGGGGTACTCTGGGTACCGGTGATTTCGATAGTCTTTCTGCCATCGGCGTACAGACCACGTTGAATCTCGATCTTGGGCTCTTGTGTCTTCTCCTCTACAGCCTTCTCTTTCTTCTCCGGGCGCTTTGTGCCAAAAGGTGGGTCGAAACGCTTGCGAAGAGCCTCGATCATTTTGGCAAACCAGTAAAAGTTGAGCACATTAAGCACAATGTTGGATGCCAGATAGCTGAGAGCAAGCCAAGCAGGAAGGGTACGAGAGCCAGCAAAGCGCATAATGTCTTCTGAGCCAGTGTAGGGCTGATTCTGAGGGGTGACAGCGGACATGGACTGGTCGAGACCATACTTGAGGCCGAGGTTCTCATCGAGGCCAACAACACCACCGTTCTGCATGGCAGTCCAGATATCTCTGAAGACAAGGACTGAGTTGATGGAGCCCCAGACAAGGCGACAGCAGAAGAAGGTTGTGATAAGAATGATTCCATTGATGAGCTGGTAGATGCTGCCTGTCATGTTCAGCTTGTCCATGAACCAGTGCATGTTGAGAGCGGGGGACGAGAGTTCGTAGAGGATGAAGACGGCGCCATAGTAGTTGAGGAAGGGACGCTGTGTGTCGTCAGTCAGCTATTCTCGGGAACAAAGACAGATGCAAGAAAGAAATAAAGAAGAGCTTACGAAGCCAAAGAAGAAGACGGTGCAAGCCGAGATGGCGTGTGCAAGCATGCCGGGGCCAAAGATGTTGATATGGTATGTACACATGAAGAGATCCCACATGAAGTAACCACCAGCTAGACTCTGAAGGAAGCCCGAGGCACCATCGTAGCCCCAGATCTTGCCGGCCCAGTTCATTTTACTGCGTTCCGTATCGTAGAACATGATCCACAGAGCGACCGAGTTGACGAGCAAGCTCTGGACCATCGAGACGATGTGAACATCCCAGTTGATACGCGTGCGTTTGTTGAAGGAGCTGTAGACCTGAGGAAAGAAGCGGCGTGACAGGCTGGGCGCGATGACGACGTTGATGGTCTGGTAAAAGACAACAGCGAGCAGGACCTCGTGGATGTGCATAGGCAGCGTGGGTAGGGATAGCTTGTCTGCCAGAGGACGCACCGCCTCGGCGAGCCACTGCGGCGCTGGGATAGGAAATGGATCGCGCATAATCAAATGTCCAAAATGTCCATGCAGATGGAGCTTGGAAGAAAGGAAAGGGAGGAAGGAGCGAAGGGGTCGGTGTGCGAGTACAGATAACCTTATTATTTGGAGCGACGCTGTCAAAGGCCTCGGCCGCAACGTCAAGCCACGCGACAGTCGCTCACTTGCACATGAATCCATGACACGTCCGCTTTTGTCTGCATTCCACTCTTTGTCACGCGAGCTTCTTGGTTCTGTATGATGACTATCTGACTTAGTCGTCAAACCCTTCAAACTCACTCTCCTGCTCTCCTCTTGCCCGCACTGCTTCAATCATGGCCTGCAGTTCCGCCTCCTTCTTCTTCTCTTCGGGCGTGAGTTTCTTCTGCCTCTCGTGTTCGCGCCGTGCCAGCTTGATCTCGCGACGCTGCTCCTTTGTCGCCTTTGCGTCCTTTTGTGCTGTCCACGCTCTATCTTTCCGCCTCTCTTCCTTTGTCTTGCCATCACCTGCTCTCTTATTCGCCGGCCCTCCGTTGGCCTTTAGTTTTTCCAGTTCTTCGAGTCTGTGCTCTTCCCGCTTCTTGTCGTTATATGCAAATGCGTCCCAGTCAATAATTTGTCCGAGCAGTTTGTCGCCTTGATACTTCTTGAGCTCGGGCATCCTAGGTAATCGCAAAAGACCCCAGCTATGCCCCAGCTCATCCCAGTCCAAATCTTGCACTCGGAAAATACTGCTCGCCGAATGTTTGCTGTATGCTTGCACCCAGCTCACAAATGCTCTCTGTGCCTTGTCATGTAACGCTCTATCTGACTTGAGCACCTCTCGAATCTTTTGTGTCGTCTCATTAGCCTCCTCTTCTGTTGGTTCAACAGTCGGTGTCGTGAGGGGTGAAATAGGTGTCTTTCGGATGCGCAAGAACTCAACATAATCCTCCTCTTTGCCTTTGCTCAGAAATGTCACAGCTAATCCTCGTCTTCCTGCTCTTCCTGCACGTCCGCATCGGTGGAGGAATGTTTTTGGGTCGCTGGGCGGGTCTAGTTGTACTACGAGATCGACTGCAGGGATATCCAGGCCTCGCGCTGCCACATCGGTGGTGAGAAGAATCGACGGCTCTATCGAGTTGACAAATTTGCCAAAGTTCTTGGTGCGTACGTTTGGTGGGTGTTTGCCATGGAGGGGCACAATCTTGAATTCTTTGGGAAGGACTTCAGAAAGTATGTGTTGGTAGTGATCGACAGTCGCGCATGTCGAGACATACAGGACTGTCTTTTGAGGTGTCGAGGGCAGCTGAGTGAGTAAATGGTTCAAAGCAGGTAGCTTCATACGGGGACTCGTCGCCAGATATGACATCTGCAGACTAGCAGGTGTGCGCTTATCGTGAGCGCCGGAGGCACTCTTGACCTTGACAGCGATTCTGACGGGGTTTCTCAAGCCTACGCGGACAAGCTGATCCAAAGCTTCAGACACACTAGCACTGAAGAGACCGGTTCTCCTCTGCTTGGGCAGTCTCGAGAGGATCTTTTGCAGAGTATCACTGAAACCAAGATCGAGCAACCTATCGGCCTCGTCCATAATCAAGAGCTCAAAAGAGGACTGTGGGCAGTGTACGTGAGGCGAAGAGAGCAGCTCTAATAGGCGTCCGGGAGTAGCGATCAGAAGGTTCGGGGAGGTGCGGAGGAAAGCAGACAAATCTTGAGCGGGCGTTGTGGTGCCTCCGAGTAGTAGTTGCGGTACCACTTTGGGGGTTGAGGAGGGGAAGGTTGGTTTGGGGGGAGCGTTTCCGTCGGTCATTTCTTCATCTTCGTCATCGATACCCTTCGGTCGGACGGCAGCTGACGGAGGGTGGAACTGTAGTAGTGATACGAGGACGGAATGGATCTGAGTTGCAAGTTCTCTGGTCGGAGAGATGATGATGGCGCCGACATGGTGTTTCTTGATGGGTTCATCGACTCGTAGAAGACGCTCGACGGCAGGAATCAGGAACGACAGAGTCTTGCCACTACCAGTGACAGCTTCGACGACGACATCCTTGTGGCCCATGAACAGCGGAATTGTACTCGCTTGCACAGGCGTCATGCGCTCGAAGCCCATGCTGGAGATGGCGTCCAGCATCCATCCTGACAGTGCAGGTGTGAGTCCTTCCCATGCTCTTGCTGACGACTTGTCTGTCGTCTTCTGCTCTGCGGCCTTCTTTTCTGCTGCCATTTCGAATGATGAAGAGGGTTGCGACGCAAAAAGTAGTAGACAGTCCTTTGCGCCTCGATTAATTTTTGGCAAACATGATGCAAACTTGACCCCCTCTCGGCTGCACTTGCCTTGATGGTTGCGGCCTTCCACCTTCACCTCCGAGATATTTTATTCGACCTTGCACTCCGACCGCCGGCTAACATGAAGAATTTTGACGCCTCGTTCCTGGCTGAGGATATCCGAAGTGCCTTGACATCGCTGTCTCCAAGAGACCCTATCCATGAATGTGGTAATGCGCCACTCCATATCATCCAACAACGCCCTGAAGACGTGCTAGCTCTTGCCCACCAGAAACTGCATACCTGGAAATTTGATAGTGTCCCACTCTGTTGGCGCCGCTTGTACGAGGAAGCCAGTTTGTATCAGGCAATCGTTATTCTCAATGACCATGGCTTTCGTGGTCAAAAGCGCAAGCGCCATGCTTCGCCATCGCCTGAGAACGACTACATTACCCGTCTGGTTCATTTGCTCGATATGACAATCATCCTCACTGGTGCTCCTCGCCATCGCCAGCTTATACTAAGTATCTTTGACTCGTTACAATATTTTCTTGATCAAAACGAACACAAAGACATTGCTAAGACCTTCCCTGTTGCACAAATACCTCGATCACAAAATGACACTTTTACTCGCGTCGAAAGGCTAGACTTTCTGCAGTTCCAACAACATCTTGACACCAAGACGGCGCCGATCGTCATCAAAGGTGTAATTGACGATTGGCCTGCAATAGATGATCCAGATCGATGTTGGAGTGATCCGTCCTATCTGTTCAAGGCTACACTCGGAGGACGACGATTGGTACCAGTGGAGTTGGGTAGGAGCTATACAGATGATGACTGGTCTCAGCGCATCATGACATTTGCCGAATATATGAAGAGCCATCTCTTACAACCTAGGCAAGAACAAATTGGCTATCTTGCTCAGCACGACCTTTTCTCCCAAGTGCCATACTTGAGCGCAGACACAAATACTCCGGACTACTGTTATACAAATCCGCCTCCAGCCAAACTTCTCTCTTCGACTGTCGAGGTAGAGACGCTGGACGAGCCTCTTCGCAATGCCTGGCTGGGGCCAGCAGGTACCATCAGTCCGTTACATACAGATCCTTACCACAACATACTTTGTCAAGTCGTGGGCTACAAGTACGTCCGCCTATATGCACCTACAGAGACAGCAAAGCTATATCCTCGTGGTATTGATGAAGCTGGCGTCAATATGGAAAACACGTCACACATCGATATTTCCCTTGCGAAGAGACTGTATACATCGAATGAGCAAAATCACGCGAAACAGCAATTCGAGGCACGTTTCCCATTGTTCAGAGATGCAGAGTGCATCGAAGGCGTACTAGGCCCGGGCGAATGTTTGTACATTCCTGTAGGATGGTGGCATTATGTGGAGAGTCTCAGCACGAGCTTCAGCATGAGTTTCTGGTGGAATTGAGAAGGCTTCTCAAAATCTTCTTATCATACAAAGTGCTGCCTCTTCGGAAATGAATGAAGCTTGAACCAAAGCCTTTGTGGCTTACAATGGGGTATCGATGCAAAGAAGTGATGAAAACAACAAGAACGAAACCAGCCACCGCTTTCCTGCTACTGTGTTTGATGCAATCGTTTGCCTAGCCAATGTCCTTAATTGCTTGGCTTTGGCCATAGGGTCCAATCCTGAGTATTTGCTGATTCTTAGTTTGCTCTACGCCAGCTAGAGCCGAAATCTCTGACTGGAGCGGGCTTCTCCTTGTCGGACAGGTTCTGCTCTCTGACAACCTTTCTGTTAGGTCTCTCTCTGGCCATGTTGACCTTAAGCTTGTTTCCTGTAGAGGTAGTGGCTCCGTTTACTGCGTTCGCGGCCGCCTGTGCCTCCTCGGTGGTAGCGAAGTCAACAAAGCAGTAGTGGTGGTCGCCAGGCAGGCTTGCTGTAGACTCGTGTGGTGAGATCAACTTGCTGACAGCCTCGACCGTGTAATCACTGAACAATGCCTTCATCTCCTCGTTAATGATTTCCTGGCCATCAATCCGTGGCAAGCCACCGACATAGAGTCTACGGCCAGTCTCCACAGGTGCAGTCCAATGGGATGCAGCGTCATTACGCTCCCAGCGGTTGAAAGCATAAGAATCGCGATCGCCAGTCTTTGAAGGAGTCTCGGTACCATTGGCCGCAGGTGAGCTTCTCCAGGTGCGCTCAGTAGAGAAAGGAGATCTGGTCGAGGAACGAAGAGGAGTGTTTGTGCCATTAGCACCACGAGTTTTTGGTGTATGCACATTGACTCTAAGAGGACGGCCCATGAAGCTTGCACCAGGAAGCGAACTGATGGCTCTCTGAGCCTCCTCTACCGAAAATAGCTCGGCAAAACAGTATGATGGGTTTCTTCCAGTAAAAGGGTCGGTGGACATATCCAGGCGTTCAATCTGGAAACCAGCTTCCTCCAAATATTGTTCCACATCCTCGGCTTGCGCTGCGTAAGGGAGATTTCCAATGTAAATGCGCTTGCTAGGCTGCTGTTGCTCCGAGATCTGTTGATGTTCCATATTGATTTTTATATTCCGAAGAACAATATTATTGTTGATATTGACAAGATTGATGGCTGTTAAAAAAATTTGGTTAAAAAGTTGCAAAAAGTCGTTTCGGGAAGGCTTCGAGAAGAAAGCCTGGGGAAGCTCTTGTGCGCTCCTTCCGCAAACAAAACAAACGCGTAACAATCCGGAGATCTAGACCGATCGTCGCCGCAGGCTCAGATTGGGCTAGAGTTGCCCGTTGTGAATAAGCTGACCTAGTAGTGGGTTGAGCATGCCTTCGCAGAGAAGACTTGCAAACATCCTGCGCCGATCCAATTCCTGATGATTTTGTGCCAAAATAGCGGAGATCCTCGACGTAACAATAGCGCACACACGCGATAAGCTCTTCTCTCGACCAGCCTGCTGGAACGGATGTTCACGGCTGCGATTCATTGACACGCAGCGACTTGATTCAAGCGTACGCTGCATGAAATACCTGACGACGTGTCGCAAACTGGAATATCAACATGGCCTCTCCTATGTTCGAGCCGTCGGGCTCACTGGAAACTGATGCGCATCTTCGCTTAGTGCAGAATGTCGATTGGGCAGCGACATCGATAGGCGCTATTGATGACTGGCCACCAGAACTCTTATTACTCTTTCATCTAATCATTCTGGATCCGCAACCCAGGATACTCATTCTTGGACCGGATCATTTGCTGCTATACAATGAAGCCTATGCCGAATTGGTTGGCGAGCGGCATCCCGCAGCTATCGGACGACCACTGTCCATAGTTTTCCCTGAAACCTACGATTATGCCACGACGATTCTGAACGAAATCTCCATCACTGGCAGACCTTCTATCGAGAAGAACTTTTGCATGCCTTTGATGAGGAACGGTCGTCTTCTGGAAATCTACATGTCCTGGATCTTTGTACCATTCCCCAAAAAAAGCTCACTCATCGGAACTTCGGTCATTCTCCGTGATGAGACAGAGAAACGCTTATCGGACAGGAGGCATATTACATGTCATAATCTGGGTCTTGCCCTCAATCTGGCCACGGATATGTCTATGTTATGGGATAATATACTTGGGAGCTTATCTGACAGGTACGTAAAGCTAGTCTGAGAAAATTGGGTGTCGCCACGATGATTAGGGACTTTTGGAGGCTGGCTTAGAAGTTGAAGGCCAATTCGTATAGACGCATGATCTGTCGCTGATTCAGACGTATTCTTTTAGAGAACATGATTGTCCATTCGCTCTTCTCTACGCGCCTGAGCCTGACGCTAGGGGCGATGAGGAGGTTGTGTTTCAACTCAGAGGCTCACTCGGAGATTTCTCGAATAGCTCAGTAGTTGCTCATATCATGAACCTGAACGGCACCAGCAGCGATCACCTCAACAAAAGCTTGAGCTCAGCCTTGGCGACAGAAGAACCAGTACTACTGACCACGGAAGATGGCAGTCTTCCAGATTCCTGGTCAAAGGCAGCCATGACACGCGGATGGGGCGACGCTTGCAAAGAAGCCGTAGTCCTTCCTTTGCAGTCCAACCGGTACCACAAAGTAAGGGCTTTGCTAATCTTGGGAGTTTCCACACGGTCGAACTACGACACCGCTTACAAAAGCTGGAATGAAGAGCTGAAGAGGTTAATTGGAAGCACCATTCATTCGCTGAGGAGGAAAGAGATCGCGGCGCTGGAGATCGCTCAACGGGAGAAGAAGGCCAACACTATCAGCCGTCAATACAGCCATCTCGTCAAGGTTATGGAGCTCAGCGATGTCGGGATTTTCAGTTGCGACAGGAGTGGCAACTTGCTTGAAGCCAACGAGTCTTGGTATCGGCTCTCGAATTTCCCTCGGCAGAACGAACCGGCGCCTGCATTTCATTGGCTGGAATCCGTCTATGATGAAGACAAAGATCTGGTCATGTCACACTGGCACAGCATGCTCCAGGGAAAGCCAGTCACCGTACGTCATAGTCAAGTCTGAACAAAGTGCCAAAGTGCTGACCTCAAGATAGTACCAGATGCGATGGAAACATCCTGACCGACCAGAAGGCAGATGGATTCTAGCTGTATGTCTTCCTGTAATGGACGAGCATGGCAAAATTGTTAGCATTGGTGAGTCCCTTGTGAGCTTGATATGTACTAGGACTAGACTGACCTTTTCGTAGCCGGCTGTACAACTGATATTGATGCTCAAAAACGTGTCGAGAGAGATGCTTTGCAAGCGTTGCAAGCCCTTGAGCGTGCGAGCGCCAGTGAGCAAAGGTTCCTTCGTTTCACCGCAAGCTCCCCAGTAGCCGTGCACATCATGGAGATGCCCAGCAAAGTGATAAGCTTTTGTAACAGTGCTTGGTTCGAAATGCTGGGTATCACTCCAGTGCCTGTCAGCGAGCTAGACTCTTCATGGACAGACGGGATCCTTGAACAGGATTTGCCAATGCTACAAGATACTGTCCAACGTATTTTGACAACACACGAGCCGCAGACGACTCAATTCAGGTTCCGTCGCATGTTCGTTAGTGGTGACGGACACCGTTACCAATCTTGGGGTTCGTCAATGTCACATGCGGAACTTGACGAGAATGGTGTAGTTAAGGCAATTATGACGACCACAACCGACATTAGCCACCTTAAATGGGCGGAGGAGATTCAAAGATCGAGAGTCGAAGAAGCACTGGAGGCCAAGCGCCAGAACGAGGTGTTCATTGACATGACTTCGCAGTAAGTACAACCTTGATTTCTCAGACGACTGTTCACTAACCTTCGTACTTCTAGTGAGGTATGATTTCGAAACAGAGAGCGGATCTCCTCCACGTACTAACCCTTATACAGATCAGAAATCCCCTCGGCGCGGTCGTACACTGTGCAGATGCCATCGACGAATCTCTGGGAGAGATGAAATCTACGATGGACAAGCTGCAGTTTCCTGACGAAAAAGCAGGCCAACGTCTACGTGAATTAGTTGAGAGCAGTGCAGAAGCTGTTCAGATCATCACGTCATGTTCAAGTCATCAAAAAAGGTATACCGTTGAGGCATCTTCATCTGATAATGTAAGATACATGTGCTGACTCTTGATTTAACTAGAATTGTTGATGATCTATTGACCTTGTCCAAGCTCGACAGCAACCTTTTACAGATAAATCAATCTCCAGTCCGTGCCACAAGTATACTCGACGACATGCAACGCATATTTGAGATCGAGGCTGGTCGCGCTGGCATTGGATTACGGATTCAAGCCGATCCTTCGGTCGAGAAAATGGAAGTTAACAATGTCATGCTCGACACTGGACGAGTGCATCAGATTCTGATCAATCTGATCACCAATGCATTGAAGTTGTGAGTACGACCGATCATTTGTCTCGATTCGGACATTGACTTTTTCCCAGCACAAAAGATCGACCAAAACGTTGTGTCACCATAACTATGGGCTCTTCGGAGACACGTCCTTCCGATGGCGTACTATCTTCGACCATCGATTTTGCATTGCCACATACTCTAAGCGATACCGTTCGCGAGTCTGAGGCGCTATCCACAGGTCCAGAAACGTTCTTCATCTGGTTCACCGTGTCAGACACAGGACGAGGTATCAAACCAGAAGAAAAGACCAAGCTATTTTCGCGCTTCCAGCAAGCATCACCACGCACATACTCGAAGTACGGTGGCTCAGGGCTAGGCTTGTTCATTAGCAGAGAACTCGCAGAGCTCCAAGGCGGCGAGATAGGCATTGCCACCGAACTCGATATTGGCTCGACGTTTGCATTCTTCGTCAAGACACGCCCGGCCGCACCACCGGCAGAACAACGACTCAAGGATGAACTTGCATTCCGCCCTCGCAGTGGATCTGCTCAAACAAGCTTCAGTCATGAAACAGCACAGATCCATGTGTTAGTCGCCGAAGACAACCAGGTGAACCAGAAAGTGCTCAAACGCCAGCTTACGAACAAAGGTTACGTGGTGTGGACAGCAGATAACGGTCAAGAAGCCGTCGACTTCTTGCGTCAAACTCGTTATTGGAACAAATCCGACAAACAACACGGACAGGAGAAAGATCTCCACGTCATTCTCATGGATACAGAAATGCCCGTCATGGACGGTCTCACAGCTGCGAAGAAGATACGTGAGATGCAGAGATCGGGCGAATTGAAAGGACACGTGCCTATTCTCAGTGTCTCAGCGAATGCTAGGCCTGAACAGACTAGTATGGCTATTGTGGCTGGAATGGATGACTCCATCAGTAAACCTTTTAGGATCGCGGACTTGACCCCGAAGATCGATCGACTTGCTGATCTAGCGCATGCTAGTTGATCCAGATCGTGTTTTATCTTCGGCCCTTAGATCTGACCCTTTTCTATTTTCAATCTTACTGATGGTTCCGGGATGGGGTGGAAGAGTGGGGCCTTTTATAAGTGGTGTCATATGCATACACAGTGGAATGCGCAGCTAACAGAATGGAACGGGTTATCAGCCATATGTAACACGCTGGTAAAGTCATACTAATTTTTGATGGTTCAAGATTGATACGGAATCATTTTGACGGCAAATGCTGGACTTCGGCATTATATGTATGAGCACTATATGTACGGAGAAGATAATGTTACAAGGACATGAAAATGTCGGGTATATGGAAAAGCAGACAGAGAAAAGACGAAAGAAATTTGGTCGTGTTGGCATTGCCATAAAACGTATCTCATGCGTCTGCCTGTTGTTCTTGTCAGCATACATTCATGGCTGGCATCAGGGTCAAGACAACTTACCAAGTTCATCAGATATCATCATGCTTAAGTTGAGATGACAGACCCTCGTAACATCATGTCTGTTTCTATGGACTTGACAGCCTCATTTACATCATCAAATTGTTTGAGATGTCGGAGTATCACTTCAGTGTCCGGAGGTGATGCTCTTCGCAGCATGAAGACAACCGTTCTGTAGGCTTTGAGTTCTTCTCTAGAGGCTTGTTGTTGTGTTTTGCCTTCTTCGACCGAGTATGCGCAAGGAGTTGCTTTATCTAGGCAGGTATTGCATCGCGGACGGGCACCGTCACACTGAGGTCATCCGTCAGATGTTTATTATTGACATTACACGAAAACACGAAAAGTGCTCTGGTGTCAGATTTTCCGCGTAGACACACCCTTGATTTACGTTTCCGACACGGACGACATGCGGCTAGTGTTTGTCTGCGTCTAGGCTTTGACGAATCATTTGATGCGTCTGGAGTCTGAGATAGTGTTGTTGACCTCAGTGGAGGTGAGACGGGAGTTGTTGTGGCCGACGACGATGACGACGACAAAGTTGAATGTGAAGAATAAAGTCCCGGCGGGCTTGTTGGTAATGAGAGTGCTTCTATATTGCCGGGGAAAGACGGATATCCCATAGCCGGCTGTTGTTCGTAATGAAGCTTTTTTGGCGCGTCGTAAATCATGTTGGTTGGAGATGTATATAATGTGAAGCTGACAGGTATTCAGAGATCAGGGAGCAGCGGAGGAGGAGGAGACAGATATGGTGCACTTTACCTAATCATGACCTCTACGGCGCTTGAAATCTGTGGTAGGTGTGTGGCAGACAGGATACCAAGCGAGCACGAGGACGCTTGCGGAATATGCTCCGGTACAAATGAGACGCAATCAGGGACGCACTCAGGGGAAATAATTCGTGCCGTGTATGGTTCAGCGAGCGCAATCACAACCCCGATCGAGCCAAGCAAACCTTCGAGGCCCTTAGTTCGAGATGCAGGGCCATCTATGCCTAAACAGAGCTGACCGCTGACCGTTGCACTAGGCTGAACTTAGTAGGTGCATCTGATGTCTGAAATGCTCAGCAAGGGTGACAGGGTATAACAAAGCGATGTTATTATAGGGATGCAGCTATAACACACAATCATCGAGACCCTTTACATGTTCTTTGACTTATTCCTCCAACCAAAGAGACCAACCATGAGTCACATAAGAAACTGAAGGGCAGAATCTTGGCCGCTTGAATCGTGCCAGACAAGAAGATCACTCTGCAATTCTCTACGATGTTCATGTCAGGCTGGGATGTGTTTCTTGTGGCTCACATTTCGATGCGAGTGGGACAGTGCATTCCTAGCAAGAATCTCCCTGCAAGACTAATAGTCCGGACCGAGAAGCTCTGAGGTCAAGCATAGCCAAACAAAATATCAGTAATCGTCGAGTGTCTGCCACAAGATCACGTGCAATCTAAAATTCTCTGTGAATTTGCACAAATATTGTACTCAATGGCTTGAGGATAGGCCTTACGCATCATGTCGGTCTGGCATCATGTTGGTCAGACTGATCCTGGCTTCCGACGTGCGCCTTCCGAGGCTTCGAGAGTTTTGGGAAACCAGCAGCAAGCAGACTAGCACATTTGTCTAATCCTGGCAATTCCTGACGTAGATGTGTCATGTATTCCTGAGAATGCTCATACAATTCGGAAGCAGTCCTCTTCCGGAGGTGGCCTGCCGAAATGAAAGTGTACGTCACTATCATCCACATACTTACACTCTCTACCATGGGGTAGGTGGGGAGACTACAAACATTGCAACACCGTCACGGTTACCGCGGAAGGACTGTGCTGTACACTTGCCGAACCCTAGATTATATATTTGCAGAAGGAGCATCTCAGGCGTTCTTGCATCTCTTGTGTCTGTAGACCGCAGCAACCTTCTCCACTTTTTGGCCTCGGATAACCGAACACATAACAAGGGCACTTGGTTGCAGAACATCCAACAAGCAACTTATCCTTCATCCTACACGGCGATCCAGCATGGCAGGTTCAAAGCCACTGGGTAAAATTGCCATTGTGGGTGGTGGCATCAGTGGTGTCACTCTTGCAATCGCTCTTCTCGAACGTGGACTCGATGTCAATGTCTTTGAACAAGCCGCCCATTTTGGAGAGATCGGAGCGGGTGTAGCATTCAACCCCGCCGCTGCTAGAGCAATGAAGATTTGTTCGCAAAACGTGTATGCGGCGTTCGAGAAAGTGGCAACCAAAAACCAGAGCGAGGACAAGCAATCAATATGGTTTGATTGGGTGGACGGTCACAACGATACCGAAGTCGGAAAAGAGGAGTATGCTTTCAGCATTGGTAACGAATCTGGAGCCAACGCTGTGCACCGAGCACATTTCTTGGACGAACTGGTCAAGCATGTACCTGAAGGGGTCACACACTTTGGAAAGCATCTGGACACCATCGAGGAGCTCCAAGATGGACAATTGAAGCTCAAATTCCACGATGGAACGGATGCTACAGCAGACGCAGGTACTCATTGCTATATGTGTTTCCTCGTCAAAAAAGGCTGACAGTCGGCTAGTTATTGGATGTGATGGCATCAAGTCCAAGGTGCGAGCTTGGATGATGGGACCCGACAGTCCGTGCAGTCCACCAGTATATACGCACAAGTACGCCTACCGCGGTCTGATCCCTATGGAAAGAGCTAGAAAGGAGCTCGGCGATGATCTAGCACAAAATGCCAAGATGCACATGGGTCAAGATGGCCATGTTCTGACCTTCCCAGGTAGATGACCCAACAGCAACGAAAACCACGCAAGTGGCACCGGCTGACATGAGACAGTCAACAAAGGTGCAACTATGAACGTGGTTGCTTTCAAGGTCGATCCTGGCCATTGGCCTTCGAATACTAAGCTCACCTTACCATCAGAGAAATCGCACGTCTTCAAGGACTTCAAAGATTTTGGTGCCACCGTTCACAAGATTATCGACATGTTGGAACCCAACCTCGACTGTTGGGCCATATACGATACTGGGGACCATCCAATGCCGTATTACAACAAGGGCCGCGTTGTGGTTGTTGGTGACGCTGGCCATGCCACCTCTCCTCATCATGGTATGTAAATCTTAGTTGGGTTCGGCTCAAAGACAAGCTATCATATTATGCTGTTGCTATTGAATTAGTTACTGACTTTTTAATTCAATTAGGTGCTGGCGCTGGCATGTGCATCGAGGACGCGGCAGTAATGGCAGAACTCCTGAACGATCCTAGAGTCGCCGAGGCTGGCCACAAAGGTTTCGATGCTGCCTTCAAGGCTTACAGCGAGCAGCGACTTGAGAGGACACAATGGCTGGTCCAGAGTTCCAGACGCTCCGGAGATCTTTACGAGTGGAGAGCCGAAGGCGTTGGTCGAGACTTTAAGAAGATTGAGGAGGAGTGTCGCGAGCGAGACGAGAAGTTGTGGAATGGCCAGGTCAAAGAATATATCGAGGAGGCCAAGACCTTGTTAGGCGAGCACCTCAAGCAGTAGTTGGTCATTAGCTAGATAGCGTCTCTGTTGAGAGAGCAAATATGAATGCTGTGTATGATCAAGGTATATTTATTGTCGTCGGAAAGGGTGCAATGCGTAGAGAACGCCAGGGCTCCACGTTCTCTATGACACTCCTCCGACGTCAGCACTTCAGGCTGCAACTTTCTGTAGCGACAACCCTGACTATGAATGCTTCAAAACAACTATCTAAATACACTTCTACCTACCATATCACAAGAGCTTTCTCTAGCCAAATGGCAAAAATAGTAGTGACTCCTCTGGCCTCACGAAATCCGGAGCCAGCGGATGCTCCGACGCATTGGGTCAACAATCCGCCAACATCATTCAAGAATCCTTGGCCGAGCTTCGCGAAACAACATGGACTACTCGATGTGTTCAAGACACGCTTCAGCACCAACAGAAACTTTGTACCCGTACCAGAGACCAGAGATGAATTAGTCAAGGTCCGCAAGCCAGATTGGGGCAGAGGCTTAGCTGGTTGGCAGCATGAACTAAAAGCTACGTGGTTGGGTCATGCTGGGTTCTTGGTAGAGACGGCTTGCTCAGCCTCCACAACAGACCTCGAGGTTTCGGCCGATGATGCCAAAAGCAGCAGAGGTATTCGCATCTTGTTCGATGCGGTGTTCAGCGAGAGAACGAGCCCGGTGGGTTGGTTTGGACCTAAACGGTATACGCCTACACCTTGCACACTAGACGAGTTACCAGAGGTCGATTTGGTGATCATTTCGCATAATCACTATGATCACTTGGACATCGCGACCATCTCACATGTTTACAAAAAGTCAAAAGCGGCAGGCAAGAATATACATTTCTTTGCTGCGCTGGGCAACAAGCAATGGTTCTTGAATGCAGGCATTGGAATCACCGCGGACGAAGTCACAGAATGCGATTGGTGGGACAGCCAAAAAGTCGATATCCAAGGAGTAGGCAGTATCAATCTCACATGCACGCCGACACAGCACTTTTCTGGACGAACTCCTTTTGATGCTGGACAGACTCTGTGGTCTTCATGGGTCGTTGAAGACGTGCAATCAAACAAGAAACTCTACTTTTCTGGCGACACGGCATATAAAGCCACCTCTGCAAAGACGGCATGCCCAGCATTCAAGCAGATAGGCGAGGTCTTTGGAGGATTCGATTTGGCTATGGTACCCATCGGCCTATACTCGCCGGAGTGGTTCATGAGCAATGTCCATTGTTGTCCTGAAGACAGTCTTGAGATCCACAAGGACATTCGCAGCAAGAAGACTATCGGCATGCACTACGGAACTGTACGAGGAGGGCTCAGCGCGCAGTACGAAGATGTCAGGGAGCCGCCAAGGCGCTGGCAGGAGTGCTGCGCAAAAGAAGGTAAATGGCAGACGGAATGTTGGTTATGTGATGTGGGCGAGACAGTGACAGCTGCTTGATGGCACGAGAAGCGTAGCACAGCACTAATATAGATTGACCAACGCCAGAAGTTACTGCGACACGCGCGTCTGTCATCAAACGTGTGACATAAGCGTTTGACAGGTTTGAAAAGGTGTCTGAGATTGCCCATGTGCAATGAAAGGCCAGCCAAGAAATGATTGCGTAGTCTTGTTGAAAGGCGATGCAATCATGGAGCAGCGGCAATAGAAATGGCGGACGCGTATTCGTCGGTGTCGATGCTTGTGTCGCCAAGGATAAGGTAGCCAAGCGCTTTACAGCAGTCGGAAGCGGCAGTGCAGGCAGCCCGGTTTCACGCCTCGTGGTCATTGTCGTGTCGGCTGACGGCGGATAGCATGTCAAAGTCTCGGTGAGGTTACGAAGGTGGAGAGAAGGAGAGGAGAAGCAGACGAGTAGAGACATAGAGGCAAGATTTGTGAAATGAGGTGTTGGAATCAGATGGGTATCCATAAATAGACAAGAATGTCTAATAAAGATGTCGGACTTAAGGTAGAATACGACGGAGTTTTGCAAAGGTTGGAGAAAGACAAGGGTCCAGCGCAGGCGCGTGAGAGGCTCTTGAGGCAGTTGGTTGCTAGGCCAAGCGACCTGCCAATGCCTTGGGCCATGGCGCTTCGGCCGACCAAGTCGACAATCTGCTCGTATTAACCATGTCGCTGACTTAGACTGTCACTCTCGCTCGTTGTTTAATACCATTCGTTCCCTTGGATTTCTGTCTGGCCGCTCTCTGTGTCGCGAGCATTTGCAAACCTGTAAACAAGGACGCAGGGCAAAAACGCTCCACTGTAAAGGCGCCCGCCCGCATCCTGAATAGGACGCTAGACCGTCCCGCCACCACGCGTCCATGGCCACGACTGCCTTTCGCTTCTGTCTACTCTGGGCCCTTTTCGCTGCTTTGGTCGCTGCCACTTCGACAACACGCAATCCTCTCCGTGCCCTATCCACAATCCAAAATGCCACCATCCACACACATAGCCACCATGTGACGGCTTTACATAATTTCGACCTGTCCTTTGTATTGCGCCCGGATCTACATGTCAAACTCTCTCTTGAGCCCAATGACGACCTTCTGCCAAACACTGGTCTGCTAGTCTCATACTTGAACCCCGATGGTTCCGTCTCTAGGACCGAGGATCTTGACCGCTTGGCCCACAAGGTGTTCCGAGGAAGTGCTTGGTATCGCCAGGAGAACCTCGACGACGAATGGATAAGAGCAGGATGGGCAAGAATCACTATCGTCAAGGATGGTCTGCAGCCCCTGTTCCAGGGTGCTTTTGCCTTGAACCACGATGACCACCATATTCAATTGGCCCCTCACTTTGCCCACACACGCCACCACCTCGATCCTCATGTTAATACCGCAGACGAGAACTCGATGGTTGTCTACCGCGACTCGGACATCCTGCCCGACCATCATCTTGACTACTCCATGCAAGAGTTGAGAAGAAGCCTCGAGTATGATGAAGGTCTCACTTGCCGGTCAGATAACCTAGGCTTCAACAGTCAGCCCGACCATCCTGTTTATACCGCTATGCTGCGACGATCCGACTCTGTCCTGGGAAGCGAGACTTTGGGCAACCTCTTTGGCAAACGCCAGGTCGACAGCAGCACTTCTGGCAACTCAGCAGGTGTCGACCTCACTTCCACCATTGGCCAAACTCGCGGCTGTCCCAACACTAGACAGGTAGCCCTCGTCGGTGTCGCTACTGATTGCACCTACACCGCCCAGTTCAACTCGACCGAGTCAGTACGCATGAATGTCATTGACCAGATGAACACAGCATCTAGCATATACGAACAAACTTTCAACATTTCTCTTGGCCTAGCCAATTTGACCATCTCAGACTCAAACTGTCCCGGTACGCCCAACTCTGCAAGTGCTTGGAATCAGGCGTGTAGCGATAGTGTCGACATTCAGGATCGCCTCAACTTGTTCAGCGCTTGGAGAGGCAACCAGCAAGACAGCAACAGCCATTGGACATTGCTCAGTACTTGCAATACCGGAAGCGCGGTCGGTCTCGCCTGGCTTGGTCAAGCATGTGTCCAGACCGCCTATTCTACTAATACTAGCACTACTGGCAATGGTCAGTCTTCTTCCGATGGTGCAGAAACTGTCACCGGCGCAAACGTTGTCGTTAGAACCCAAGGAGCTTCGGAATGGCAGATCATTGCACACGAGACTGGCCACACTTTCGGTGCCGTCCATGATTGTACAGAACAGACTTGTGCACAATCTTCGACCGTCAGCAGTCAACAGTGCTGTCCTCTAAGCTCTACTACCTGCAATGCAGGTGAACAGTATATCATGAATCCATCGACCAGCGCTGGTGTCAAGAACTTCAGTCCCTGCAGTATTGGCAATATTTGCAGTGCTCTCGGACGCAACAGTGTCAAGTCAACATGTCTGACTGCCAACAGAAACATCAAGACCATTGGCACACAAGAATGCGGTAACGGCATTGTCGAAGAGGGTGAAGACTGTGACTGTGGCGGCGAGTCTGGATGTGCAGGCAACTCATGCTGTGATGCCAAAACTTGCAAGTTCAAGAACAATGCCGTCTGCGATGACAGCAATGAAGGCTGCTGCAACAACTGCCAGTTTGCCTCCAACGGGACCGTTTGTCGCGCTTCGACAGGCGCTTGTGATCCCGCAGAAACTTGTTCCGGTTCATCAGGTACCTGTCCTCAAGATGCCAGTGCACCTGACGGTCAAAGTTGCGGCAATAGCCTTCAATGTGCCAGCGGTCAATGCACAAGTCGTGATCAGCAGTGCAGAAGCGTTATGGGTGGTTATCACGGTGTTGGAAACAATACTTCGGCTTGCGACAGCTCAACCTGCCAGATCAAATGTTCGAGTGGTCGATCTTCTGTGTTTGGAAATAACGTCTGTTTTGAGGTGCAACAGAATTTCCTGGACGGCACACCTTGTGGTGGAGGAGGTAGATGTGACAACGTAAGCCTTCAGTATATTAACAAAAGACGAGGAGCAATTACTAACAATTTTATAGGGACGATGCAAAGGCACAAATGCTGGCGGTGAGATTCGCTCATGGATCGACGACCACAAAGGTATTGTGATTGGCGTTTGTTGTGGTGTTGGAGGTCTCTTGCTCTTTGCCATCTTCGGCTGCTGTGCTCGGGCCTGCCAAAGACGCAGAGTCAAGCCTATGAAGATGCAATCACCACCGCCGGGTTGGGGCACTCAAATGCGCCCAATGCCACCGAACCCCTCATATCCGCCACCACCTCAACATTATGACCAAGGGTATGGACAACAGTATGGGCAATGGGCACCGCCGCAAGGGCCGCCTCCGCCGGCATACACGCCGGGAGCCAGGTACGCATGATAGTACCATTTTGGCTCAGTTGCTGTTTCGTGTAATGGGGGTCATGGGGTCATGGCGTTTTTGTCTTGAGGCCATTGCCCTGATTTTGCTATATTTGAACATGCTCTACTTCCGGGAATACCCTGTACATAATCTCAAGGAAGAATTACTTGTATGTCCTATTTTTCCAGACCATGTCCTGAGAAGATGTCTCGAGTATGTATTTGCTCAACATACGCTTCTGCTTTGGATTTCGGATCCAGCATCATTCTGGCGATTGTCCTTGATTCTGGCTCGTTCGTAGTAAGTGATAGGTAGAGAGATGTTCTAGAAGTCTGCCATAAATGCGACAGAGCTTGGTGCCTTCGCCTCTGCTGGCTGGTTTTGCATGCCTGATCTTGATTAATTTAGCATGGTCCTTCGAAGCATGCTGTTTCTTGCTCATGCGATCACGGAATGCGGCATGATCGACCCTGTGATGATGAACGGCATATTTTTTGGGTACAAACAGAGGTGTACAATCGTGGGGAAGCCTGCTAAGAGAATGGCGAGAAAGAGGAAAGGCGATCAAGGGACGGAAGAGAGGCCATACAGATCAAATGCTTACTAGAAAGGCGTTGATTTTTGGTACGAGTGATGTGGAAAATGAGAGCAAAGGGCAGAACGGTCTATCTTCAACAGGGATGCATTTTGTGCATAGAATCATATCCGTAAGTCCTCGTTACCTCGAAGTACGGGAGAAAACGCTCGATTGAACGAGCAAAGGAAGCCTCTTGAAAACGCCGTTGACTCCGCCGCCGTGATGAAACCCTTTCGTAAACAGAAGCAAGAAATCGCAGAAAAGAAGGCCGCCGTCGCTGACCCATCGGTCCTCTAGTCGACAGGAGCGTGCTTGAAGAGGAAAGAAACGGACTCGCCGTTGTGAGTACGACGGCATGCCTCGGCGAGCTGTGGTGAAAACTGTCAGTATTTTGTATTGGTGTCTGGGAGCTCAGTAGAAACACTCACTGTAGGGGAGATGTCGATGGTCTCAATGCGGTCACACAAAGCCTTCTTCTCCTCATGGGGCACAGTGTTGGTAACAACAAGCTTGGTCAACTTCGACTTGTTGAGCTGTTCTATAGCATTGCCGGAGAGGATACCGTGAGTGACAATGGCGATAGCACTGCTGGCACCGTGATCAATGACGACCTCAGCAGCCTTGCAGAGGGTGCCGCAAGTATCGGCCATGTCGTCGACAATGATGGCGACCTTGCCGCGAACATCACCGACCAGAACCATACGAGAGACCTCGTTAGGACGAGCGCGCTCCTTGTGAATAAGAGCGAAGCCAAGGTCGAGGCCGTCGGCGATCGAGGTGGCTCTCTTGGCACCGCCAGCGTCAGGAGAGACGATGACACAGTCCTGAACCTTCAGGTTGTCACGAATCCAACGGAGGGTGCTAGGCTCGGCATAGAGGTTGTCGACGGGGACGTTGAAGAAGCCCTGAATCTGCGAGGCGTGAAGATCCATGGTGATGACGTGGTTGCAGCCGGCGGTTTGGAGCATGTTAGCCATCAAACGGGCGGTGATGGGGGCACGCGATTTGTCCTTCTTGTCCTGGCGAGCGTAGGGGAAGTTGGGAAGCACGGCGGTGATGCGGCGGGCAGAGGCGGTCTTGCAAGCATTGATCATGATGAGCAGCTCCATGACTCCATCGTTGATGTCGCCAGGGGCAGTTGACTGCAGCACGAAGACTGGGCGCAGCAGTCAGTCTTGTGCATCTTCTTTTCATTGCGCTTTGATTGTGTCATACCATCCTCGTCACGGACAGACTCGCCGATGCTAATGCTCGACTCATTGTTGGAGTACTGAAGGACCATGATCTTGGCCAGCTCGATTCCCAGACTGTTGCACGCATTTTGTCAGTCCTTTGCGCATCGTGTCGGGCGATGTGCATGCGGTGAAGGATGATCAAAAGTTTTTTGTTTGCGCGCGCGCGGGGTGTTCAAAGCAGACAGAACAAGGATGGACCTACCGGCTAGCGACCAGCTCAGCCAGCTGAGGGTGGCTGCTGCCAGTCAGGAGCTTGATCGAGTTGGTTGCCATGATCTAGATGGTGTCAACTTTGTTGCTTTTGGAAGGCGCGATGAGCTCTCTGCCAACTGAACCTACAAGCGGAGGAAGAGGAAGCGACATCGCGGAGTTAGGGCTTGCTTTTGCGAGTATGGCGAGGTTTAGCCGAGTTCCGAAGGCGGTGGCGTGGTGGCAGAAAATGTGAGCAAGATTGGGCTGGAGTCGGCTTGCCGTTTGTCGCGTTTGACAGCTCACGACGTGCCAAGCCGATTCTCTCCTGCTCTGTGTTTTGCTCAGCGCATTCACTAAAACGCACGACTTCTCCAATCTTGCTGCCAATCCTGTCTTGAAACATAGAATCAACTATGAAAGTCAAGTATATCATTGTTCCCAACATGTCTATCTATGCCATGCGTTCGTATCGTACAATCTTACCAAGATCCTCCTCATGCTAATCTTACACACAACCACACCGTGAACTTTTTGTCTAAAACAGAGATGATCTATCGACTCGGCTCGTCAGGCCTGACTCTAGCACCAGTTTCATCGATAGTATTGCTAGAGCCCAAACTAAAGCCATAGCCAGGCTTCTTTGTGCGAGCTCTCTTCTCGCCGTACTGCTCGTCGAACTTGCGAATCGCGCCTAGCGTTGCCATATCCTCAGATACCGACGCAGAGATTTCCTGCAAAGCCTTCTCAAAGTGTGAAGGCGCGAGCGTACGGCGTTCTGGTAACTTGAATTCTGTGTCACCCTTGGCGCGAGCAGCTTCCAGAGCGTTGTTCTCATCACGCACCGCGGCAAGAGCGGCAGCCACACACAAGTTCTTAAGGTCCGAACCAGAGTAAAGAGGTGTGTTCTTGGCGAGATCTGATAGTGAGACTGCTGGGTCAAGGGTCTCACCCTTCAAGTGAATGTTGAGAATTCCCTCACGATCCTTAGCGAGGGGAAGGTCAACCAACAAGCGACGAGGCAGGCGACGCAGCACAGCATCATCTAGATCGAAGGGTCGGTTAGTGGCGACCATCATGAAGACGCTGTGATCGTCCATGCCATCCCACCCGCGAAGGAATTGATTGATGATTTCGCGGTGTGTGGTACGGTTATTGGCACCACCACGAGAGCCGAAAAGAGCATCAGCCTCATCGATGAAGACTACACAAGGTGACAACTTCTTGGCTAGCGAGAAGACTGCGTTGACCATCTTCTCACCCTCGCCGACGTATTTTTCGTAAACCTGTGCACCACTGACCTCAAGCACAGTGGCAGATGATTCCTTGGCAACAGCCTTAGCAAGCAAGGTTTTACCGGTACCTGGAGGACCATATAGTAGAAGACCAGGTAGGCGATCGGCCGCGAGCACACCGTAGCTGAAAGCTTCCGGACGAAGCAACGTTAGTGAAGTCAAGGTCTTGAGCGATTCGATGGTGTTTGGGTCAGCATGCACATCGTTGAACGTGGTCCGCAGGCTTGCAGGATCAACAACACCCGACAAGAGACGTGTCTCATGTTTGGAGCATGCCTTCTTCAGCTCCTCCATATCTAGTTTGGCGGAGGTGGAGTCTTTGGCTCCATCAGATTCGTCTCGAGATTCCCCACGCTCACGAGCTTGGGGAATCACAGAGTTGAAGGATATGTTACCGGGCGAGGACTTCAGCGCACTATCAACAGTATTGACTAGCATAGCGGCAAGCGCGATATGAGAAGTCTCTAGAGAAGAGCTAGTGGTGTAAAGAGACCGCAAGCTGTCTGCGCAGAGTACAATCCTTTGAATCTCATCTTGATGTAAAGTCCTGTCTCCTAATTTCGAAGTGCCTGGGATATTGAGGTGTGCGCGGGTAGGTCCAGAAAAGAATTTTTCAGAGGTTGGCAAGCCTAGATGGCGAACCATGGTGTGAATATGGCGCATATTGATCTCGAATAGCCGCTGAAGAGCAGGTTCGGCCACACTACGCTCCAGCTCTTGTTGGTTGTGAGACGCGAACATCAACTGGCTCGCGATGTTCTGAGTCGGAGACGATGCTGAAGGGTATCTCAAGTATCTGAAGTAAAGCTCGTCATCGTCCTGGCCAGGGGGTGGAGGAGCTTGATTCGAGTTTGCTGTGGTACCGACTATGACGATTTGTTCTCCATCCTTCCTTCGCTTTTGCACAGCACTAACCAGAAGGTTGACAATCATTTCTCCTTGAGGCGCATTTCGTATGTGATCCATATCACGGACATGAATGATAGTCCGTTGCGGTGTCGGATTAGATTGTGACGTGGCAGCCTCCTTCTTGAAACTCCAGTCCATGTTGTGTTCCTGTGTAGCAGAATCAATACGCTTTGCAAGGAAGTCAGTCAAGAAGCGTCCAAGGCTGTCTTTTGTGGGTGGGGAGGAGGTGATGGTGTCTGTAGTGGATGGAATGGCTTCGTAGAAGAAATCACGAGCTGCGTCTTGGGTAGGTGAGTTTTTCCTGATCTGAACGCTGTCCAAAACAGTATCGAGGAGGGTAGATAGTTTCAGCTCGGCCCATGGGCTGATGTCGGCAGCACGAGAGCGGGCTTCTTCTGAAGATTGGTTGTTGCTCTTTTGCATGTCGGCCATAGCAAGGACGGCAGCTCCATGCTTTTGAGCCTTCGCGAGCACACTCGGGTTTTCTCTGAGGAAATCAACGAGATCACCAATGTGACCGCCCATCATAGGAGCGTTGCCCGTGTCATACTCAGGCATGTCATGGGCGTGCTCAGATTCACCATCATCATGGCCGTCATCTCTGGCCGATTCACCAATGATGTTGATCTGAATGTCAGGCATCTTAGTAGTTAGACCCTTAAAAGTGTCGTAAGCCAAAGATGAGATGGAACCAGGGGCAGAATCCCCTCGCTCAACGTAATCTTGGGCGAGCTCGGCGATATCGTTGGCGTCGAGATGAATCAAATCAGCCTGGACCAGATGGGCGATCTGCTGAATGTAGATATCAAGCTCTTTATAGGCAGAATCTTTGGTGTTCAAGTCGATGTTCGCTTTTGTATAACGAGCAGCCGCAGGGCCTGTCTGAGAGAAGGCGGCATGGAGAAGGAGTTGTAACTGGAGCGAGAGTAGGGTGCGTGGATCCGGGGTTTGAAGAGCAGAAGGAGGAGACAGGTGATTTGTGACGGCACGAGCAACATCGTCTTGGACGACATCCTCCTCTTTAGATGCGGAGATAGACTCCTTGTTCTCTTGTTGTTTAGACTGGTCCGACGGCGTAAAGAATTCGTTCGACTGGTCTGATGGGTTGGCAGTGAAGGGGAGTGTCAAGACAGTATGGCCTGAGTCTCGATCAACCAGAGTCCAGCAGCGAGATTCGTTATTGGTGGTAGCGTCTTCGGGTGGAGCATGGAGGCGAACATTGTAACGCAAGAACCAGTCGGGAACAGTGAAGGGAGTGACTTCCTTGGGACGACGTTGGGCCAATCTACCACGACGTGTGGAAGGTGCGGGTTTGTTTGTAGTTTCCGGGAGCGCATTTTCGAGATTGGCAGTTTCCTGATTGGGATTTGGATGGGCGTCAAGTTGACGAGTGAAGGAGTGGAAAGCACGACGACGTTGAAAGGGCAAGCGCTGACCTCGCTGCGAGAGGCGAGTGAGTTGCTTGCGCCATACGTGAGTGCGCATAATTCGTTGATAAGAAAGTGAGAATCCGAAGAAGAAGGCGAGTGAATGCTTGAAACATGTGAATGCGCCTTCTTGGCTGACGCTCCGTCCGCAAAGTGTTTGCTGCTTGGCCAAACACGCCCTTGCACGCGCGCATTCAGTCCGGCCATCTACGAGTATACACCACACAATTGCTCACCTTCCACCACCACCGACACTGTCACTTTCCATCCTCTCCTTTGGACTTGGTCGCCGGCTTCAACATGGATTATGACTACCGGGGGATGGATGCCGATGACTCGGGTCCACGCATCAACATCAGCGAGACTACGCCCATCTCGACCAAGTTCGTCCTGAGCAACACAACCTTGTCGCTGGCCAACAGCATTCGTCGCACCATGCACGCTGAGGTTCCTACACTTGCTATCGATCTCGTCGAAGTCGAATCAAACACGTCCGTCTTGGCTGACGAGTTTCTGGCCCACCGCTTGGGTCTAATTCCACTGTCGGCCAAGAACATCGATGATCTGCTATACACGCGCGATTGCGACTGCGATCAGTATTGCGAAAACTGTGCTGTCGTCCTGCGCCTTAGTGCCGTCAATCGCAACTCGGACGAGACCGTCAAGGTCTTCGCTAAGGACCTCTACATCGACGCATCTTTTAGCCAGTACCGTCCCAATGTCGACACTGATGGCCCTCAGCGCGGCGCTCCCGTCATCATGGACCCTGATGGCAACGGACCTTTGATCTGCAAGTTGCGACGCAACCAAGAACTTAAGCTACGCTGTATCGCAAAGAAGGGAATTGCTAAAGAACACGCAAAGTGGATGCCAACAGCAGCCATCGCATTCGAGTACGATCCACACAACGCCTTGCGCCATGCCGACTTGTGGTACGAGAGTGACAAATTGGAAGAGTGGCCACCGAGCAAAAACGCTGAATGGGAGGAACCGCCGCAGGAGGGCGATGTCTTTGACTACGACAAAGAGCCTGATCGCTTCTACATCAATATTGAGGGAACTGGCGTCATGCCCCCGGACACTGTCTTCCACACTGCCATCAAAGTCCTCCAACAAAAACTTGCCACAGTCATTCAGGAGCTATCTCCTAACCTTCAGCAATCACACCAGCAGGATCTTGCTCAACCACCACAAAGCCCGGACATGATGGACATGACCGGTGCTGCTACGGCATACAACAACACGACCGCTTACGGTGCTGGCTCGGTCTACGGAGGTGGCTTCGGTGGCGGCAACACCAGTGCCTGGGGTGGTGGTGCTGGAAATGTACCCGGTGGTACCACACCTTACGGCGCAACACCTTATGGCCAGAATGGCTGGTAGACCGTGAAGCTTACCATCTTACAATTTTCTTGCAACATCAAAAAAGTCCAGCATGGATCCATTTCACCGGGTTGGCGGGCGTTAGGGAGCAGGCGAAACAAAGGGCGGAGGTTTTTTGTGCCCTTCAAGGGTCTCTATGCATATTCACTTCTTGGGGATGATACAGTAAAGGATCGAGTGCACAACCTCACATGCAATGAGAGATTTCTTTGCAACAAATGGATACCAGCCTTTTGAAACAACGATGATCTGCTCACAGCCAATCAGGATCAGTTAGAAAGGGAACAAAAACAATCAGATAAAGCACTGTTCCTGAAGGTCACAATGTGTTGTTCTTATGCACCATGCATCAATAAACCTTGGCTGTGGTAACACACGTCTTCTGCTTTCCATCATACTCCATTGCTCCGCACAAACTTTCTTCAAGTCATTGATTTCTTGTTAAGACATTGAGAGCAATTTCAGCAAATATGCGGAGAGCTTAGGGTATTTGGGAAGGTAGATATGAGTTCGAGACAAAGCACTCAGAAGATCAAAACATCGAAATGAACAGCAGCATCCATTGTATGAGTATATGAAAAAGTCATGTAAAATCCAAAACAGACCAACCCTTTAAGAGAACCATTGAATGCCAACCAAGGCTAATTAAGCAACACCACCAAGATGTATATATGAAGAAGAAAAAGATACGAAAAGTTTGTTGTTTTGCCTTCAGGACAGAGTGTCAAGTGCTAAGCAGATGCTTAGAGGACGAGAGCAGCACCAGCGAGGACAAGAGCGACACCGGCCTTGACGTTGGAGGCAGCACCAGTGTACATGACCATGCCAGAGGTGGTGGGGGTGTAGGTGGCCATGGTGGAGCTGCCGGCGCCAGAGGTCATGGCAGCAGGGCAGTTCTGGCCATTGCAGACGGTAACGGTCTGGGTGGATGCGCCGTTGCCGTTGTTCATGTTGGCAGTGGGCTGAGCGCAGCTGGTGCAGACGGTGGTGGTCAGGACAGTGGCCTGAAGTCTGAATTAGCATGCGAATCTGGTATTGAACCTTGGGAGTAACTTACAGTGGGGACAGGGCTGTTGATAACGACAGTCGAGACGGGAACCATAGAACCGGAAGAAGGAGCAAACTGGGTGACAGTCACGGGGACGGCGGCGCAGCCACAAGCAACGGCAGAAGCAGGGATGACTGTGGCAGCGGGGCAGATGTACTCGGTCGAAGCTACGGGCACCACTTGAGTGATAACTGATGCACCGTTCTTGAGGGGGCAGTTGGTGACGGTAGGAGCGCAGCTCTGGATGGTGACAACGTTGGTAGAGAAGATGGTCGAGGTAGCAGTAGCGCCGGAAGCGACAGGGTTGCCGTTGGTGTTGACCAAGACAGCGAAGTCGGTGCCAGCCTGAGTAACAGCCTGACCAACCTCAGAGTAAAGGGTGCAGGTTCTGGCAGCGGTATCGAAGGCGGTACCTAAGAAGGGTTAGCAATGGTGGAATCATTTAGGATCGAGGCAAGACGAACCAACACAGCTGGTGGTAGCTGAGCAAAGGTTGATGCAGTCACCAAGAGAAGTGTAGACAGCACGCTTAGCGATGGTTCCGTTGACGGTGCCGTTGCCGTTGCTGATCTCAAGAATGGTGCCGAAGTGGGTGGTCGAGCATTCAATCAGGTAGTTGCCGACGAGCTGACCATTGAGGCCGGGGCAGTAGGCAGACTCAGCAAGAGCAGGGACAGTGGAGTTGGAGCCAGAGGCAGCACCGGAACCAACGCTGCCGCTAGGGCGGGCAGAGCCAGAGGAGCCAGCAGGAACGGCGGAAGAAGTGCCGTTGGCGAAGTTGTACTGGGGAATGGCAGAGGCCATGCCAGAGAAGGCCAGGATGGCGGCGGCAGAGATGGCAGTGAAGGAAGGCATTTTGATTTTTTGGTGTTGGTGGTGGTGGTGAATTAGTTGATTGGTGGTCGGGTTGGTATTAGTAAAGAGTGTTGTAAAGAGTGGACGGCTAAGCCAAAGACTGGAAGATGCTGCTGAAGAAGCTATTGCTGTTGTTGGATGATGAGACTACAAGCAGAGATGGACAAGGGTATATATATGCCTTTCTTTCAGGATAGAGTCTGTCATTGACTCGTTGTTTGATTAATTCGCCTCACAGAACGTTACACCTGTCGTGTGGATCTCAATCTCCATTGCGAGAATCTCCTGCATGACGGCCAGTACAGGTGGATTAGCGATATGATTTTGCGTCAGAACTGTTGTCGTTGAATTGGAGATAAGATTACCTGCTACCGCAAAATAGCAAAAGCTGGTAGCCAGACAACGAGACCGCTAAGGGGGCGGCTCGACCAGGGAAGCTTGACAGCAGACGTTACGAACGGTCAATTGCCATCATGCAAGTTCGCTGTATGCATGCATGCGCATCGAAGATGGTGGAGATAGCATGCACAGGAAGAAAGAAACAATCCAGTCCCTCACGTGCTGCAGATCAACATTGCCAAGTAGATTGTCTAGATGTCCAGAATGCCTACGACGATCAATCTTGCTATCCTCAGTGGAGGATCGATGACAACTGTTGCAGGTCCTTGGGGAAGCCGTTGAGTGTTATGGGGGAAACTCGCGGGAGGCGAAATCAAAACACATTCCACCACTATGACATGGTTGAGATTAGAGTATAGGCAGGATCCGAATTGACATGGCTTTGGTAGAGCAACGTCTTGATAGTCTAATTACAATAAGCCAATTGGTATGCTGTGTCCAACAGTCAGTCGCGTGTGGAAAATTGGAGAGCAGCAGCGGTCGTCTCCCCTGTGTGCACGGTCTTCGCGAAGGATGCAAGCCTGGCTAAAGGGGAGGGGACACTGGAACCAGGGGTCCATGGCAACATGCCGTGTCGATCGATCGGATTGCTCTATTGACTTGGGAGCAAAACAATTGAGAAGTACACCAGACTATTGAAGGCCCCCAGCTTGTCAACGAAGGAGAAGATTGAAGCACTTGCTCTTGGCGGGGATGCAGCTGAGGTCGGCGTCCCGGACTGATCCCGTGCGGGCGCGTGAGTTGCGAAAGCGCACGGTTTGCGGCAAACTCTGAAGCTCGACGACGTCCATCCTTGGCTTCCGCAAGGACGGCCGCACCAATCGGCATCTAGGACACATTCTGCATGCATACTATTCTCTTGTCCTTCATGTTGTGACTGCTGCAACTACATAGACCGTGTATAACCGACCATGGATTACTTTGACTTCGAGTCAGCTATGCGACGACCAGACCAGCATCCGGTCAATTCGGCGAATCAGTTGGTCTTTCTCTTCCTGTTACGAGAGAATTTGCACTGATGCGAACCAGTCACCCCGGATTGCCATCAGAAGAACTCGCCAGTCAGTCAAATCAGTCAAACCCACAACTTCCACCGCAGTATGGAACAAATTATCCATGGATGTCCGAAAATTTCGCACCGCTCAGCGAACCGTTGACTGGCATAGGACCATGGAACGATTCTATGGAAGCTACATCGAGTCCGTACTTTCCTAATGCTATGGACATGTCAGCCTTCCAGTCGCCGAACATGCAAGGCCACCAAGGGTCGTATATCGACTCACCTGCGGTTACCCCTGGGGTCGCTTACGGGCGACCATCGTTCACAGGACCAGTGTCTCCTTACCAAAATCAATCAGCGAATGCTGCAATGACTGCAAATAGTCAAGAGATGCAGAATTGGTTCGCAGAATCCGCAAGACGTGACAGCAGGTCTAGAAAGGGGTTCCCGCGGCGGAGGTCTTTGTACTCAAGAAACTCTGGCGTACCCATCTCCATCCCGAAACAGCAAAATAGTGACTGGTCGGCCTTGGATCCTTTACAACGCTGGCAGAATAGTCCGCCTGAGAACGAACCAGCATCGTTATCTGCCATCAACCATGCAGTGGCCTCGACTGATCTCGAACGGCATCTCGCTGTGAGCTCTGCAAACAGTAGTAGAGTCAGTACACCAGGCATCGAAGCCCAAGGCTTTGGGTACGCCGCTCGTCGAACGTCAAGGCCTGCTTCCATCAGCAGTCTCGAGAGTGGTACCTCGAATGGCTCGATGGACTCTATACTATCAGGTCGCTCGAACAATTCTCGTATTTCTACGAGCTCAAACCATCGGAACAGTGCTCGTGGCAAAGTCACCAAATCTCGAGCACGACCGGGTACTGGTAACGACGACCGACCTTTCCAATGCACATTTTGCTGTGACACATTCAAGAACAAGTTCGATTGGTGTCGTCATGAAAAGTCATTACACCTGAACCCTGAACAATGGGTTTGCACGCCTGATGGTGAGGTGGTCACTTGCCCATCATCAGGCGATGTTCTCTGCGCTTACTGCTTGGTCCCTCAACCAAGCAAAGAACACTTAGAAAGCCACAATTCTACTGCTTGTGCATACAAGAGTATAGAGTCTAGAAGCTTCAAAAGGAAGGACCACCTCATACAACATCTCAGATTGGTTCACAAGGTTGATACCATTCCCGCAATTGGAGAGTGGAAAGCCCCGGAGCTCCCCATCAAATCACGTTGCGGATTCTGCAGCACAGAATTAAATGACTGGAAGGCCCGAGCTGACCATTTGAGCAAACATTTTCGAGAAGGGAAGAAGATGTTGGATTGGCGAGGGACCCATGGGTTCGAGCCACACGTGGCTCAGCAAGTTACGAACTCGATGCCACCGTTTTTGATAGGCTCCGAGTCAAAGACACCGGTTCCATTTTCTGCAACAAAACCTGGACACTCGGAACTTCTGGCGCAGATTTCTTCAAGAGCTGCATTGAACGATGCAGCAAACAACGGCGACAGTCAGGTGGCAGATCCATCGCCTTCACCTGACAATCGTCCGATCGAAAACAACCAGCAATTTAAGACAGCATGGGAGATCCTGACCTTTCATCTCGGCCGATTCGCTCAGGAGAAAATGAAGGCTGGCATCGTACCTACAGATGAGATGTTCCAACAAGAATCTCGCCGGCTGTGGTTTGATAGTGACGATCCTTGGAATCAGACATTCGCTGACGATACGCAATGGATGGAAATCTTCCGTCAAGAACATGGTCTGAATAGTGGCGGCAACACTTCTGACACAACTTGAGATCACGAAATCTGACAGGGTCGTTACGGTCTTACGACTTGACCGTTGGGGACCCAGTTTGTTGGATAGTGGGAGAAGTATATAGGCGTCGAATCAATTCACAATATACACCAAACATTGATTCTTGTCAGTGTGTAAAAGCCAGAAACCTTTGTCGTTCTTCGTGATGGCACAGAACCCTACGGAACTCAGGAGTTATATTTGCGTCGCACCATCGACTCCGACACTACTAGTTGATGATTGGTAGACCCCATTATATCCCTCCACTTCTCGCTCCATCTGTTCCAAAACAAGCTGTGCCAATTTTGCATCCTTATACAGAACAACTCCAGACGGATTCTTGACTTCTAACAACGCACCCATCGCACCTTCGTAACCAGCATCCACAACCCCAGCCTGTACGCTCACACCACTTCTCCATAAGCTCGAGCGAGGAAAAACACTACCCATGCAATTTCTCGGTATCTTGACAGTCTCGTTGAAATCGACCAGATAAGCGCCGGGTTGTAGAGTGACAGTGTGGGCTTCGGGGCAGAAAGGAATGATGGATGTTCTGGCAGCGCGACGATGTGTGTTGTCAAAGTCGATTGTGGCTGGAGTTGTCCATTTAGATATACAGCGGAGGGTCAGATCTACTCCACAAGGTTGTTGTTGATGGGTTGCATTGACAAGATTTCGTACGATTTGGCGACTGACGATGTCAATGCCGCCGATGATCATTGTGGTCTAAACTTGTTGCTGTTTATATAGGAGGGTGCGTTCGGTGAAGCATGGGAACCGCTGGTTCAATAAAAATGCAGCATTGCATAAGCCGAGCCTGTGCCTGCATAAAGTGAAGCTCAAGGCTATGCACAAAAGAACATCGGATCCTTCTCACCAAAAAATTTGTCGTATTCAGACTTGTTCTGAGCAATAAAATGATCACGCCAGGGGTCGAACCTGGAATCTCTTGATTCGTAGTCAAGCGCCTTGCCATTGGGCCACGCAACCAATTATGCTACAGATGCACTTCATACCATATATGATGCTTGTTGTGCTGTCATCGTGGCCCCAATATTGTAATTGCCTCTTCCCGTAATACCATCTTAGGGGAGTCTATGTCGGAACAGATCCATGCTCGGAGAAAGATGCTCAATAGGCTCATGAAAGGTTGATTCAAAGTGCGAAGTGTTCGCGTCCAGACCATATGGAGTCTTTGAGTATGGTGGCAGAGCAACAAGTCTCGAGCCAGGCCAAACCAATTGCTGTAGCCGTTCGTCTCATTCAGTACCGAATGCAATGAGTGTGGTTTTTCTTTCAATCACAGTTTGCTTCTCACGAGGTTCCTTATTGCCGTGTGTTGAATTTCTGTTAGCTGACCGTGTTGTCACGGGTGACCCTGTCAAGGTATTCTCACGGTCCGCGCTTTCCCACTTAACGCGACTGCGCGGAAAGTCGCGTCATCTTGGATAGACATCTCGCAGTCATCCACGCCAGACAGACACACCGCATCAACCACATCCACCATGGCTCTTCTCGTAGACAAGCATCGCCCGCGCTCTCTGGAGACATTGACGTACCACCATGATCTCTCCGACCGTCTACGATCGCTGGTATTTAGCTTCCCTCGCACAGCGGTGACCTAGTAGAACTGACGTCTTCACAGGCGCAAAGCGGAGACTTCCCACACCTTCTGATCTACGGACCGTCCGGCGCAGGCAAGAAGACGAGAATCACAGCTACCCTCCGCGCACTCTACGGCCCCGGTGTGGAAAAAATAAAGATCGACAGTCGAGTCTTCCAAACAACGAGCAACCGCAAGCTCGAGTTCAACATCGTCTCATCCAACTACCATCTCGAGATAACACCTAGCGATGTAGGCAACTATGACCGTGTTGTCGTGCAAGATCTTCTCAAGGAGGTTGCTCAGACGCAGCAAGTCGATGTGGCAGCCAAGCAACGCTTCAAGGTTGTCGTCATCAATGAGGCCGACCATCTCACCAGAGACGCTCAAGCTGCTCTGAGAAGAACAATGGAGAAATACAGTCCCAACTTACGCTTGATCCTTCTGGCCAACAGTACGAGCAATATCATTGCTCCTATTCGAAGTCGTACTTTGCTCGTCAGAGTCGCTGCACCAACAGAAGACGAAATTTGCACTGTGCTGGCTCAGGTCGGGAAGAAGGAGGGCTACACACGTTGTGAGGGTCTCGAAAAGAGAATCGCCACAGAGAGCTATCGAAACCTGCGCCGTGCTCTGCTCATGTTCGAAGCAGTCCATGCTCAAAAGTATCAAGCCTACTGAACACGCCACTGATCTCCATGCTGACTCTCAATAGCGACCAAGTTACCGAGAAGACGCTAATCCCACCTCCGGACTGGGAAGCCCTGATTTCTCAAGTTGCCGACGACATCCTTGCCGAGCGCAGCCCTGCCCGCATCCTGCAAGTCAGAGCTAAACTCTATGATCTTCTTACTCATTGCATTCCAGCTAGCACCATTTTGAAGGTAGCTTTCTTGACCGTCGTTTCCGCACGTGCACATGCTGATCTTGACAGACCCTGACCTTCAAGTTGATACCAAAGATCGACGACGCCCTCAAGACTGAAATCATCAAATGGTCGGCTTTCTACGAGCATCGTGTCCAGATGGGTACGGTAAGTAACACTGCTACCCCTGATGCCCATTCTCAGCACTGACGCGAGAAAGAAATACATTTTCCATCTGGAAGCCTTTGTTGCCAAGGTCATGCGCATCGTCGAAAGGTACGCGATCATGACAGACCCGTTACTGAACCAAAATCGCTGTTGCTGACTCAATTCGTAGCCACCTTATGGGCATGGACTTCGATGACTGAATCCGCGTGTCCGATCGCTTCAGCCCATCTAGAGTGTCTTGCGGCACTCGGACACAAGTGATAGACACAAAAGTCCCACCTGCCCCAAGTCATCCTTATACTTGACTCGACTGCTTTAAAGACGCCAGCACAAAGCTGTTTCGGCCTTTCTATGGAGTATTGTATAGAAGGAGGCCCCGATATCGCAATACTCAGAACGAATCGCTTCGCTTGCTACCGGCCGAGGTGTGGAGCAGTGGTAGTCTCTGCTCATCTGACTTTTAGCAGAAGCACAGAACATGGCTTTTAAATAGGTTGACGTACATGTTCGTAGCAATGATATGATGATGTTAATTAAGATAGGCTGCATGATGTCGAAATTTCTCCAGGTTTCACCCCGGTTGCACGGAGACTCAAGATACTAAAATCTGTACAGCACCGGAGACCCGGGTTGCGTATGGACTTTGGTCGATCGATGCTATCTCAAGTTTCATCGGCCTCAGGCTTCAACATCAGAAGAAGATCGGCCCATGACATGTGAGAGCCCTCGCGTGTCTGTATGAAACCGGGAAGGATTTGCACTCTTATTTTCACGAGAAGCCTCAAGGCAATAGGCAAGCGCCACAGAGCCTCGCAACGCTTGCAGGAGATGAACGGAGAGAACTCTGCCCTTATCGCGTGCGTGCTTTGTCGTCGCAAATCTATAAATTCGTGACTCAGGGTCTCGGCTCGCCGAAAAAGTATCCGGGAGCGAGGTGGTTTGCATATCACTTGGGATTTGATACGTCCGAATGCGCCAGCGTTGAATTGATGTTCTTGCCGGCAGAAAGCACATGCGTTTCTTTCATGCTGCTCGGCTGTCGATTTCCGAGCAGTGAAACAGCGATAGCCGCGCGCTGGTGTCGATGACAAGGCTGGTCGTTCAATAATGGATCTCTGCCTATAGCTTCGATGTCTCGAGAAGACGGCATCTTCTCCTCTGCCGTGCTTATCTCATCATCCGCAACCAATAGGACATGGATGGTACCGCCATCTTCATCTGCCGCGTGTTCCGTGGCTTGCGTAAAGTCATGGTTGGCAGTAGAAGTTCGTAATCTCGCCTAAAGAACATGATTGGCGTTTTGGTGAGTCTTCTCGAAAGGCCCTAGCATAAACTTAGTTGGCGAACGAACGTACTGCATCCTATGCTTCGCAGCTCCACCATCTCTTATCCACATGGCGGGTTTTTGGTAAGGGCACGGTTCTTTCTGCCATGGGTGCTATTCCGCGAGTTCCTGGGGTTCTTCCGAGATGCTTGCCTGTGCTCCAGCGCGTACTTGTAGGGTCTGACCCCCGAAGGATGTGCCGTGGTTCATCTATACAACTGAGACCATACAGAGAGATGATCTTTCTGTCACTCTAACTTCCATCTACAAGGGTCCAAACTAGCATGATCTCTCCGCAAGAGTGCTCGACCTAACTCCAGGTTTCTTTAAGCATATTTACAACTCCCGCTGTCATTGTACGAGCTTGGTCCTGGACAGCGAAATTCTTACCTAACCAACGCCGGAGTCCGCCGACACCCTCCATACAACTACCAAAACATGGGAGCCTTTTCTCTGGGGTTTCAACATGACTTGCAAAGAGAGTCTTGGGCACTATATGCACTGGGCATAGTGGTTATTGCTCTCCGCATGTTCGTCCCCCATGATCACTCTGCTCAGACCAATGCTTATTGATGCAAATCAGGTATGCCAGAATCCGGAAGCTTGGTGTCCGGCATCTGGAATTCGATGACTACCTAATTCTGGTGGCTGCTGTCTTCTACACGCTTCTGATCGTGACATTGAATTTGACAGCGCAAGGTGGAGGCTCTGCACTTGCTATGCCGGGAGAAGATGTTTCAGCACTCACAGAAGAACAAGTCAAAGTCAGGCAAAGGGGAGCCAAAGTCGATCTTGTGGCTGAACAAGCTATGCTAAATACCATTTGGATTTTGAAAGTATGCACTCTGAAGCTATACGGTCGTCTTACGTAAGTGTGCTCGAACTCGGGCCTGTCTTCTATACTGACTATATGCAGAATGGGCCTTAAACAACAAATAGCGGTCAAAGTTCTTGCTGTCTACGTCGCAATAGGCTATGTCGCTTGTCAACTTGCCTACTTCCTTGAGTGCCGGCCATTCTCTTCATATTGGCAGATCTCTCCATCTCCACCATTGAACTGCATGGTGTTGTACGACTACGCAATTGTACAGGGAACCTTCAACATCTCGTCGGATGTCTTTATGCTTATCATCCCTTTTCCTCTTATCATGCAAGTCTCGATTGGCGTCAAACAAAAGCTCGTACTCTTGGTTCGTACTTTTCAAATTCTCGGTCGAAAACACTACTGACATATTCAAAGTGCGTTTTCTCAATGGGAATCTTTGTCATCATTGCAGCCACCCTCACAAAAGCCGAGTTCTTCAAATCAGTCTATTCAGAGGACTATATGTTCTGGTATACGAGAGAGGCCTCAGTAGCTGTCTACGTCTCGAATTTGCCGTGCGTCTGGCCCCTTCTGCGCGAAGCGTTACCAGCACTCAAAAGCTGGACACCAGGCTTCATCAGCAGCTCGGCCTACAGACGACGCGGTGCCAGCACAACAGGCCTTACAGCCCGTACACGCACACGCAACACGCAGAAGAGCAACTTGGGACTGTCCAGACGGTCAATGGACGATTTCCACGCCATTATTGAGCCTACACGGCCACAAGAGGCCAAGACGACGACAAATGTGCACACGAGAGAGATACTGCCCTACAGCCATCACATACGCAGCACAAATCGGGGCAGCAGTAGCGAGTCGAGTATTGACGATCTACCTATGCATGGCATCATGACATCAACAACGATTGAGATGTCGGTCATGGCTTCAGATCGCAAAGACGATGATCGTGATGATGCCTCCCAATCTTCGACTCGTGCATTTGCTCATGACCTCGAGCAAGGATTACCACATGCGCGTTAAAACATATCGAGCCTCCCTCAACTCCTTCTTCCTTTCTCTTTTACCCAGTACAGATGACCCATACGACAACTACAAAGCTGCAACATAAGATTCGGCGGCAAAGCAGGTCGAAGTTGTTTCACTTCTTATAGATATATACCCCTTTTTGTCTTTTGCACCTTTGGTTTCTTTCACCTGTAGATACTCGCTTCTATAGACAATCTTACAATGCGATCCAGTCGCTCAGCTTCCGTGGATATCTTTTTCGCAGTGATTGACTAAGCAGCGAATGATGATCGCACCTGCACTGCAATGTTTTTCACGCTTCCGAACGCATGTGAGGGGTCCGTGTGGTAGAAAAGCGCGATCGCGTAGGCTTCTTGTTTAGCAGCTGATGCAAAGGACGATCAGAATCGCCGCTTCTCTGACTCTTAACTTTTGGTTTCGACTCAAATTGTGTCAATCTCAGGACACAAGACTGCTACCCCATCATCGCTTTCGCATCCGCACAAGCCGTCCTCGCTATCCTCTTTAATTGCGCCTTGTGCTCTGCCTCTCTGTACATATCCCAATGATCTAATCCCTCCTTGGCTTCAATACTCAGTGTCTCATACCCATCCTTAATAATTTTCTGCACTTCCCTAGGACTTAGATTCTTGGCTTTGCCCTTTTGGCTTGCAATCAGATCACTGTAGTGCTGCGACACGTGCACCAAGATATTCATTGCAGCTGCCGTTTCTCCTTGTTGTAAAGCATAGGCGTCGCGGAAGGACAGCAGTGACGGACCAAACTCAACGAGCTTGTAGGAAATGTCGTCGTAGCTAGCTGTGTCAGGCAGGAACGTTTCGCCATTGGTCAGAGAGAGCGAGAGGAGGTTGACCAGAGTATGAATCACGACGTCTATGCGGTGGAGAGAATGTAAGTCATCGGCGTAGACAGTGAGGAAGCGGACAAAAGATAAGAGCGAGCGCCAGAGCTCTGGCCAGTGATATGCTGTGTTTTAGGGTCAGTGTAATTGTTTGGCCACAACATTGCATACTATCTTACTAAGGCGTATCCTCGCTTTGCCGAGAAAGGTAATGAGACGTAAGAGAATGCCGACGTTGAGCATATACAGCTCTACATCTAACTTCTTCCTGAGGTTATGGTTGATGCTATCAATCATGATGTCGATCACGTTTGCAGCAATTGTACGGTCTGTAGTGACCAGAGGTAGCTGAGGTGGTCGTTGACGACTCAGCCGCACTGGTACTGTCGTCTCACACAACTTTCTCACGATGTCGAGGTCCTCAACAAGGTTTTGTATTGTGAATAAAGTGAGGTGGGCATATTGCGTTGCCCGCTGTGATCGGTAGGCGTGCTGGTATAGGTATGAGCAGAAGGAGAGGTATTGAGCTATGGGTGAGCTTTGTGTTTTATCAACGGTGTTTGCGCGGACAAAGTCTGCGCTGAAAGCTTTGTTGGCAACGACAAAGTCGTATATCGTGAGTAGTGTTCCTGCTTGTGGTTGCGGTCTGTCAAGGTCAGAAACATCTTCTTGACAAGCAAGAGTGTACTTACTGTTCGGCAAATTTTGCCTTCATCTCATCCTCAGTCGGCACGGGTACTGCAGGCTTTGCACCTGCAAGAGCTCCCAAACCAATGTAACTCAAAGTGCCTCCAATACTCCAAGCTTCAGGAACGTCATCCTGAATGGCGACATACTGATCTCTCAAGAAGGCGCAGGTGCTCTCGATTGATTTACAGATTTGGACAATGGTTTCGTGGTTGACGAAATCGGCGAACCGGGCGTGGTAGGGATTGTAAGTCTCGAACCTGTTGTAGTTTGCCAGGAGTCCTGCTAGGAGAAGTGGCTGTGCTGCGTCCAGGGGGTCTTCCATGTCACGAATAAACTTGATAGGTCAGCAACGTTCACTTTCGATATCGTCATCCACTCACTCTCATCAGAGAAGGAAAGAAGTCGCGTTGCGTGAAGTAGGTAAGCAGACCAGTGTGGAAGGCTCCTGAGGCCACGCAGAGGGCCACTTGGACAGCTTTCTTCTGTATGCGAACTATTTTCGATTAAGAGTTGTGCACAAGCGTTGGTAAGATAGCATACCTGTCTTTCCAGAACTGATTGTTGTGTCTAATACCGTCACGAGATCGTTGAAAACAGTATCGACATTATCAAGTCCAGCTAGCACTTCAATAATATCTGAGCTGGGATTTGTGTATCTCTTTGAGAACACTTTGGAGAGAAACACTGTCAGATTCTGACTGGTAAGTTGAGGTGATCGTGGAAGTCAGAGGTGTTACATACATCGAGAGCATTCTCATCTGAGGGTGACGTTCCCAATCTGGCATACGTGATGGCGTGAGAGACAAATTGTTCGCAGTGGTGCTATCAGAGGTCAACCAAAGACCTCAGATTGACAAGTTGCAGGAGCCCATACCGAAGCGTGTAATAGATCAATGGCTTCGAGATCGTCTAGTAATTGTCCAAAGCGTGCATTATCTGGCTTTAGAAGAAAGAACTCCCTCCAAAAGCCTTCTGGCTTCTCATCTTCGTAACGATCCTGTCCATCTGGTCAGTAGGACTCTTCGATTTCTGAGGGCAAATTGCCTACTTTGAACAATTGACGATAAAGTTGTGCGACCTTGGGTTCAAAAATCTCAGGGCGTGATTGTTGTGTTAACGGTGATTGCTCCATACTGGCTCTTGACGCGATCTCGAGACTTTGCCTTTTGTGAAGTCGCACAACAATCCACACATGCAACGGAATATAGCTAGATCAGAGCAAAGCAGGGGATCAAGACAACACTGTTGAAAGAACGAGGTGTTTATTGTAATCTCAAACCGCCTAGCTCGTGCCAAGGCCCACGTCAGCAGCTTCGTGCACCCAAGGCCAACAACTTGTCAACCTAATCTCGGCTTCAACATTGTCAGGCATCAATGAGATGAGCGCATCACGAAACAAGGCAGTGCTGATAGGCGTGAGCGGTGTGTCGTCTTCGGGCAAGACCACACTCGCTCGGCTGCTGAGAGACATAATCCCGAACACATTCATCCTGCACGAAGACGACTTTTACAAGACAGATCAGGAGATACCTGTCAATAAAGATGGAGTGCAAGACTGGGACTGCCTCGAATCACTTGATTTGAATTCGCTAGATAAGGCTCTCGACTTTATCAAGACTCATGGACATCTACCGCCGGATCTAGAGTCAAAGGAGGACAAGAATGCGGTCGGTGAATCTGGAGTGAATAGGGAAAGAGTGGCAGAACTCAAGGAAGCAGCGCATAAGACGCCGAGTGCAACCTCAGATGTGCCGGTCTTCATTATCGACGGTTTCCTGCTTTTCTCGCAAGAAATGCAGCACATTCGAGAACTGTTCGACGTCAAACTATTCCTCCGGGCGAATCACAAGACGGTGAAGCAACGAAGAGAGGCCAGGACAGGCTATGTCACGCTGGAGGGATTCTGGGAGGATCCGCCTGGTTATGTTGACACTGTGGTTTGGGCAAACTATGCCAAGGACCATGCATTTTTGTTCGAAGATGGAGACGTAGAGGGGAAACTGAAAAATGATCTCTGTGAGCAGCTGAAGATCGACACGGCACCTCTAGCAGTTCAAGGCAACATGACTGCGTGTATGAACTGGGCTTATGAGAAGATTTCAACTCACATGTCAAAAAGAGCAGCTCACTGAAGGATGGACCTCGGGAGGTGAAAGAAGGATTACCGGACGATCATGGACAAGATGGACACTCGAGGTCTGTGGAACATAGAAGGGATCTATATAGAAGCTTTCTCTTATTGTGCATCTATCGAATAAGTCGCAGAAGACAGAAACGAGACAAGTGAAGCAAAGAAGAAAACAGTTGCCGGATTGGGAAGTAGCGTCGCGTGGCCAAGGCTTCGGCTTCTTCTCTTCAGTGACGATTTCTTCCTTCCCTCTCTCATCTTCGAAGGCCAACTTGCCCTTTCTCTAGTTCATCCCGCCTCGAATCTTTGCGCGCGCCATCTCGACTGCCAAAGCCATTCATACACACAGCTTTCTTCGACGCGACTGAAGGTTGCGACAGCATGGCCGGTCAAGCCGACATCTCCAGCATCCTGGCCGCGCTGGGTACGTGTCTCGGTTCCCTCGACTCGAGTATAGTTCCACTAACAATCCTCGCAGCTCAGCGCCCTGCCTCCAATCCTGCCCAACCCCAACAACAGGGGCCCCCTCCCGGTGCTGTTCCTCAAGGCTATCCTCAGAACCTCCCCGCCCAGATTCCTACCCCCTCGCTTGGCGGCTTCCCTCTACCGCAGCCATCCAGCTCTGGCAGCGTTGACCTGAGCGCAATTCGTCCTGTCAACACAGGTTCTGTCAGCATTGCCGAAGCCATCGCGAAGGCCAAGAGCATTGCTGCAGACCGTGGCATCTCTTACGACAACCGTCCCCAGCAACAAATCCACCAACAGGCCCCGCGCGCTGACCCTCGTCTCGCCGGCAGAGCCCCGTATCAACAATCTAGATCCCGCTCGCGCTCACCTCCTCGTCGCGACAACTTCCGCGGCAACTTCAACCCCTATCGCGATGAGCGTCGCGACGCAGACCGTAGAGACCGTGGCTACAACAACCGCGACAGATCGCACTCTCCTGGTCCTCGTGGAGGAAGAGGAAATTTCTCACCCGGTCCTGGTGCTCGTGGACCTCGCTCGCCTACCTCACGCAATACTCCCGCCGACAGTGATACCATTTCAGTAAAATCTGCTCTTGTTGGTCTGATTATTGGTCGCAATGGAGAGAACTTGCGTCGTGTTGAATCTGAGAGCGGTGCTCGCGTCCAATTCATCCCAGCCAAGGAGCCCAATGCTGTCAATCGCCAATGCACCATTACTGGACCTCCACAAGCCCGTGAAATAGCAAAGCAGGAAATCTTCCGTGTCATGGATGAGAATGGCGGTAGCGTGCCTCCAGAGCGTGGTCCCTCTATGGGCCGCCCTCAGCAGTCCATGATGCAACAGAGGGATCAACAGCCTGCCTTGCGCGAAGGTGAGAACAGTGTTCAAATTATGGTTCCCGACAAGACTGTTGGTCTCATTATCGGTCGTGGTGGTGAGACCATCCGTGACTTGCAGGAACGTAGTGGTTGCCACGTCAACATTGTCAGCGAGAACAAGAGCATCAACGGTATGCGTCCTGTCAACTTGATTGGCTCACCTGAAGCTGCTCGCATCGCCAAGGAGATGATTCTCGAAATCGTCGAGAGCGATGTGCGCCCGCCCCCCGGCCACCCTGGCCACCAAGCCGCTCACCAGGACTCGCGAGGACCAGCATCCTTTGATCCTTACCGTGGAGGTATGGGTAACGACCGTGGTGGAAACGATAAGATCAACGAAGAGATCTACGTGCCGTCCGAGGCGGTTGGTATGATCATCGGAAAAGGAGGTGAAACCATCAAGGATATGCAAGCCACTACTGGATGCAAAATCAACGTCGGCCAACCTGAACAGCCTGATGTTCAGCGCCGCATAGGTTTGGTAGGTAGCCGCTCTGCCATTGATGAGGCAAAGCGCGCCATCTGGGAAAAGGTCGACACTGTGGTAAGTCTCGAACAGGAACTGCAGGCATACAAGGCGCTAACGGCAACCAGCAACAACGTGATCGCAATGGTGGTGCAAGAGAACAACGTGCTCCTCGTAATGACTATGGTGGTAACAACCAATACTCACAACAGCCTCAGCAGCAAGCTTATGGACAGATGCCTATGGGTGGTGCCGCCCAAGCCCTCTCTGCATTGCAGGGTATTTCTTCTACGCCTCAACAGGCCCCTGCAGCCGACTCTAACGCGGCTGATCCATATGCTCCTTATGGTGGCTACCAAGCTTACTGTGCTATGTGTAAGTTGACCGAATGCATCTTTCGTGTGGACCGTGCTAATCATGTTTTCAATATAGGGTATGCTGCGCTTGCCCAGAACGGCCAAGGTGGACAGGGTCAACCCCAAATGCCGCCCCAGTAGAGCAGCTCATTGCTTTGACACCGTGATCGCGTGACGGTTCTGATCTTTTGCCCGGAATATCATGACCATGACCATGACCATGAGCTTGACAACGACAACCAACGACTGCATCTATTGCCTATAGGTCTGCTTGATGTCGTTTTCGATGCTGGTAGACATGCGTGACTCGCTGCGCCTCACATGCCTGGGTTTGATGTCGTCTGTCCCTGTCTCCTGGATTTGACCCACATTTCTCGTCTTCGAGTGCTTGACATAAGCGTGGATCTGTGACAGACTCGGTGGCAAACTTGCGTGCTCTGACGATTTCTCATTGCCCATGCTTTCCTGTGTCGTGGTTGTTCTCCATCATGGAACAATGATCTGGATCTGGATCATGGACTTTTTCACATGACCTGCACCCGTTTTCAAATTTGTGCCATGGACATGCATGATGTTTTCATCTCAGCTCGCTCTGAGCTATGACCCCAATACATCGTCGGACCCGCCTGGAAATCATATACCATCGTTGTCCGCTCTGGTTGATACGCGATCAACTCTGGTGACATGACGTTGTCCACTTTGCCCATTCATGCATGAAGTCTCTCTCATCAATGGATTGTACAGCCTGCTTCATCGTGCATCAGTTGCAATCCTCTTGGTTCTCGTTTCTTGCCTTTCTTGATAGTTCCCGCTTATTCTGTATTTTAGCATACCAATGATACCATTTATACGCCTTATCTTTTATTTCCTACAACGATGTTCCATGCAATGTGGTGATGTCCATGTGCCTACATTTTCAGCAATACCCGATCGTAATTATGGTTGGTTGTTTGATGCTCTAGTCAAAAGGCGCAAGTTTTCTCCAGTATCTTTGTTATCTTCCACCAGGGAATCCACGAGCCTCACTTTTGTGGATTCTACCTTGAATACCGTTTTCTAAGAACGTACAAGATGATTCCTTTGAGTTGTGACTTCTTTTCGAAGAACGACTACTTATTGCTGCGGATGGGGAGGTGTATGTCATCAAGATCCGGGTCACCCCCACATCATCATGAACTCGCCAAATTTTCTGCCCATTCTTCCCTGAAAATTCACTTTCAGAGTCCTTCCTTTCAGCTTCATCTTTTGAGAACAGACTTCGAATCAAACGTCTGGTCAAATCGAGAGATCGGATCTTGTTTCTGAGTTCGCATTGCAGACTAGCAGGACGCAGGGCATGTTCGAAGCCCTGACCTTTCAGGGTCCAAGGCGACCCAAAATACTGTGTACGATTCAAGAAGCGAGAGGGCGTTGCGACCAGTCCCACAAAACCGGGACAGCTACAACAATCCCTGGGAGGATAATTAATCCTATTCAACTCTTCAATACAGACTCGTGACTCACTATTGATACTCTGAGTGATTACTTATTGAATCCTTCTTGGGGCAAGGTGTTTCGAGCATCTGCCGTCGTCTGAGGGTCATCAGGGCTTCGAAAAACATTCGGGAAGGATTCTGAAATCTCGGGACGATAAGGTGTGGTGGCTTCGCTTGGCGACGATTCGGGAAGGAGGAATTATTGGCGTTTGATAACTGGTTGAAATTTGTGATAAATTCCCATCATGTCTTCGAGCTACCTATCTTCAAGGTCATAGTGAGAAGGAGACGTTGAAGATGAAGGCATAACTGTAGCAGATGCATGCTTCCAGCCTTGCAGAGAGAGCGGGCATACTTTATGCAAAGAAAGAGCCCCGAAGCGTCGAGGCTGTCAAAAGACCATTGCGATCGCCGTTACATACTGCCAAGTTGGCTACTTTTAGCGAAAAAACTTCGCGTTCCTTGGTATGCTTGTTCGTTGCTTGGTTTGCTTGTCAGATGGTCGATTGAACCTCAGATTCACCTGTGAGATATCAAGCAGGAGAATGAGAACAACGCAGCAAAATGGCAATGGACGTTTCGTTGGACTCAAGATGTCATTGCTGCATACCGTTTGCTTCTGGCCTGCCGCTCCACGTGAAAAGCATCTTTAGGGTTCATGGTCCGTGTACGTAAAGAAAACTGAAGATCCGCGTTGGCCTGGATGGGCGGCCGCGCGCGCTCAACATGCTTCTGCGGCAAGTGCTCGCGTGGGAGAAAAAAGTGGTCGACTCCGACGTCCGCGGGTACGACAGTACAGAGGAACACCACACTGTTCAGCTGTTCTTCATGAAGATCCATGTGTGATTGGATACATATCGTCTTATCTCGAAGGCAAAGCAGATTGGTAGGCTTCTCCCGCCACGAATAAGCACAAATCAACCTTCTCGCTTCAGACTGAGCCGGACCACGCCGTCTTATCAAAGCTCGTGTCTAGACACGCACGGAAGATCTTGAACCGGAGGGAAACGTGAGCGTTTTTGTCGCCAAAATTGGGGGCGCGCTTCCACTTATCTAGCCGGCGCCCTGGCACACAATCATTTTTTCTCATCGGCGAGCTGCGAAACTCTTACTTATAACCTGTAGGACCTCTCCGACAGTTTGTCAGAGAAATCCCAGTTCTGCAGCCAACCCCAATTTCTTTTACCTGACCGTTCGCCTTCTCATTTCGCCATCTCGCGACTTTGCGGTGAACTGCGATCCTACCCCAGCTTCTTCGGTCAAGTCCTATACGCATTATAGGGAAGATGTCGCACGTTCAGGATCTGGAGAAGAATCCCGTGGAGGCGGGTGTTGGCAGTATCCCTTCGTCGGCAGACTACGCTTACGAGGACGCTGCTATCCCAGGGGAGAGCTTCGAGTATGGCGATGGCTACTATGCCAAGTTGCAGCGCCTGGCTGGCAAGTTCAATATCGAGCAGCGCGGTATTGAGCGCGTGCCCGAGAATGAGAGAACCGAGACTGGCATCAAGGCTTTGTTGAACGTTATGACAATGGTGAGAACTCGAGGCATTCGCTAGAAACGCGCGAACCTCTTGCTGACAACACCTTTCAGTGGCTCTCAGCAAACATGGTCGTTTCGTCTTTCGCCATTGGTATTCTCGGACCCTCATTGTTCTACACTGGCTTCGCCGATGGTATCTTGTGTATCCTCTTCTTCAACATCATTGGCATTATTCCGGTGTCGTTCTTCTCTGCTCTGGGTCCCAAGTTCGGTCTTCGCCAGGTTCGTAGCACGTGAGGCGATAATTTTTCTGCTCAAACGCTGATTTTGGTTCAGATGGTTCTTTCGAGATTCTGGTTTGGATGGTGGGGCGTGAAGCTCATCGCGATTTTCAACGTGATTGCCTGCATTGGTTGGTCCTCGGTCAACTCGATTGTTGGTGCTCAGCTTCTCAATGCTGTCAACAACGACGTGCCTGGATGGGCTGGTATCCTGATCATTGCTTTCTGCACATTCGCCATCACCCTCTTCGGCTACAAGATCGTTCATGCCTACGAGTTCTGGTCTTGGATCCCTACTTTCATTGTTTTTCTGATCGTTATCGGTGTCTTCGCTCACACCGGTGATTTCTACAACATCCCTTGGAGCACCGGCACGTCTGAGTTGGGTGCTGTCCTCAGTTTCGGAGCTACCATCTACGGCTTCGCCACTGGCTGGACCTCGTATGCTGCTGATTATACAGTCTACCAGCCCAGCAGCCAGAAGCGCTGGAAGGTCTTCCTCTTCACCTTCATTGGTCTGCTCTTCCCTCTTCTGTTCACACAGATGCTCGGTCTGGCTGTCATGACCGCCACAACCATCAACGACGGTAACAACATTTATATGGATGGTTACAAGCAGTCAAGCACTGGTGGTCTCCTCGGTGCTGTCCTGATCCCCCACACCGGTGCATTCGGAAAGTTCTGCCTTGTCATCCTTGCTCTTTCCATTATTGCAAACAACTGCCCCAACATCTATTCGGTCGGTCTTACTGTCCAGGTCTTTGGCAAGTGGATCCAGCGCCTGCCTCGCTTCATCCTCACTATTGTTGCCACTGGTGCATACATCGCCATTGCCATTCCTGGTTACAGCCACTTCGAGGCCGTTCTGGAGAACTTCATGAACTTCATCGGATACTGGCTCGCCATCTACACCGGAGTCGCATTCGCCGACCACTTCGTCTTCAAGAGATCTCTTGACGCTTATGTCATCTCAAACTACGACAAGCCGAAGAACCTTGCCATCGGTATTGCTGCCGTCGTTGCTTTCTGCTTCGGTGTTGCTGGTATGGTTACCGGCATGTCGCAAACGTGGTTTGTTGGCCCTATTGCCCTTCACGCTGGCGAGGCTCCCTTCGGTGGTGATGTTGGCAGTGCTCTTGGCTTTGCCTTCGGCTTCACGTCATATCTCTTCCTTAGACCTATTGAGCTCAAGCTCATCGGAAGGTAGAGAATCACTTTGACGAGTGTCTTTGTTTTTATGTTTTGATTTTTGAGGGAAAAAGGATTTATGATGGGTTTGGTTGAGATGATATCCGAGTCTTTTTTGACGAAAAAGCTCCGTTCTTTGTACATAGCTAGAATGATGTAGACACTGCTTTATGATGACCTACTCCTGCTCGTATGCAGTCGATGTAGGATTGACACTTTCACACCGAAATCTCTTTTCACTCCTTCATGTGCTGGAATGTGACATGCTAACATTCTCGGGATGTCGCATGATAGTGTTGTCGGCCGCAATGAGCCACGAAGAGACAAATAGATTGCCGTACGAGTCGACCAGACGGTAGATGCAATAACGATCTCAACAAACCGAAGACGCTCAATAACTCTGTCTCACTGCAGAAAAATAAATTTAACCAATTTGTGTTCAATGAGAACATATGCAGACCGATTTGTGGATGGCGCGCAATGCAATATGTTCAAAACAGACGATCTCGTGTGTCCTCAGAAGAATTAGAAAAGCCTGTTATATCGTGATTGGTAGCTAGTATCAAGGATTATAGCTTCCAGCACTTCCAAAACTCTGACCAAGGTTGCTACTGTACCGTCTTGAGATAGTTCGATTTTCCATACCAATGGGTGCCGACATCTTTCTTGAGGGGCGGCGTGACAAGCGGTTGCTACCCGACGCGCGCCTGCTCCTGATCTGCGGAGACCTTGTGATGTCGCGAGCGGTATCATCTGAATCATACATACGTTCATCCTCCGATATCACGTCCGACGACATGGTGTCGGTTCTGCTGAGTAGAGGACCAGGGTTGCCATACTCAGCTTCTTGATCATCCTCTTGGATGACGCTGTCCTCATCGTCCTCGACATTGTCGGCGTCGCCACCAAAGCCTTCGCCTTCCACAACCCAGAAGGAGGGTATGGCTGCAAGTGTGGCTATGAAGGAGAGTACCCACCATGGCAAGATGACATAACCGATCTCGACACCGTACGTGAAGGTCGAACCTCCGATCGCAGGACCAAGTGCCCGTCCCACTGCGCCCACGCTCGTTGCTATGCCGTTTAAAGTGCCCAATATACGCAGACTGCTGGCAGAATTTGTGAGAAGGATGGTCGAGCAAGGGAAGGCGAATGTGGAGACTGCAAGCACGTTAGAAGCATGTTTAAAGAAGGGAGATCAGAGCAACATACAAAAGCCTTTGATGATCATCAAAAAGAAGATCGCAGCCTGTTGGCTAGTCCTGTCAGGCAGAAGAGCAGTAAAAGGGACGAAGAAATATATGATTGGCATGCAAATGGCGCAGAGTCGAAGGCACCTAACCACACCATATTTTCGTGCGACTGGTGGGAAGATGAGGAATTGGACGAACATTCCAGAGATACCGTAGAGTGTGAAGATAAATCCGATACTGCCAGAATCAAGTCCGAATCCACCAGCGAATTTGAAGGGAGGTTCGAAATCAGGGTTGTCGGCTGAATGGTCTTGCACAGGGTGGTGCATGAAGATGGGTATCAGCTGGTCGAAAGCGATGTTATGAAGAGCAAGGAGGGCATAGACGATCAAATTGATGATGGTCTGATAATGAAGCACTTCGCTACATCTGGGTGGAGGGAGCGCTGGTTTTGGCGTCGCTTGTGCTCCTGTTTCTTCGTCAGCACCTAAAGAAGGTGCGAATTGTGGCTTGAGAAGGGGCTCTCGCTCAGAGTCCTCTTGATGGTTTGCATAGTTGAACATGTGTTTTGTCCTTCTGATCACATGCTTCGCATAGTACTTCAGTCTCAACCCAAGCTCAAGCCCGTAGTCACGACGATCTTTCTTCGCCGCAAGTGTTTCCTTAAATGGTTAGCATATGTGGCAAATACGATTGAGGCCACATCTTACTTCCAAAAACAGTATTCCTATGGTGATGCCTAACAGGAACAGAATTACAGCAAGCATATTCGGCAACGCGTACGGAAAGCGCTCAAAAAGTGTAGGGTTCTCCGACAGAGGCTGGCCAGGCTTGACATGAAACGGATTCGCAAGAGCACCTCCAAGAGTAGGACCAAAGATACTGCCGATATTCCAGACGAGTGGCATAACACTAAACGCACGAGGTTGAAGCTCCTTCCAAGGTACCATTTCAGCAACAGCAGTCCTGATGATACCGACCGTACCGTTGGCGGCTCCTGCAAGTGCTCGCACAGCTATGGCCATACCAAGACTACTAGAGAATCCCCAGAGAAGAGACGTGATCATGGTGCAAGTCAACGAGAGTAAGATGACTGGTTTTCTGCCATAACGATCGCTAGCACGGCCCCAGGATACAGCAGTTAAGAACTGAGCTAAGGGAAACATCGAGACACAGATACCTGCCCACCTCGCGACCTCAGCTTCTGGTACACCTAGACTTTCAATCATCTCTGGCAGATATGGGAAGACTGAAGTGAACGCGATTGGCTCTGATATCCGACAAAGAGCCTGTCAAGATTTGATCAGTCATGTTTGTACATGGTAGAACCAAGAGCAAACGAATAATAATGCTTACTTACCAGTACACACATCTGCTGCACAGGCAGACGGCGCTCAGGGAGCCCCTTAATGGATGCTGCCATTCTTACTGCTGCTTAGGACCGAAACTACAGACAAGGTTTCGTTCAGAAATGCAAAGAAGTAATACCACTTATGTGTTTCGAGCGTGAACGAAGGAAGACAGGTTGCACGCGACCATCGAGAATTATGGTGCAAGCATGTAGGGTCACAGGGTTTCATCGCGGTGCAAAGATAGGCCAATGCTCGCCGAGATGTCCTTAGCCGCCGGATGTCGGCCCGTTCGAGATGAGGGGTCTACCAGTGGGACTCACCGCCTTCCACATGTCGCGTACTCAACAACGGACCGAACACTTTCGACGTTCGAACTTGAGAAAGACCAGATGAAGAAGTCATGTAAATCCTGTAAAGTGTTTTCAGGAAAGACATGTTGCCAATGTGACGGCAATTTGCGGCACAGCTGTGATCCTGAACGCCGCTCCACAATCACGCGATCCCACGACTAAGGGGTAGGATAAAAGCAGGCGATGTCTCTAACTTCTAGAACCCAGCAACAGCCATCATCTCGCACCTTTTTGTGACTCGTTTCAACGGGACTCAAAATGGCCTCACGTCAATTTTTCGATCCGGTGGTTCTTTTACGAATCGCTCCACTCGTCACCTCCTCTGCAACACTTTCGTATTGCTGGGCACAGAACGTCTTCATCAGCATTTTTACTCGAGAACGAAATCGCGAGAAGAGCAATACGCTCCTCCCAACCTACGTTGAAGACTGGTTCTATGGATACACTGGTCAGCTGATTGCAGCCTACACAACAACCATCTTAACGGCAGGTGTAAATTGTTATCATCATCGTCAGATATTCGCGGCAGCAAATTCGGCGAAATGGTATGCCGCTGGTGCAATATTCAGTGCTGCTCATTTTGCCTTCATACCCGCTGTTGCTTGGAAGTTCACAGCTATAATCAATGATGAGACAAAAGGACATAGCGTCAGAGTGCTTGATGACTGGCTCAAGGTCCATCGTATTCGATCTTTGACAGTGGACATTGTCAGCTGGGGATGCATCTTAATGGGGGTCTTGAGAGCTGTAAATACGTAGGTGGGCTCTTGCTCGTTGTCAGAACTCTGTCATCGAATAGGTTGTCAGGGGAGAATATTTGAAAAATCCAAGGCATCGCAATCCTTGAGGACCTAGACAATTATCTTGGCTTGTTGAGTGCCGTCACTCTTGTAACTTGTTCCGAGTATTGCCAAAAAGGAATCAAAGACGGGGACATTCTCTCGTACGGAAGTGTCAAATTGCTATTGAATCTGAAAACGTCCACCATAATGCCGTGGTTCATTGTCTCGGGAGGGCGAGACATCTGATAAGGCTGAGAACATGTGCTTCAAACTTCTGAATGTGGATGCAAGCCGTCTCGATTTTTTGGTGTCTGTGACAAGTCTAGAGCCTCAAAACAGATGGAATGACGGATTGTCATCGTCCACACTGACAAAAGTGGGACGGAAGGTAGAGAAACTAGAATAGCTTTCTCAACTGCCAGCAGCTATCGAGTCATGGACACGACTCAGGCGATAGTCTGCTTGGTCGTGAAAATATCTTAGACTGAGCATAGGGCAAACTCAAATCCTGAGTCGAATGTGAGGGCTCTTTCCCAAAATCCGTCTTGGGTTATGCTGGCCAGATAGTATCATGTTCACTGTATTGTCCACTTCGTTAAAGTAAGGACCACAAGTGGGCATCAGTGTGATGATTCATGCCAAACTGATCACGCATACAGATGAACCGAACCACTGCCACGAGGCAACAAAGTCGACAGACGCCAAACCATAGGTAAATAGATGATAGCATGCATATGGTCGATCCGATACCGACATGGTGACAAACAGAGTAGCCCAGGCCGTTAATGCTGGTAAACGCTGAAGCTATTAAAATTAAACGGGCAGAAACGGCGAATCCTTCTGGAAGACAACCACTCCCTGCAGAGTCCAGACCGACATGGCGATATATTCGTGCGCCGCATGCGAGGATTCCCGGATTGTGAAGAAAAAGAGGAGGTTGGTGAGAAGAAGAGGGCTGGTGATGTTGTATGCGAGTCGAAAGAGGTCACATATGCAGGGACTCGGTACTGAGACCCTCACCAAGTCTGACTGCCGAAGATGATCAAATCGATCATGCTCTGATGACATCGCGATAGGTGAGTACATCCTACGCTATAACTCGAGTCGAATATTCTGAGTACCTTCCGCGGTGTTCGAGTCATGCGTCCGCTTGCACGGTAGCATTTTGACCGTTGCTGATACAAGTAGCCATGGGCGTCAACACCGATATGTCGGACATACCCCCACATGTGACCGACGTCCGAGGGATCCCTTCTGCAACGTGCCTGCCTGCTTCCTTGGTCATCTACCAATATTGCAACTTCCATCATGCTGGTTGACCCAAAATGCCGCAATCCGTTGTCACTTCAACTACAGTTCGAGTGACCACACCAACTGGGTAGTCGACCGAGGCACAACCACGACACGAAGTCATAATTCGCACCATCACAAGTCCACCACATATAAGGCGGAGCATATATAAGAAAACAGGACCGTTATTACCATACCGTTGATGTCTCCGCTTGTACCTTCTCGGCTGCAATGGATCTCAATCTTGTTTCTCTCCCAGTGGAAGAGGCCCTCCTAGTTGTCAACGTTCAATGCCTTCATGCCCTACTCTTCTTGCTCGGCACAGAAGCACCTTGCAACCGTTGAAGGTTATTGCATTGCCGACCTCCACTTGGTGTGCCACAGTGAGTACGTATGGTGATCGCATCACTATAGTGTAAACGTCGCGCTATTAAGCAAACTTCTTTTCACGATGATGGTCCAGGATCGAGGAAGAATCGGCTTCATAGAAAAGCCGCTTACTGCCACCTCATTTAACCAGACGCTCTAGGTGATCACCTTGAATCTTTCTTCAGGTCAAAGAAGCCAATTCTCGGTCGCTCTCTCATTGTTTTCAACCTACACTCATTTGTATCCGACCTTGGGCTCTGGTAGCTTGAAGAGAACATTATGCAGTTCCTTTCCTTATTGACCGCAGCTTTACTGCCGGCGCTCACTTTTGCATCTCCTGTATCCAGCGCTGATAAAGAGAGTGTTGAAGTAGTCGCTAGAACATCAGGTGTGTTCTTCAAGCCTATGGGTTGACTGTCAGATGCTTACCAACCTACAGCTTGCGTTGTATCCCATCTAGCCATCTTCAACAGAGACATCAAATACGGTGTCCCGTTTTGCCAATTCTATATGGCAACGTAAGTCTATCCTGCAGTCATATCATGTTACCATTAAGCTTACATTGCATAGCCCTCGCTCCCAGAGCCCCGTTCCTGGCCTGAACACACAACAAGTCTTTGACGTCTGCCAATGCATCATCGATGGCCAATTTCAGCCTGCAGCACGAATCGGCGCTGACTGGACACCGATCTCGACATTCAAAGTTGCTACTAGAACTATTGTCCAGTATTCTACAATCACGGTTGCAGAATCGACAGTAGCTCTGACTACGATCCGATCTGTTCCCATCCTAACCACTGGCGTTTCGACGATCACCGAGAAGCATACTATCGTCAGCACAGTGACGACTCAGGCTTCACATGCTGCCGAGTCTACCAAGACAATTGCCAGGACGACTGTAACTCAGAAAGTCACCATTGCAAAGACCACGATCACTGCTAAGGCCTCGGGATCAAGTACTTCCGATGGCAAGTCTGTCGTAACCATAGCTAAGACTACGATTACTCTCAAGCCTACAGCCACCTTGACGGTTGCTAGAACGACCATCACAGCGAACAACCAAACCCCTAGACCCACCACGGTGTTCAGAACCACGACTTTGAGCGCACTTGGATCTTCTCCAAAGACCGTCACAATCGCCAGAACCACAATCACGGCTAAGGCATCTGGTGCTGCAGCAGCGTCGAGCGCATCCGTTAGAACCGTGACTAGCGTGAAGACGGTCAGCTCTCCTCAGGCAACCGTCACCATCGCTAAAAGTACAGTGACTGTTAGAGCTTCAAGCACATCAAATGGAGCTCAAGCTGTATCTACTCGAACTGTGATCAGTGTGAAGACGGTCGGCGCACAGATTGCTACGACTACTACCACACGCGTGGTCACAGTCTACCCTTCGAGTTCCAAATCGGGCTCGAGCTCAGGTACTTCAACTCAGAAGACTGCCGTCGCCTCATCACACGTCTCGACTGGTACCACAGCTTCCTCAGATTCCGCTACAATTGCTTCAACCTGTACTCGTGCACCATCTAACACACCTTCTGCCACCGTCACTGTGGCTGACACCGAGTATACACGTTTCTACCGAGGATGCGGTTATACCGAAGATCCAAACAACCCTGGCAACGCTTACTACTCAGACAACTTCCCTCCTGTCACTACAAACCTCACCGGCACACTCACTGCCGACCAAGCCGTCCAGCAATGTGCCGAAGACGCGTACTATCGTTACGAAGATCCGAACGAATACCTCTCCTTCGATCTGCACTTCATCAGCACCGGCGGTCAAGGTCTGGCTGGCGAAGGGGATGGTTACTGGCAGTGTGTCCAGTACTTCTCTGAGCAGAGTGATAGTGACACTTCTGGCTACTTCGACGTCCCCAATCCTGATGTTCTCATTGCTTATGGATATTCGTCCGGCCTTTACTCTGATGCTGCTGCGGCGGCTGCAAAGGCCAATTCTAAGAGAGCTGTGGTAGACAATAAGAGGGTGTCAGAGAACAGCCACTCCCATTCTGCCGTCAGAGGTCAAAGAGTCACCTATGGCTTCAGCAACTTCACACGTGCTGGACATTAATTTTTCCTTTGTTCAGACAACATATTCTACTTGAGATACCACTGTTTTCCCCCTTTGTTTCTAACATTTATGAAAGACAGAAGAAAAGTTCCTTGCTCACACACTGTAATTTGCACCCCTCCCATTGTGCTATTTGGAATGAGATATGCTTGCTTGGGGATCCACCTTGTCGGCAGTCTTTGCCCTGTTGCTTACCTTGAGTCTTCGCAATCTGTTCAAAACGTTAAAGCGATTCCAAGTATGCAAGCGAAGCCTCACAAGTCACATGAGGAAGGAGCGAGTTCGAAGTAAAGTCTGGAAGCGAACCTTTGTTTGCTCCATGCAAGGAAAACGCGATGGTGGCTGCGGAGAAAGAAAGCACGATAGCTATCGGTTTCGCAAGAATTCGAGATAGGAGGATCAAGAAGACACAACTAGATCATTTGCTAGAGGTAACATGCTAAATTGCACAGCTGCCAGACGCCGTATGAACCTCCTTCCAAGATATCCTAGCCTCCCACGAAGAAAAGAAAGGGAGAAATAAAAAAGCCACAACGATCTCAACATATCTAGATGCTTATGAAGAAACTCTTCTCGCCCTCTTGAGGCACGACCATAGACCGCTTGATAATAGGGTCTGCACACGACAGCCTGATTCTCTCCACTGTTGCTGGCGAATGCAACTCGAGCACCTCTTCCTCGCCCCATTGCTTCCTGGCCGCCTTGAGCGCATCTCTGATAGCAAAGAAGACAGCACTGCCCATAAACAGTGGCGGCTCACCCACACCTCTGGATCTCTGAATCGTGCGCAGATTCTCCCAATTTACGTCTTTAAGAAGTGAGACATTGAATTCTTGGGGAATATCGCGGAAACCAGGAATCTTGTAGGCGCCAGGACCGCGAGTGAAGATCTGGCCTGACGCACGGTGCCACAGTGATTCTTCCATGGTGAAAAGACCCATGCCTTGCACGAACGCGCCTTCGATCTGTCCGTAGTCAATGGCCGGGTTAATACTGCGGCCAACGTCCATTTTGATGTCGGCGCGGCGGCAAGTCCACTCTCCCGTTAGGGTATCAATTTCGACTTCCGCCGCTGCCACACCTTGGGTGAAGTAGAAGAACATTTGGCCGGTGTTTGGACCCCACACGTAGCCAATATCAGGAGTCTTGTAGTGGCCTTGGGCGGAAAGGTTGACACGGTCGAAGTAGGCGGCATGGGCGAGCTCTTTCATGGTAGCCTTGGGACCGAGCTTCTCCCTGTAAGGAGCCAGACGCTCGTTCAATTGTGCACACGCGTTGTGGATGGCATAGCCGTTGAGATCGGAAGATGCTGAGGCAGCAGTAGACGATGTGTTGGGAACAGTATTGGTTGCAGTTTCGGAAATGAAGACATCTTCCATGGCGACGCCGAGATCTTCGGCTGCGATGGAGATCATCTTGGTGTTGAGGCCTTGACCCATTTCTGTTCCTCCGTGGGCGACGAGCACAGATCCATCGTGGTAAATGTGCACCAACGCGCCTGCCTGATTCAGGAAAAGTGCGGTGAACGAGATACCGAACTTAGTAGGAATCAGCGAGATACCACGCTTGAAGTACTTGCTCTTTTCATTGTAAGCAGCGACTTCCTTCTTCCTCTCCTGGTAATTGGACTCTTCTTTGACTTGCTTGTACATCAGAGGTACGTAATAGTCCTTGAGTTCCTGAAGGAAGTGGGTCTTGTCGCCAGGCTGGTACAGATTGATCTCGCGAAGATGATCGACGTCCATGCCGAGCTTGTCTGCGATTTCTGACATGAAAGTCTCGGTGATGAACATGCCTTGTGGACCACCAAATCCACGGAAAGCAGTGTTAGATACTGTGTTGGTTTTGGCGACGCGTCCGCGAACAAACACATTAGGAATCTTGTAAACGTTGTCGACGTGGGAAAGAGCACGATCAACGACAGCGCCACTAAGATCTTGACTCCATCCTCCATTGTTGAACACATCGGCATCCAAGGCTTGAAGCTTGCCGTCTTTATTGACTGCAACCTTCCAGCGAGCAAGGAAGGGATGTCTTTGACCTGAAGTCAAGATATCCTCATCACGGTTGAGCATACAACGAACCGGACGGCCAACCTTCTTGGCAGCTGTAGCAACGATACCTGCAAGTTGAATGGAACGTGTTTCTTTGCCACCAAAGCCACCACCCAATCGCTTGACGCGACATACAACCTTGTTGGCTGCGACTCCAGTCACCTGAGCGACATATGTCTGTGTCTCGGAAGGATTTTGTGTGCTGCTGAAAATCTCCATCTCACCATCCTCGGGCTTGGGGACAGCAACACAGGCGTTGGTCTCCAAATAGAAGTGCTCCTGACCACCCATGCGAGCAACGCCAGTGAACACATGGTCAGCTTCGGCAAAAGCTTTTTCGACATCACCATTCTGGATGTATCTGTAATGATTGAAGTAGCTCTCTTTCAAGATAGCCTCCTCGATAGTGAAGATGGCTGGCAATTCTTCATACTCAATCTTGACTGCTCGTGCACCAGCCTCGGCGAGTTTTGCTGAGTTGGCCAAGATCATACCAATTGGTTGACCTGCACAAAAGACTTCGTCTACGGCGAAGAAGACTTCATCGCAGGTTGGTGCACCCCACCAGTTGGCCTCAGGGTTGGGTAGGTCTCGGTGGTCAACCCACTGAATCACACCAGGAATCTCCAGAGCAGCCTCGTAGTTCACACTAAGAATCTTCGCATGGGCTTTTGTCGACAAGACCATGTATCCATATAGCTCGTTCTTTTGTACAGGAATGTCGTCTGTGTACTGTGCCTCTCCTGTGCTCTGCTTCATGGCGGCCACATGTGGTTGCTCCTTACCCAGAATCTTCTGTTCATATGCTTCTCCAGCCTTGTGATCCTTCTTGCCGAAAGAGATGATGCGCTCGATCTCTCCAAGAGCGTCGTGGTCGATGTTGGCATCAGTGACAGGAAGCTCGGAAAGGATCTCATGGTAGAAGCGATAAAAGAAGCCAAGGGCCAAGGATTTGCGATAGGAAGCCATACCACCAGGAACACCGAATCGGAGATCGAAATCTTTCTCCAATCCGTTCATGACAGCCTCCAGAGTCTTAGGATCGGTGAATTTCTTGCCAGTGAGAGCTTTTACTGCTTCCTTGGCCGATATTGTGACAGGAGCCATGCCGCCATAGACCAAACTGCAGTCTTCGACGTCGTTTGAGTCGCTCAGGGACACGCGAAGAGCGGCGTTAACAATAGCAATGTCGTCATCTTTTCTCTTTGACACCTTGTATGCTCGCATGTACTCATTCTTCTCCTTGAATACGGGAACTCTGATGCTTGCAATGATAGCATCTGGAGGCAGAGCAGTCAACCTGTATGCTTTGAAGAAGTCGGACATGGGGATCTCGGTGGTCTGTTCGAGCGATTTGGCAACGATAGTGGCATTTGTAGCCATGAAGACAGGGTTCAGATCTGAGATAGGTGAAGCTGTTGCCAAATTGCCGGCCGGTGTACCGACGTTTCTAATCTGACGTCCAGCGAAGTACTTGAGTTGTTTGAGGATGGCCTTGAAAGGTTGTCCTCTGGAAGGTCCGTATCGTTCGATCGCATCGCGAGCAATCTGTTCGAGATCGGTCAAGACGACGTTTCCGCCAATCTCCAAATAGTCGTCGTGAAACTCGTATTGGCGCAACTCTGCAATATCACCAACGAATACTGAAGCGGTATATTGCATACCCTTGAACTTGACCTCGATCTGTGTCTCTGATGAACCACCGATGATCTTTGCTGAAGGGTAGACGCTCTTGATCTCTAGCAATTGTTGAAGTGTGACTGGTCTGAACCACTTCTTTTTCTTGTTTCCGAAAGCTAGTGGCTTGAGTTCATGCTTCTTCAGTGCCGGAGGGAAAATGAGCTGTGTGTCTGGGTTGTATTCGATGAAGCCAGGGGCTGTGAAACGCTTGATGGGTTGATCATCAGCGAATCCTTTGCCGTCCTGACAGCAACCTCCTACTCTTCCACAACCACTCGAAGGTGGTGTAATCTTTGTGGCATTGCCGTTTGATTTGCAGCATCCTCCTTCGGTGGACTCGGCTGAGCCGTTGTCTTTGCAGCAAGCACTGCCGCTTGAGGAGGACTTCTTGAATGTCTGGGCGGCATCAAGGATGGGTCTGTAACCTGTGCATCTACAGAGGTTGCCGTCGCATCCTTCTTCGATTTCGTGTTCTGTCGGTTCGGGCGTGTTTCGTAACAGGGCATAGAGACTCTTTGAAGCTGTGTTAGTTCTGTAGGTCGAGCAGAACAGAGAGACATTCATACCATAACTATGCCAGGGGTACAGAAACCGCACTGACTTCCGTTTCCTTTGGCTATCCTCTCTTGCACAGGATGTGGGTTCTTAACGCTGCCAATACCCTCGACGGTAATGACATGCTTGCCATCCACACTAACCAGAGGAGCTAGACATGCATTGACCGAGGCATGGTATATCTTCTTTGTTGTTGGGTTGAACTGCGACACGACGACTGTGCACGCACCGCAGCCTCCCTCGGCACAGCCGAGCTTTGTTCCTGTCAAGCCAATACCACGAAGGTACTCGAGCAGTGTGACTTCGGGATCCGCTGTGTCGAGCACGACCTTTGTACCGTTCAGGTAGAATCTCAGTGTGTCGTCGTATTCCTCGGTGATGGATGATAGGGTCTGCACTGCCGACTGCGAGACGGCAGGCTCAGGGTCGATCAATCCAGGTGCCATGTTGGACAGCGTTAAGTCGGTCCCTGGCTCAGTTCATGTATAGACCAGTAGGTAGAGCAGGATGGAACGAAGTGTGGCGAACGGAAAGCGTATTCAGTAATCTAGCTCGTCAAACATGTATCCAAGAGGAAAGGAGTCAAGTGATCAAACGGGGAAGGTCCATGGAGGCATATGGGATTACCCTTGTGTGTCTTATCAGTGGCCGCCGCTCACGCCGTCCATCTTTCAGCGCATCGCAAACAACGCGGGGCACAGCGTCCGACGGTTCCTGAGCCTCTCACCCACCAGAACACTCACTGCCGCACAACCCCAGCCGTGCGCCTCATCTCTACAGATACGGCAGTTGGCGAATTCGAACAACGTTTTGTCATTGCTCTATCCTGAACTCTCAAGTAATCGCTCGAGTATCTGTCAGTCATGTCTTCTCTGAAGTGTCGGCGGCGTCCGCCGGGCTGGATTCTCTACGGGCGTCGAGCCGGCGATATCGGGGTTAGGCAAGAGCCACTGGTCGAGTTGATGGTTAGATGGCCTGACTGAACCTAAGCAACAAACGTTAGTTTATATACGGTGTTGAAGAAGCATTTTCCATCATGTGACACCAATACTGGCACAGCCAGCTCATCTTCATTGGTCTAGTGGTCATGATTTCCGCTTGTCAAGAGTAATATCTCGTCAAGCGCGGGAGACCAGGGTTCGATTCCCTGATGGAGAGCTTCACTTTTTGCCCTTTTGTCACTTTTACATGCTTCCACATTGGTTTCAATGGTTTCTCGCGTTGCAATGGCTGTCAAGTTGAGGCTATCGAACTGCATAATCTTGTCAATAGACGAGTGTCCATCGAGAGATGCTATACAAGTGGCTCTCTATGGACGTGCTTCTGGTGTCGAAGACAATTGTGCATTTGCACAGATCGCCATGAAATACTTCTAGCACTTGGAGTCCATCAAATTTTGAAAATTCTTTTCTGCATTGTAACAACTTAACAAAAATGAAACGCGCTGGCCGAGAGGGTATCTTTGTATGCACAACCAGGTCCCTATAAACATGCAGCCCCTGACCCACCGACTCCTTCCGAACGCCCGCTATGCAACCTCCCATGCTGTATGCCAGAAGAAAACACAAAAGCCAACCGACGAGCACCGACCGAGAACCTACTGGCCGAGAGGAACATCGACCTCCTCTTCGTAGGTCTCGTACTCGTCGGCGGCAAAGTACTTCGCCACAGCCTCCTTCTCTCCACGAGCGCGCTCAGCAGAGAGCATGAAACGGACGGTGCCGTCCTTGCCACGCTCGCCAACTCTGCTGCGCGCGCCCGTGGCGGAGGTCGGGCCCATTGCAGGAGGGGAGTTGGGGCTCTGTTTGGATGCACCAGGGAGAGCCGGGGAGACTGGCGAGTGCTTGGAGGCACCATTAGCTGCACCATTGAGGTCCGACTTAGGAGCATCAATGGTCTCGGTGTAACGAGGGAGGTTGAGAGCGGTGGCCTCCTTGTTTAGAGTGATGCGCACCGCGATGTAATTGTCGATGGAGAACTGGTTGCCAACAATTGTGGCGTGGCGGTGGTGGGTGAAGAGGTCAAGCAGGTCCAGCAGAGTCTCTGTATCCTTTGATTAGTTTTGTTCAGTGGATTGTAAGAAAGCAGTACGTACCCATGATCTCGCCGCGGGTAGTTGACCATTTCTCGAGGCTAATGCCTTCGGGGCCCACGACTGCGTCCATGTTGAAGTCTGTGGTCAGATTCAAGAGGCGTGCGGTCAGTTCGATACAGGCAATTGCCATGGTCTGAGCGGTCTGCTTTAAAGGAGCGAATGTGCGATAGATGTCGATGGACATGTTGTAAGCGGTTCTGCCCAGTGTCTCCTTGGGCCATCCTGAATCTCTGACAATCTTGACGACGGTTTCCTGAGGGTGTCTTGTCCTGAAATCGAAACCAGCAGATTCAAGCATGAGACGTTCTATACCAACTACGGTCTTGGATGGCTGCTCAAAAACCTAATACCGATCAGTATACAAATATTCTGTCACAAGTACATCAAGACCTACCGGATCGTCAGGGCTCAGATGCTCTGATGAGGGAAGTTTGAGGTTCCAGGCGGCGCAAAGAACTTCACGCGACTTCTTGAGGGTGTCCTCGATCTTGCAGGCAGTGAAAAGCGCAGCAGCGGCGGCATCCTATCGAATATTAGCAACTGATTTGAAACAATTCTCAGAGAAAGTATAATACGTACCGCCCACATGTACTCACTGTCGGCATGGACCAAGCGGAATTTGTGATAATAGACGACAGCAGTGTTGAAGGTGCGGACAGGCCTAGATGAAGAAGCGAAAGTCAGATGATCGTGGCGTATAGCAGAGTAAGAAACAACTTACAATTGCAGAGCCTTTCTGACACTGTCGATGTAGTGGACGCCCTGGAGACGAATGCTGTCTTCCTTATGTTCAGTTGCGCCAAGAGCATTCAGAGAGTTCTGCAACTGCTGCTGGAAGATATATGGATTGGCGACCTGGATGAAGGAGGGGTGTGGTCCAACACCATTATCGGTAGGGGCGCCACCGTTTTGAGACATCTCTCTTGAATGGCTCATGTTGCGCGATGGCGAGTTGGTTGATGTAGAGATGAAAGAGCGCGATGGTGATGGAGATGCACGTGCTCTGATGATGTCCGTGCGTTGGAAGTCGCGCTCAAACCTCGAGCGACGACGCTGGGCCTCTCTCTCGTTGATGACAACCACCCTTGGCATGACAATTGGCAAGTCGTTCTCTTTGTCTTCTTCTTCTTTGTCAGAGATCTCCTCATCGATCCTGGCCAACCTGGAGATTTCTGTGACACAAAAGATCAGCAAGCTTGTAGGTTGACGAAGGACAACCAAACATACCGTCCTCGCTGTCGCTATCACTTTGGCTCATGCTCATGGGAGCACTACTCGCCGAGACCCCCTGTCGGTCTTCCCATACAGTGATATCATGCTCCGGGCCGGCAGCTAGAGCCATGTCAGAGATCATTCTATGGTAAGTTCGAATAAGTTCGGGCTATGCTTGCTACACACCAGCGTGAGTGGGGGCTGTAGCTCTCCAAGAATCGATCGCGCGGTTCGGGGATCTAACACCCATGAGCACACGTTCATCTATGCTTCCGTCAGCATGTGGCCACAGTGGTACGGCTTGAAAAGGCTCAAGGCGACTTACGAGATCTACCGGCCTGTGTTTCGCCATCAGGGTTGGCGTTGGTCCAACGCTGTGGACTGCTTCTAGGACTTCCCCAAGTGCTCTGGCCAGCCTCTTCCTGAGGACTCTGGCGGTCTCGCTCATAAACATGAATTGATGTCGAAGAAGCAGGAAGCACAATCTCCTGCAGTGGTTGTCTGTCTCTGTGGATGGCGTGGTTGCCAAATTCCCAGCGAGCATCAGAGGAGCGAGGCTGTGGAACGAAACCTTCAGCAAGCATAGGCTGCGCAATCATACCAGGATCGGCATGGCGGAAGTCACACTGGATGCTACTCAGGTGGCAGCGACCCATCTGCCACATACGACATACAGGCCTGTTGTTTCTCTCTCGCATGACGCGGGAAGAATCCATCTTGCTGTCAATGCCCATCAGTAAGATCGTGCGCATGATTGGCGATGCAGGACTACCTCAGATGCGCCCTTCGACATTGCCTGGAGGATGTTTGCTTACCTTCTTGCTGATGAGATTCTGAAAATCAGGAGAATCTAGGAGAGAGACAACACTTCTGGATGCTCAAAAGGTACAAGAAAGCTTTGTGGGCAATGCGCAATACACAGCGTCGTCACCTTGGTTGTTTGGATAGTTGGCTCGTCACTGCTTGGTATGGAAATTGCCGCGAGTAATGTGTGGTGGTTGGTATGGGCTTCTGGATATCTCAGTGCACGTCCATGACTCCTAACCAGTGTCTTTTGGACATCAGCGCTCGGACGGAATATGCTACGCTAGAGCAGTAAGGGTGTGCTGACTCTTATTGTATATATTTGAGCTCTTTCGAGAATGGTCTATGCACCTTTGATGTTCTCAAGGGACAGATGCTTGTCGAGCTGAAAGATTCTGTCATACAAGTCCCTTCTTGTGTAGCTGTATGCTATGATCGTCATCTGATATTGTGTAGACATGATGAAGCAGAAGAGAGAATGATAGTCAACAACCAGATAGTTCCATATATGTCAAATATCGACATGCTTGCCTTCAACAAATGCAGGTATATGCTCTAACAATGCAATGCACCTTCCAAACATCCTATGCTAATGCCCTGGTCTCTTTCAACCAGATAATGCTTTCAATCAAAGCCTCTTTGAGGACTCATCAAATGGCTCGCCACAACAGCGAGGTCCTCCTGCGAAGGGACAGCACCTAGCCAACTCTCACCACTAGAAATTTCGAGCTTGTGTTTCAGCTCCTTGGTGACTTCCTTGACCTCATCTTCGACATCAAGGTACCAACGCAAGAACTCGCCAACCTCTGTGTTCTCGTGATTGCCATGCAGCTTCTTCGAGGCATGACGGTCGGATGAGTAGATGTTCACATCAACAGCACTATGACCGTGAGTGCTCCAGCCAGTCTGGCTGCGCTTGCTAATGATCTCAGACATAGTCCAAGGGCTCAAAACTGGGTGCTCGATTAAATAATCAAGCTCTTCGCGAGTCACGTCTTCGATGCCCAAATTGTCTTTGATGAGCTTAGTGAGATACTTGGGAAGGTCGGCCTTGGAGGACTTAGAAGTTGACAAGTGAGAGAAGTATAGACGGGCAGTGTGCTCGGCACTGTGAGTTGCGTTGGCAAGAACGCCAGGGTACCATAGATATTCAGGGTAGTCGACGTTCAACTCTAGGGCGTTCGTTAGCAAAACTTGAACCGAGAAGAGGTGAGCAGGAACATACGTCTAGCAGTAGCCAGGCCACCAGTCTCATGGTCGCTGGTAGCGATCATAAGACCCTCCGTGTCATCTTCTTCAAGAAATTCGATAACAGCCTGCATGGCTTTGTCATAAGCAAGAACCTCGTGGACTTGTGCAGCGGGATCGTTGTTGTGGCCAGCATGATCAATTCTGCTTCCCTCGATCATGATAAAGAAGCCTTGTTCACTATCTTTTGTAGCGTCTTTGAGAGCACGAAGCGCCGTCTTTGTCATTTCTTCAAGAGACGGGTACTCGTCATCGACGTGTCTGCGATCGATTTCGAAAGGAATGTCGGTGGGTGCAAACAGACCAAGCAGAGGAAGCTTGACCGAAGATCCAAGGTTGTCAAAGTCCTCACGCGAGGCGATGTAGTTCCAGTCGTGTTCATCTGCCTTTTCAATCAAATCTCTGCCGTCAGCTCTGCAGCCTCCAGCAGTGGTGTTGGGCAAAAAGTGGCATCTTCCTCCACCAAGAATCAAGTCGACGTTTCTGCCCAGAGGACCATTACCAATGAGCTGTTCGGCAATCTGGTCCTCCATGGCACGAGTTCGGACATGCGAGGCGAAGCATGCGGGTGTAGCGTCGGTGATACGGGTGGTGACAACAAGACCGGTGGTGTAGCCAGCTCTCTTTGCAGCCTCCATGACACTACCGCAGGGAGTGTGGTCGGGCATGACGCTGATGGCGCCGTTGTAAGACTTGTGGCCACAGCTGAAGGCAGTGGCTCCAGCAGCACTGTCCGTGACAAGACTGCTGCTGCTTCGCGTACGACTGTTTCCGATGAAGTGCTTGTCCAGGACCAGAGTGTCGTCCCACGGCAGGGCGTTGACATGCTGCTTGAAGCCGCGGGTCAGAGCCAACGAGGTTGGACCCATGCCGTCGCTCACCTGTGAAGCTTAGTAACGCGTCTAGGACAGGCAGTACAGCGGAATGCTCACCATGAAGACAAGGTTTCTCTTTCCAGTCGGTCTGGCGCCATGTCTCTCAGGTGTTGTCTTTGAGGTTTGATGTTGATAAACGACGGCCAAGATGATTACGGCGGCAGTAGCTACGAGGCCCCAGACGAAGAGGGCAATCTCACGGTATCTGGTCCATCGTGAGGTGGATGGCTGGCGGGTGGGTCTCTGTCCTGTTAAAAGAGCGTCTTCTTCGGTTGCGCGCTCGTCGTTGTGCGACGACGGACGGCGCGTCAATAGGGGCTCTTGTCCTCGGGGCATTGTGTTGCTGGAAAGGAAAAGAGGAAGAACCTCTCAGACGAAACAATCAAGGACTTGGTCATTGCTGAGTCCTCGATGATCATGAGTCCAAATGCTATGACGCCAATAACCTTGGCATTGGACGTTTTTGCATGTGAGACGCCTTATCTCAGATAGGTAGGTAGCTACCCGCCCACTACTCCTGCCTTTTCTATATCATCTGCTCACCCGTGCACTCGTCGAGAATGTGCACTTGCATCTCCTAGGATGATCATGAAGGCTAGAGACAAAGTCTATGACTGACTCGTCAATAATACTACCCCAAATCACAACGCACCTCTGCCGTCCTCACCCACCAGGCTAAGGATATCTCACTGTGTCACCACCTGAACTTGAGCAACGCATCTAGCAACGACAGTAACTTATTCAGCTGTTGCTGCGAATACACATCTTGTCTGAAAATTCCGCTGCATCGAAAAGTTTCAAGCTCGTCTGTTGCCTCAGAGAGGCCGGAGCTCTCTTTTTCTTTCACCTCGTAGACCGCGCTACTGGACAAGGGTTGCAGATGTGCTAAGATAACAAATGTCGTGTTGAACACAATACTATGAGTATACAAAGTAGGTGACAAAGTCTTGTCTTTCCTTTGATCGACCGAAGCCGAGTGGCTGTTGTGACCCATTGTCCTCATGCCCCTGCCAACACAAGACAATACTAAGGTCTCGAAACGGCAAAATCACTCGCATTCCTTGCTGCATAAGTCCAACGACAATTCACTTGTACTTTCTCGCAATTGCACATTTGGCTCGAAGACTCTGTGTTATCCTGGTCTGCTTCAAATTCTACATTCTACTGCAGACATGGCAGCTCAAAACGATTCAAAGTCAACCAAGACTCATCTTCCGCACTTGCCTGATGATGATAATCGGGGTGCACAAATGCGTAGCCATTACAGCGTTGGCGAAAATACCGATAAGCTGCCGTCCAGCCTCGAAGAGCTCGAGGCAGAACGCGAGAAGCGAAAGAAGGACTATGCCCAGATCGCTCACGAGTTTGTTCTCCTCGAGCCCGAGCAACACAAGTTCAGAAACTAAACTTTGCACAGCTACTACGAGTTGGCCGGTGGAAACCTCGAGTTCTCATGGAACAAGAAGTTCCACTTTGCTCCGTTCCTTGATGACAAACAGTCGATTAGAGAGGCGTTGGCTGCTCATGATCATTACCAATTCATGACCATGGGAGTCAAGCCAGGTATGCGAGGCTTGGACGCTGGTTGTGGTGTCGGCGAGCCAGCGCGTCAATTCGCAAGATGGGCCGATGTCCATGTCACTGGCGTCACTATCACCCAGCAGCAAGTCGAGCGTGCGAATATGCACTCTGAAAGAGAAGGTATCACTGACAAGGTTGCGTTCGTCCGGGCAGACTTCTGCGTAAGTATCAATCTTCTCCTGCACCAACGAATTTCGAGCTGACCTAGAGTCTCAGAAAATGCCTTTCCCTGACGACACCTTCGATTTTGTCTATGCTCAGGAAGCCACCTGTCATGCTGCAGAACTGCGTGATGTCTACACCGAAATGTGTCGTGTACTCAAGCCTGGCGGCGTCATTGGTATAGACGAATGGTGCATGACCGACAAGTTCGATCCCAAGAACCCCGAACACATCGACATCCGCCATAGAATCGAACGCGGTAATGGTATTGTCAATATGAGAACGATCAAGGAAGCCATCGCCGAGTTCAAATTTGCCGGTCTCGAAGTCACTCACATGGAAGATCATGCACTCAAAGGTTTGCAGGACCGCCCTTGGTGGATTCCTCTTGATGGCAACACTTCGAAATTTCCTGATCGGCACGATTGGTGGATAGTGCTTTGGCTCAAGCCTGCGGTATGGAAGGCTGTCAAGGCTTTGGTCTGGTTTCAAACCAAGGTTGGCCTGCTGAGCAAGGTCGACGCTGACTCTATCATGGAGGCGCTCAAGACACAGGGACAAGCCGTGTGGGGTATGAGAGATGGTGGTAAACATGGTAAGTCCTCTACTTCACTACTAACCTCAGATGTGTAGCGCAGCAGGATGCTAACTGAGTTTCAGGATTATTTACGCCCATGTTTCAAATGTATGGAAGGAAACCTAAGGACTGGATTCATCCCCAACCAGAGAAGGCCAGAGAGGCTGCTGAAAGAGTGGCAGCGGCAGCAAAAGAAATTGCAGAGACAAAGACCCAGACCATTTGAGGTGGGGTATCGAGCGTCGAGTATCTATGACCCACTAACCATGGTCGTTATCATTGAATAACCATCTCTGCTATCCAGAAATAAAATGCTAGCAAGTCTCCTTTGTAGTAGTCCTTGAATTTCCACTCCGGCTGACTCCATGTGGATTCATGTTTTGACCACTCACAAGTGTCACAAATCATCCTGACTCCTCAATGTCCCCTTGCCGGAAACATCTGCCTTGATGCTGCTTGAAAACATCCGAGTTTCCGTAAAGTCAACCAACGTTATCCGAGTCTCCACTTATCCCCCCATACAGGTAGCCCCACATTTACGCACCCCGCATCTCCCGAGGAGGATCCACTTCTGAAGGGATCCACTCTTGCCGTAACCTTGCACGACCGCCTCTCTCTCCTGCCTGTTTCTTTTTTGCCTGCAGACACGAATCTACCCCACGGCAGTTGTTTGTAGACTCGGGGACGCCATCTGGGATCCACTTCTCGATGGGTACTCCACCTGAAAGACGGTGCGGAACTGGCAAGGAGAGTTCGGGTACATGGACAATGTGATACGTTTTTGGCTCCACCGTCCGTTGCGTTCTCCCGCCCGTATATAAAAGAGGGATCATCGTCTCTTGTTTTCCGCGACGGCCCTGTCTCTAGGTTTTGTTCCTGCATTCAATTGATCTTCTATCCTATCTTGTCGCGCTCTTCGACCTCTCCTATTCTGTCTATCCTTTTCCTTGTACTATAAACGTGTATACTGTTGTGCTAGGTGCTATACACCAACACTAGCAACCATGTCTGCAATCCCCAATGTCCCAGAGTCTGATCACCACGCCAAAGCTCGTGAACATGATCTCGACAACATCGCCTCCGATGCCATCCCTCAACTCGCCACGAAGCGCGTAGACTCACCCACCAACACAGCCTACAACAACTCATCCTCCACATTCACCCTCCATGACACGGTCATCGAGAACCAGAGGCCTATCAAAGTCATAGTCGTGGGAGCAGGTTACTCAGGCATCTACCACGGCATTCGTATCCCAGAACGTCTTCGCAACGTTGACTTGACCATCTACGACAAGAACGCTGGAGTCGGAGGAACCTGGTACGAGAACAGATATCCCGGTTGTGCTTGCGATATTCCATGTAAGATCTGAACTTTTTTCCTTGCGCGAGGAGAGGTAAATGCTGACAGAACCAACAGCACACTCCTACCAATACTCTTTCAACCCAAACCCAAACTGGTCATCTATGTACTCTCCAGCCGCAGAGATTCAAGCATACCTCGAGTCGACAGTGAAGAAGTACTCGGTCGACCGCTTCATAAAACTACGCCATGAGATTAAATCCTGCCGTTGGGATGCCGAAGCCTCGAAATGGTTTATCCAGATCGAGGATTTGGAGGCAAAGAGAACGTTCGAAGACAGCAGTGATGTGTTGATCATGGCAAGAGGAGGCTTGAACCACATTGCTTGGCCACAGATCGAGGGGTTGAGGAGTTTTGGAGGCGAGATTATGCATTCGGCTGCTTGGAACCAAGAGTACGTTGTCACCCCTTGACGTCGATTGACAGTGTGAACCCCTTACTGACAATCTCTCCTCACAGTTACGACTTCACAAACAAACGTATCGGAGTAATCGGCAGCGGCAGCTCAGCTATTCAAATCATACCTTCTCTGCAACGTCTCTCAGGCACACACCTCTCCTGCTTCATCCGCAGCCGCACTTGGATCTCACCACCCTTCGGTCAAGCCATTCAGGACAAACTGAAAATGGATGGCTTCAAATTCAGCGAGGAGCAAAAGAAACAGTTCCGCGAAGACCCAGAAGCCTTCTTCAAATTCCGTATGGAGATTGAAGAAGGTGGCAACGAGATTCACGAACTGACCATCATGGGCACAGACATGCAAAAGGGAGCTCAGAAACACTTCGAGGAGAATATGAAGACGAGGTTGCAGAAGAAACCAGAGATTTACGATTGGTTGAAGCCTAGTTTTGCTCCTGGGTGCAGACGATTGACGCCAGGACCTGGTTTCTTGGAAGCTCTGGTCGAGGATAATGTCGACTTTATCCGCACACCTATCACAAAAGTTGAGCCGAAAGGAATAGTGACTGAAGATGGCAAACTCCACGAGATCGACGTCTTGGTCTGCGCGACGGGCTTCCACACTGGTGCACCACCTCCTTTTCCCGTTACTGGTGTCGACGGTATCGCATTGCCAGACCATTGGGAACAACGAGCGACATCATATCTCTCCCTCGCAACAGACAAGTTTCCGAATATGTATATGATGCTGGGCCCAAACTCTGCGATTGGATCTGGGTCCCTGACGATGATGATCGAGAGCGTTGGCGACTATGTGATCAAGTGCGTTCGCAAACTTCAAAAGGAAAACATCAAGTCCATGACTGTCAAAGCCGCCCGAGTACGTGACTTCTTGGCATACTCAGATGCGTACTTCAAGAACACGGTCTTCATGGACGATTGTAAGAGTTGGTACCGCAAAGGTGATACAGTGGTCGGTTTGTGGCCGGGGTCGACCTTGCATTGTATAGAGGCTCTGAGGAGTCCGCGATGGGAGGATTTCGATTGTGAGTACGAAGAAGAGAACCAGATGGCGTGGTTGGGTAATGGATGGAGTACCAATCAGCTTGAAGGGAGGGACCTTGCGTATTACTTGCTGCCGCAGTTCCAGCAGGTCCCAGTGGCGCCGTTGCCAGAAGAGAATGCCGAGTTCAAGATACGGGCGTATTCGCAGTAGAAGATAGCGGTAATGAATGAATGTATGAATAAATGACCGTGCGTCTTTCGTTGTTCTTGTTTGACTCGTTCAACAATACTGCTCGATGGCATCAATGAGTAAAAAGTCCGAACTCTGTTCGTGCCAGTCAGACGATTGTACGTCCAAAATGATGCATCCCATGCAGTGAACAACTTACCACGCATCATTGTCGACCACCAGAATATAATACCACGGGAGGGCCTCCAAGACGGGATGTAAGTCATTGGCGATCTAAGCTCGGGCACGATCCCTCATTTCCAAAGTCGCCCGTACCAGGATACGAGCTGTGATGAAAATGTAGTAGCCCAAGAAGAAGGTCATGAAAATGCTGATGGTTAGGTGACCATATGCCAGCCACGGTGGCACGTCGCGCAGCGGTGCTTGGAAGAGAAAAGATACGAAAAGTGTCCAGGCGTACACAGCACCAAAGAAGAATGGGACAAGTATAATATCCATAATGAAAATGGTGAATCCGAAAATATACGATGACAAGGGGAAGCTTGACGGACGAAGAACGAATCGGAAAATATATGGATAGATCATGGAAAGGCAGGAGCGACCATCCATGAAGCTTAAGGTTGCGACTAACACGTGCTGGGAGAGGTTTTGAGAAGGTTGGAGAAGGACGACATTTTTAAATCAAGACCGCCATAAATTCTTCTTTTCTGTTGCTACAAGGCGAGGAGGGGGAAATCGTAGTCAAATATTTACAGGGTGTCTCTGAGGAGCTTGTTCATCTTGGCGATCTTGGATGAGACGCTGAGGTCAATGGTGCGGTCGCCAATCTCGACAATGAGTCCACCACGGATGTCGGGGTTGACCTGTATCAATTGTCAGAGGCTCTGTATATGTAGATAGCGAGAACACAATACACACCTTGGAGACAACCTTGAGCTTCTTGCCCTGGCCGACGTATGAGGACTTAAAGACGGAGTTCTCGAGCTGGCGGAGGACCTTGGCGTCGAGGGGCTGTTGAGCGATGTGTCAGCAAACAATTGCTGTTGTAGGGATCTTCTCTTTCTTCATGTACGTACAGCAGCGCTGACAACGGTCATCTCAACCTCACCGCGGGCGGCGCTCATGAGGGTGCCGAACTTCTCGGCAACACCCTCAAGCTGGTTGAGTCTGTTGTTCTCTGCCAAAGCCTCGAGGAAGTTCTTGATGGTGTTGTTCTTGTCCTGGACACCGATGGACTTCTGGATCTCGGCAATGATCTGCGACTTGTCGGCATTGCTGAGGGTAGGGGCCTCAAGGATGGTCTTGAGCTGGGCGTCTTTCTTGAAGGTGGCAGCGAGGTTCTCGAGGCCCTTGGCGGTAGAATCCAGAGACTCGGTCTTAACAGCGGCAGTGTAGAGGGCGCTGGCGTAGGTGCCGTCAAGGCCAAAGAGAGCGACCGGAGGCTTGGAAGCGGCAGACGAGGCCGAGGCGGCGGCGGCGTAGGATCTGACGGCAATGGGAGCGCGAGGAGCGGCCACGCGGGTGGCGCGAGCAGCAATGCGACCGGACAACATTTTGCAGGCGATGGCGAGATACAATGAGCAGAGATGGGAGTCAACCTTTAGCACAACGCAGCTCTTGCACGCCCAAAGCCCGTCCGTCGTTGCGGAACCGAAAGCACGGCCCACACGTGACTTTCGACATGGCTTTTCATCCACGGGCATCCTCGCTGTTTCCCTGCTCACTTCTTGCACCTCTCAGAATACGCGACTGATCATCCAATTACAAACTAAATCTCAGTTTACTGTCAAATAGATTGTGCAATCATTGACAATCAATAACTTGATATACTGCGGTATGGTATAAACACAGGCGCTATCTACAACAAGGAAAAGAACAAAGAAAATCGGTCAAACACGTCCACTCTTCGGCTTCAATTATGCGTCAATCAGGTTCTCGCTCTCTTGTTGTCTGTCCTGGTTGTCGCGAGTGTCCTTGTTGGCGGTCTTGTCTGAAGCACGGCGTGTGTACCACTCGTCCAGGGTCTTCTTGGGAATACGGTTGAGAAGCTCCTTGGGGTAGATGCGGAGCAACTCCCATGCAGTGTCGAGCGACTCGAAAATGCTGCGCTTCTCGTATGCACCCTGGTTGATAAAAGTCTTTTCGAACTTGTCCAAGAACTCGAGCGAAAGCTTGTCTTCGCTTGACAAGGCCTCCTCACCAACGACTGCCTTCATGGCGGCGGCGTCACGACCAATGGCGTACTTGGCGTACAGCTGGTTGGAAACATCCGAGTGATCCTTACGGGTCATACCCTCACCAATAGCAGACTTCATGAGACGCGAGAGCGAAGGAAGCACGTTGATCGGAGGGTAGATACCCTTGTTGTAAAGCTGACGGTCAACGAAGATCTGACCCTCGGTAATGTAACCAGTCAAATCGGGAATAGGGTGGGTGATATCTGCAGGTTCAATCAGCATGAAACAGAAGGTTGGTCGATATAGCTTGGACATACCATCGTTGGGCATGGTCAGAATAGGAATCTGGGTGATGGATCCGTTTCTGCCAGCAACACGACCAGCGCGCTCGTAGATGGTGGACAAATCAGTGTACATGTAACCGGGGTAACCACGACGACCAGGAACTTCCTCTCTGGCGGCCGAAACCTCACGAAGAGCGTCACAGTAAGACGAAAGGTCGGTAAGAATGACCAAGACGTGCTTCTCGAGCTGGTAGGCGTAGTATTCGGCGGTGGTAAGGGCAAGACGAGGAGTGATAATACGCTCGATACTGGTAAAATGTCAGTGATCTGTGCAGACGAAACATGACAAGATGGACGTACGTAGGGTCGTTTGCCAAGTTCAAGAACAGGGTAACTCTCTCCATACTGCCGTTCTCCTCGAAGTCGCGAGTGAAGAACCTGCTGGTTTCCAAGTTGACACCCATGGCACCGAAGACGATGGAGAAGTTATCCGAGTGATCATCGTGGACGCCCTTGGTGGGCTTGACCAAACTGGCCTGTCTGCAGATCTGGGCAGCAATCTCGTTGTGGGGCAGACCAGCGGCGGAGAAGATGGGAATCTTCTGACCACGAGCAATCGAGTTCATGGTATCAATGGTCGAGATACCTGTCGAGATCATCTCCTCGGGGTATTCCTACGAATGTCAATACACGGCAAGCGTACGGCATAGCTTGATTGTGACTGACTCTTGAGTAGGGGTTGATGGGTTGACCGTTAATGTCGAGGTAGTCCTCGGCCAGAACCTTGGGGCCCTTGTCGATGGCACGACCGGAACCGTCAAAGACACGACCAAGCATGTCCTCGGACACACCGAGCTTGAGCGAGTGGCCACTGAACTCGACTTTGGTCTACTGCACATCAGCACCGCTGCCTGCATTTTGAATTGTTGCTTGATTCGCCGCACCTTCTTGACATCGATACCAGAAGTTCCCTCGAAGACCTGTTGTAGTTTGTAAGCTCCATGCTCTTGGAATACCGAGTCGATAGCTGCAGTCATGTTGCGATTGAGATAGGGCGTACCTGAACGACGGCACGGTTGCCTGCACAAGAAAGTGTCAGTATGCGGTTTCTGAACAGTGGTGAGGAATTCGAGACTTACCGCGAGCTTCGAGGACCTGACCAGATCTCTCAGTACCATCGGGCAGAGTGAGCGAGACGATCTCGTTGAATCTAGGGAACTTGACATTGTCCAGAATGACCAGAGGACCGTTGATACCGCCAATGGTGTTGTAGCGGATGCGAGGCTGGACATGCATCATCCTGGGGTCGACGGCGAAATCCTCTCCGGCCATGTTTGCGGTGGCAATTGTGTTGTCTGAAGAGAAAAGGTAGTGTTGGCTGCCGTACACAGCAAACTGGTCGAGCTGGGTGGTTGAACTCTCCGACTGCGTCGATAACTGGCAAGAGACGTTGGTCTCCCCGTACGTCAGGCCCGTCTCCTAAGGTGGCCTGTGCACCATCTATCTCTCCATCTGCTTGTTTGGAGTTACGTGAACCTTTCTCTACTATGATTTGCAGACCACATGTCCTATAATATAGATCGAGTTTAGTAGATTGAGTTTCTGGTGTATTATATGAAGCAGTGATTCATAGCGCTACTCTGGTACAATCAACCTTTGCGTCGACATAGAAGCTGTGAATTCACTGAGAATCTTTCTCCCTGGTCTGGCCCTCATCCAGTCTTTTCTTATTCCTCGGAGACGGTTCTAGAATGCTTCAGATCAGGTGTTTCAGATCAGCGAATGTGAATTTATCACTCTATCTTAGGACAGTGTTGCAGGGGAAGTTTGCTAAAAGATACTCTTACATGAATGTTGTGCAAGTGCACAAAGAGCGTACAAGCAGGGAAATGACTTCAGCCAAGACTGGGGTAGCGAGGGTGGATTTCAAGCTCTCATTCAGGCCGAGACTGAACTTCTCAGGGCTGCTCTCTGAATCTTCCCTTAGCAATTGCCCAACCATGCATCTCGACGATACCGCGTCGGAAGAACTCAAGGCTTGGGTCGTCAAGCGCCTAGAGGACATCTCGGATGCAGACTCGGACGTCCTCGCCGACTATGTAATCGCTCTGATCAAGTCCGACGAGTCTGACGACCAAGTCAAGCAAAACTGTCAAGACAACTTGCTCGACTTTTTGCACGACAGCACCCCTCAGTTCGTTAACGACGTCTTCGCTCACCTCGCAAACTCGGATTCCAAACCCCTGCAGCCCACCGCGACCGCCTTTCAGCCTACTGCGCCTGCCTTCCAACCTAGCGAACCCGCCTTCAACCCTCCCTCAGGCCCCTCAAGGAAGCGCGACTTCAACGACAGCAATGCCTTCGATAATAATGCTCAGGCTTACCAGCAGGATCGTCCCATGAAGCAAATGCGACGAGGCGGACGCGGTGGTCAAAGAGGAGGTTTTGGGGGTCAAATGTCTGCCGCCCCTCAGTCTCTGCCCCCATTCGACCCAAACAATCCTATGGCAGCTCTCATGGCAATGCAGCAGGCTATGGGTCTACCCGGTATGCCTGGCATGCCTGGAATGCCACAGATGCCTTTTCCACCTACACCTGGCGCCTTCGGCAACCCTGCGCAAACCCCGCGCTCTGGCCAGAGATGTCACGACTATGATACAAAAGGCTTCTGCGCACTCGGTGCCTCCTGCCCGCATGAGCACGGCAACGATCCCGTTTTGGTGCCCCAACAACAAGCAGACGAGTACGATCCTACAAACGCATCCATATCGCAAGGCCGTCCATTTGGTGACAGAGGACGTGGCCGTGGTCGTGGCAGAGGCGATAGAGGTGCTTTCCGTGGTGGTCGTGGAGGTCGTGCCGATTTCTCATCTGCTGGTCCAAACCACGATCGCTCCATCACGCAAGTCGTTATTGAGCAAATTCCCGAGGAGAACTTCAATGAGCAATCGGTGCGCGACTTCTTTTCCGAGTTTGGAACCATTGAGTCGGTCGAGCTGCAAAACTACAAGCGTCTAGCCATCATCAAGTTCGAAGACTACGATAGTGCGAAAAGGGCATACGACAGCCCGAAGGTCATTTTCGATAATAGGTTCGTCAAGGTCTACTGGTACAAGCCCGAAAGAATGCAACGGGAGCGCCATCAGAATGGCTTTGGCAAGAGTGATGGTGATGTCGACATGCAAGAAGAGGAGAAGATTGACCCAGTCGAGTTCGCGAAGAAGCAAGAAGAAGCACAACGCGCCCATGAAGAGAAGAACAGGAAGATCAAAGAGGCTGAAGCACAGCGACAAGAACTGGAGCAAAAGATGAAGGCTCAGGCTGAAGAGCGCAGCAAACTGCTCGCCAAACTCGCTGCGAAAGAGAGAGGAAAGTCAGGCACTCCTGATCAAGCTGCCGCCAACGGCCAGAATGGCTCCACCAATGGTGCTGATGGCAATGGTACACCCTCGCAGACCGAAGCCTTGAAAGCCAAACTTGCAGAGTTGGAGAAAGAAGCTGAGAGCATGGGCATCAATCCGAACGAAGACCAGCCATGGCAAGGCTTCGCGCCGCGTGGTCGTGGTGGTTACAGAGGACGCGGGGGCTTCCAGCCCCGAGGTGCATGGCGAGGAGGAAGAGGCGGCTTTGCACCCCGTGGAGGTGCCGTCAGAAGGCTGGACAACAGACCCCGAACTGTGGCAGTCGTCTTCCCGAACAACGAGCAGATGGATTCTCAGAAAGACGAGGCGCTAAGGCAATATCTGCTATTTGTGAGTGATCGCGGGACATCATCTACATTGGGACAACGTACTAATTTTTCACAGAGCGATCTCATGGAGTCTACACAAATCAGCCCTCATCCTTCACGCTCAGATGCAGCTATGCTGGCATTTTCCGAGCGCTACCAAGCTGAGAAGTTCCTCAATCATGGCTCTGACATCCCTCATCTCGGTAAAGTCGAGCTCTCATGGATGGCAAACCCTGCTCCCAGCACTCCTGTCACTTCCTTAGCCCCTGAGACGTCCAAGGACATCAACATGGACGAACCTCAAGATCTGGGTCCTCCTAGACCAGCAGCCGAGATGGATTACGACGTAGCCGATGATGATGACAATTGGTTGGTTGAATAATGAAAGAGCGAGGTTGATGCATCAGGCTTTCATGTTGCTCCCGCATTCCAGGTTATATGTCCCACATTCTGTTGAGATTGGTCGAAAGAACAACTTTTACCATGCATCTGTACACTAGATAAACACAGCAAGCCCATTTTCGATTTTTGATGTCAATTTTAGACATCTATACAGCCCTCCTCTTTCCATCCCGAGCATCAAAAGGTGACCCTGTCTTTTTTGTGTTCCAGGCACGACACGACTCGCTAGGCATGACCCTCTCTTGCACTTTTACACGAGCTTCTTGACATATAACAAAGCACACCCCAAGACTTACCAAGGATTGTATTGTTTCTTGAATGGTACCATGAAGAATCAAACCACCGAGAGCTTTATCAACTGTGTTGACGAGATGGGCTTAAAGCTTTGCTGTGGTTTGGTTGTTGGTGTCTGAATTTGCCAGTCTGTAAGTGAGTAGATTGACGGAGATCTGTATCAACACCTTGCGGCAGAAGGATATGGAGAGGAACCTAGAAGGCTACTCAAAGCAGAAGGGGTAGTGAGGAGACACTTTCGATCCTCTCGATTGAGACTCACTTTTGTTCTTATTGCTTGTCACGATCTTACAATATTACAGAAGATCAGCATACTTCTTTTGGGAGGTCAAGTACTACACATGGAGGTGGCGCCCTCAATGGACACGTCAGGTCCTTCGACACATTTCTGCATTCTGACAGTGGCCTGTCTTCTCAGTCTGCTACGACGAATATGGTGTTGTCGAGACTCATCTCGGTAAATCAGCCTGCCTTCTGACGACATCTTCGAAACTTGCTCTCCACTCTCTTGCCGCTCCCATCAAGTGTCACAAGGACTTAACAAGAACAAAGTCTTGTTCGAGACAGGGCTTACAATGCTACAAGCGTAGAAAGCAGTAAGCCCATGACCGACCATCCCATAGTCAAGCTCGACCAGCCTCCCAGCTCCAACCTCAACCCCGAGTTCTCTTCTGTCTTATTGACCATTGTTCCGTTGTTCATCGATCCGGGATCCTCCGTTGTCGCATTATGCGTCGTCTCCGTATCGTTGTTGCAAGTCCATTGATGCACAGCATGCAAACCATCCGCACACTTGCCAAAGTCATCCGGGGTCTTATCGCCCAGATGGCAATGGAGGGCAGTACGAGTATAGTTGTCGGCCTTGTACTCGGGTGTATCAGTTGAATAGGGCCAGTCCGTTACTTCGAGAGGGGTGACTCCGTCGCAACAACGCTGCATGATTTCTGTGTTGTTGCCGCAAAGGTTCATAGTACAGCTAGGTCCAGGAACGGACATGCTGCCAAACGAGAACTGGGGGCCTCGTATCTCGCATGCAGGAGGAATGGGCTTTGTGAGGTTGAAATGTGTGGTGTAGTTCATTTTGATGATTGGTTGTGTTGCTTCAATCAAATTTGGGAGTACTTTTGAAGGTATTGAGATGGTAAGACCTGAAATCATAAGAGCGCGTGTGTAGCAGATTTATATATGTCTACCGTGTGAGAATATCGACACCGCCTCAGATCCTACCATGCCAAGTCAATGGTAGTCAATCAAGACCGTGGTTTGATAAGTTATGGATATATGGCCTGAACTTGATCCTTCATACGCACGTGCTCGTTATGTTTACGTGCCTCACAAGGGTCATATTCCTTGTCGTGTTCAAAGTCTTCATGGTCGAGGTTTGAAAGACAAATTGGCCTAATATCATCAAGGATTGCCGAGTCTTAAAACGACATGTACTTCTTGGGCAGATGAGGCGTTCAGCAAGAGTATCTGGACCTGAAGTCGTGATGTTCATATTATTCCAGGCTGAGGTGGTTCAGGTTTCGACGAGAGGCGGCCGAGTTCGGCTGAAGTAGTGCTGTAGGATTTTCTCAAACACTTTATGGCATCCTTAATTTATTGCGGCATTCAATGGCTCAGAAGAAGTGTACCATAGCGAATTCGTCCCACATATACGTCCGTAACAGAAGAAGCTTGAGTCAGTGATATGCGAAGAGTCTGAGGACCTTGGGCTTGGACTGCACTTGCAGATGACCATTCGGCTGAACTTCGGTATCATCTTTGTCTATGGTGTCACCCTGTCTAGAACCAGGGAAATCACTGTAGCAGTGGTAGACTGCTATAGTGGAAGTGCTGGTCTGGATGCACTCTCAAAACAACATCACTCTTGCACTTAGCATCCCTCGGATACTTGGTTCAAAGGTTGAACGTGGAGCACTGGTGAAGACAAACATCGATTATGATCGAATTGGAGACCTGGCTGCTGTCTGGCACACACCATGCAAGCACAGAGTCGAGTGATCATACTGAAAGGAAACAGTAGGGCTCACCATGTGCTGAAGCTTGTCACAACATAGCTGTCGAACTACAGAGTACCTTAGCAAAGAAAACCCTTTCATCAGAGAGTATTGTATCGGAGGTTGTCCCTATGGCCAGAGTCGTTCTCAGAATGCAACTATGCATATCAAGTTATTAACAGCTTGTTATATCGTTGTACCCCAGGACGGAAAAGCAATCAATTGCAATGTTACGACAGTCTTTGACACACGGTGAGGTTGGAAGATATCATGACAAGACGAAAGATACGGGAAGATTGAACGATTTTAGCTTTTGAACATCTATGCATCTAACCAACACACTCTAAATGTTCGAGAAGAAGAAAGTAGGGTTTCTGGACAGGATCATTAGCAGATGAACTCATTACATGTTTGGAGGAGGAACTTACGCAGGTACAGCATTCTCAGCCTGAGGCGGCAATTCGGGCAGCTCAGTACCCTTTGCAGCAGCGGCTTCACCCATGCTGGCAACAACCTTGCCGGCCTTGCCACCTTGCTCGACCGAGATGACTTCAACGCAAGCGCATCTTTGCACTGTGCTCATCAGACCGGGAACCATCTGTGCGAGCACATCAACTTCGTTGTAGGCAAGCTTACGCTCGAAAACAGTGTTCGAGTCAATGCCACCCTCAAGGCTCTTCTTGAGAGTTTGAATGAAAGGCATGGCCTTCTTGCTGTCAGCCTTGTCAACCTTCTTGCTGATTGCCTTCATGTCGATGGTCAGGCCGTCAAAGGCTTCGCGGACCAAGTCGATGACCTTGTTCTGCCAAGCAGGGTATTCAGTTGCCATGAAGATGGTCAACTTCTTGGGCTGCTTGGGGTCGTAGTTGGTGGCCTTGCCCTTGGTCATACGCTTCAACTGAGCGCCTTCTGCTGAGGTAATGTTACCGCTGGTTTGACGAACGTACTCGCGAGCAGCAGTAAGCTCGGGCTTGGTGGCAGGGGCTTGAGGGAAGAGCTCATTCTGAACAGTGCTGGGCTTTCCAAGAACCTCAAGCCAGATGTACTCTGCCCAGTGAGGTGCGACGACGGTGATCATCAAGGCCTGCAACTCGACGTACTTGCGGACAAGGTCCTGGTGCATGCCGATACCAGAAGACTTGGTGATCTCACGGTAGAAGTCACGGGCGCTAGTGAAGTCGTAGAATCCGGATTTGAGAGCGGACTTGTAGTTGGTGGCAGAGTAGTGCTCTCTTGTCTCGCTGACCAAGCCGTTGAGCTCGTTCTCGAAGATGTCGTCCCAGAAAGATCTCTCGCCAGTACGTTGGACACAGTCGTTGTTCTTGAGGCGCTCATTCTTGTTGACCTCAACGTAGTTCTCGCCGTCCTTGAGCACACGAGCTCCCTGAATAGTCTCTTCACACCACTTTCTCAACTCGAAGAGCTTAAGAATGATGGCATTGGCGACGGTCTCCTCGAAGTTGGCATCTTCAATCGAGTCTCCAGCATCGGCGAGAGAGACACGGGTGGCATCTGCACCGAACTTCTTGGTTGCATCGTACAAGGTAAGGAAGTTACCAGTACTCTTGCTCATCTTCTCACCGTTCAAGAGGAGATGGCCGTTGGCACGGATACCGCGAGGCCAGTACTCGCGAGGGAAGAGGGCGACATGGATGTAGAGGAAGAAGGTCAAGTGGTTCTGGATGAGATCCTTACCAGAAACACGAACATCTAGAGGGTACCAGTATTCGAACTCTCTGCGCATAGCCTGAAGGGTCTCCTTGGGGATGTCGCTCTCGACCTCTTTGCGTCGGGTGAAGATGTAGTCCCAGACCTCATCCGTCATTTGCTCAGCAGAAACCTTACCAATACCTTGTGTGTCTCCGTAAATGTCACCATGGAGGTAGTGACTAATGGTATAGTAAGCCATATACACAGTGGAGTCACTGAGAGATTCTACCAAGAACTGTTGATCCCATGGGAGCTTGGAGCCAAGACCGTAAGAACGAGCGCAGGCCCATTGACCCAGCCAGTCGAGCGTCTGTTGGAAAGCGTTCTTGGCCTCGGTAGAGAAAGTGTTAAGCTCGCCGTTGACGTGGCCAAGGACTTCCTGTTGCCAGGCTTCATCACCGGACTTGCCGTAGTTCAAATACCATTGATCAAGATGTCCAGCAACACACGAATCACCAGAACGAGACATGACCTCGCCATCAGGTTCGGCGTAGTTGAAAGCGTTGCCGCCATCGATGAGAGTTTGTCTGACCAGGGGCTTCGCCTCTTCAACAGACTTGCCCTTGTGCTCACCGTAGCACATAGTACCCTTGTAAAAGCCTTCCTTGTAAGCAAGGTCTTTGGCCTCAGCAAGCTGCTTGGTGTCCTTGGGCGAGGCGATCTTCATATCCTCGCACAACTTCTTGGCAGTCAGGTTTCCATAGGTGGGGGTCTCGATGATGGGAAGAGGCTCAAGGTCAGCCCACTCCTTCTTGATCTTGTAGTAGTCGGCCTTCTTGACCAGGTCCTGAATGGTGATGTAGTCGTCGGGAGAATCCGAAGGAACACAAGTAACAACGCCGGTACCCTTTGAAGCCTTGACAGTCTCCATGGGCAGAATGCGGACGTTCTCGTACACGGATAAAGGAGCATTGATGAGAGTGCCAATGACGTCGGAACCCTGCAAATCTGCGACCTTGGGGAAAACTCCCCACTCAGGGAAGATGCCCTGGAAGGCCATGTTGCGGGCAGCTCTCTCTGTGATAAAGTAGTACTCGGTCTCTGAGACCTTGTAGATGCCATATTTAATGGAGGGAGACACAAAACAGCAGGTCTGACCGTACATAGTCTCAGGCCTAAGGGTGGCAGGGACAAAGTAGACGTTGGCGTTCTCGGGGAGCTTGCCAGCGAGGATCTTTTGTGCGGGCTCGGCCCATTCCTGGACCTTGAGCTTCAAGGCAGTGTACTCCTGAACACCAACACCTTCACCCGAGCTTCTGTCGTGGTCCATACAGGCTTGTCCATCCTTAGGCGAGTAGACAGTGTAGCGCTTGCCAAACTTGATTTTGCCCAACTCCTTCAGACGGTTCATCTGCCAGCGAACGAAAGCGTCATAGTAAGGGTTTCTGTCGGTTGTGACCATACTTCTCCTCCAGTCGACTCTGGCACCGATATTGGTGAGGTCGCGTTCGCAGAGAGCAGGGAAGTGATCGAGCCAGTGGTATGGATCGGCGAACTTGTGAATCTCGTCCTTTTCGATACCAAGGGCGCCCATGATCTGGAATTGGTACTTCATGGAGACAGCCTTGGCTGCAGCCTTGCTCTTCTTTGCGCCAAACTTTGTGATGTCGGCCTTTGTGGTCTCCTGGGTGGGAGCTGGGACGGCATCCTCTTCGGCGTCCTCCTCTTTGTAGTTTTCGAAGTTCTTGCCAAACATTTCCATCTCGCGGGCCAGCTTGTCAGCGCAAGACTTGATGGGCATACCAGTGCAGTGATATCCTTGAGGGAAGAGGGCTCTCTTGCCTTCCATACGAGCCCAACCAGTAGCGAATTCGACCTTGGAAGCGGTAAAGGCGTGGCCTGCGTGCAAGATACCTGGAAGTATATTAGCTTGACGCTCTTCTCACCATGACAGACAGGGCTATCTCGCCGTTCATATAAGGGTACGCCATGGTTGCGAAGTTTTTTGGCTGTTGCTCGCGTAGCTCTGCAGGGGTGATAGAGTGGAAGGGGACATCTTTGAGCGAAGGTGCGTCTTGTTGGAAGACGCCATCTTGTTTCCACTGTTGCTGGTACTTCTTCTCACTAGCGATGAGGGTGTCACGCTTGTCGGTCTGCACAAGCACTTGTTAGTACTAATAGAGGATTGGAAGAGTACTGAAGATGTATAGATAGAGGCTTTAGGATAGCTCGTGACTCACGTTCTCAATCTTGAGAGTACCCTGGGTATCCTGAGGAGCGGCCATGGTGAAAGAGCGGTATTGAATTGGCCTCGAAGACAATACCCGCAGATTGCGCAAAGAAAGACTGAGCAACGACGTGGTGGGCAAAGAAGGTTGCTTTGCTCAAGGTCGGAAAGAGTTGCTGCGATGGCGGCGCTGCGCTGCGCTTGCCAAAAGTTTCCCCAGACGACTTTTGTTTCTGACGCCCGCCAGTTTGCCTTGTTTGACACCGCATACCGCCTACCTTGGAGAATCTGCCCACGAGGGTGCATCTTCTGTTTCATAGCACATTCGACCATGTTTTTCCCAACGTTACTACGGCGGGCAGCTGCTTTGCCCAAGTTCGACTTTGCGAGGAACCCATACAAAGCAAAACGTACCTGGCCACCGGATTTCACAAAACTCTCGCAGAAGCATCAATTCCGCCTCGAACGCCGATACCGTAGGAGGGCAAAGCTGAAGTGGGCAAGACCGACATGGACAAAGTTCGTCAAGCTGTCCACCTGGGCTACTATCTCGTGTATGTCTGAAATCCAGTCATGCGACCCAGGTATGCTGACTTTGTGCTTAGTCGTCGTTGTCTACGGTCTACTGTTCATGGATATTGAGGAGGGCACCGTCTTTGGCACTGTATGTCCATCTTCCTACTTTTCTACCTATTCGAGCTGACATGTTTCACAAGATACGAGACTACTATGCGAAAGCAACCAACGACATGTTTGGCACAGCTAGACGAGCTCCTCCTATCAAACCTCGTACTACCTCTGAACAAGATCAGTCTGCGTCATGACCTGTCAAGAGAAGACTGTAATACAACATGAACTGTCAAACTTTCTGCTGTGGCTACCTGCCAACCGATGCGGGCAGCAAGCTCGCGCTGTACCAAGTACAGACACGAAAGAGTGGGAGTGACGAGTGACAAGCATAAGCATTGTGCGACACTGCAGTTAAGCACATGCTCGTCCGAGAGCCCAGTATGCGAACTCGAAGATTTCTGCTGCTCATGCAAATGAAAGAAGAATGGGTAGTGACAGAAACCTGAACTGCTTGAGATTGATGCTCTCAGAGTTTGAAGTGGTAGCTACAAAGCAGCCCTGAGATCAATCAAAGAGGGCGTCATTAGTGTATACATGCCGCCAAGCTTGAGCATATTGTATAAGAACGTCCAGCAATTTATCGGAGTTCAAACCGTCAGTCTCCTTGCTGTGCGTTGCTGCAGAGAACCTGTCTGAAACATTCTCGACAGAAGGTGGCGGTTTCAGTTTGCCTATGGAATGCATCCATGCCCTTTGCATCCACATGGCTGGCGAGGAGATACGGATCCGTTTCTTGCAAATGCTTGGCAGATACCGAGATGCGTGCCTTTGTCTGAGAAATGATCATCTGCCCGCCCAGATACCAGGTCCAAGACCACCAGTACGACTGCCTTCGTTGACAGGCCGCTTAGCGACCTTTCCTTGTGATTTTACTCCTTGCACCACTCTGTAAAACATTAGAAAAGGGACACAGAATATCATTCTCAAACACATACTTATCCAAGCCTGTCTCAATCACGACGCCACCAACGATCATTTCGCCCAGTACTGCATGTAGCGTTTCGAAGTTGAAGATGAGATCCAGTTCGCAAACGTTTTCGAAAAGCCTGTCCAGGGACTCGACAAAGACTTGAATCAGGTCGAGCAGAGCAAGAGGAGACTCGGTACTAGTACTGATGACGATGAAGTAAAGAGTCGCGTAATGGCGGTAAGTGACTAGAGATGGAACGTCGTTGTGAGAATCCGATACTGCCTCTGCGGACTGTGCTGGAGCGAGAAGAGGTGGCAGTGGTAAGAAGTTGCATGCTGACGAAGGCCGTGCTGAGACTAGAGTAAAGATTTCGGAAATCAAACGTTGCTGAACAGCAGTATCCTATGAGAAGCAATCAGAATTTGTGTTGATAATGATGTCTGGTTGTCATCGCACCAGTTGTGTGTAGAATTTGGTCAGACGCGGTTGGCCATTGTTATTGAAAACCAGGACGGCGTTGATCATTGCTGCAGCCTTTGTTATACTACCTGTGTCGCAAGAAAAGGATGGGCTTGAGTAAAGTCAGTCTTCGAATTTTGGCCTTTTATATGAGGAGCACGTGGTGTATGATGGTTCGAGGAACAAGCACCGAAATGCGAGACGCTGTTCAGGATCCACAGGCCCACCTCCACATGCGCCAAAGTTTGTCACATTTGCTCTTTTTGATCTTGTAGCCAGACTTATGCGAGTGGTGGTATTTGGTAAAATTGCCTCCGGGCGTTCTATCTAGTGCAGCTTATCCCTTCGTATATAAACCATTCAGTCTTGGTCCTGAGTCACCTGATTGGCTCAAGCATGTTGTATGAGATAGATCTAGCAAGAGGTATGGGGCCCAGACCCCGCATTGGTCAAGCTCATCGTCATTGCTCTGGAGCTTCCGTTGTCGCAAACAAGTGCAACTTCACCTTGTCTCTTACATCTCAAGGCACTGTTCATTGATCACTACAACCATCTCGATAAAAACAACCCCCGTCGTCTCCTGTTACTGCAGTTTCACAATCCCAAACATGTCGGCCCCTAGATCAGTCCGTTGCTTGCGCCAGGCCGTCCGCAACCTTTCGACTCGTCCTGCAGCTCCCAGATACCTGCCCAGACAAGCTCTCTGCGCATCGCAAGTCGCCCCTCGCTACTTCTCCAATTCTTCGCGTACCTTCAAGGGCATCTTGCCTGACACCGACGAGCCAAAATTGAAGGAAAGAGAACCTCTGCATGAGGTCAATGACCCTACACCCATTGCCGTCGACGAATACCACGAGAGAGCAGACCACTACCTTGAAGAACTCGTCACCAGAGCTGAGGAGCTCGCAGAGGAGAAGGAAGGGGTCGATGTCGAATTTTCGGTAAGCATTGCTCATCGCCATGACTCCTTGCATCTGCTGACCAACCACCAAGGCTGGCGTCCTCTCCATCACTTACCCTCCCAACGGTACTTACGTTGTCAACAAGCAGCCTCCGACCAAGCAGATCTGGCTGAGCTCTCCTATCAGCGGCCCCAAGAGATTTGACTGGGTCGTCTTGGGCGAGTCGCAGCAACAGAAGGAGGGTGCTGCATCAGGCGATTGGATCTATCTGAGAGACAAGACCAGCCTGACCACTTTGTTGAGAAAGGAGCTGGGCATAACTGTTGGCGAGGAGTCGACTCGTCCTTAATCAGACAGTAGCCTGGATAACTAGTCGCCAACTGCACAAGGGTATCCTGAACAGACAATCTCCACCACGAGCAAGCGCATCCACCTCTATTTGCAGATATGCACTGCCTCCTCAACCATCCAGTCCAGCTGCTTATAGTTCAATTATCCGTGTGCGTGGGAGATGAAGAGCATGGGTGCGTGCAACTGTCGCGGATGTCTTCCGTATATTCACATTATAGCGATCGCGTGTTACCAACCTAGAAGCAAGGACAATATCCGACCAGATACGAGACCAATGTAAGGGCTGAACCGCTTTAAACGTATCTACAGTGAGGAAATCACCTTGGACCATGTTCACCGTTGCCACGTCGCAACTGTTCTAACCACTCCTTCTTTTGCCAATCATCGCCTACGCTTCATGTTTGTTTGCTCTGCAAACGGTAATGAAGCCGGTTCAAAGCGGTCACAGGTTTCAGGACCAAAGGATCCCTTGCCGGACGTTTATTGTGTACATCCACATTTGCGCTATCAGGATTCCCCCATCGACAGGTAGCCCACTTCCGTAAACGAGTGATAGCGTTGTGTCACCCCTGCACTCCACACTTTTTCTTACCCTTCGTACCCAAGTTCTTGTCTCCTCACCTCTCATGCTGCAGCTACAGTACAACGCATCATACTTTTGGGTTGCTCCCTTGCGATCGCCCGTTCTTACGGCGATAATTTGCAATGTACCCTTGAATCGGCCAGATTACAATGCTTCTTTGGCATATGCAGGTTCAGGCAATTACGGAAGCTCGCGGTAGGTTGAGGCTTGAAAGGTTGTTGCGGGGACAGTTGTTCGCTGCAATGACCTCGGAGGTTCTCCAACGGTCTCACACCGTATTGCCTCATTGCTGTAAACAACTGACAGCTACTCGTCAACTGAGACATAACTCATCCTCAGAACGGGACTACGAGCTGACGGCCAAGTCATACATATGCCGACATTGACCATGTGACTCTTATTGTATTGGCTCAACCCTTTCCAACATGACATGCACACCCCAGCCACCGAATGCTGAAGATCTCTCTGACCATCGCCTTTCGATTTCTTGTTATTTCTCGCCCACAGATCTACCTGCAGGTCATCTAAAAGTACACTGTACCTCATCTCGCGAGCCGGTGACGGAAGTGAGCTGCACAGGCGCCATGATAGCATCACACAATACGTTCATATCCATGCGGCCGTTGGACGTTGGGCGGTCGGAGAACGAGCTCACCAGACAGCGTGCTTAGGTGCCGGCTAGCCGTAACGTCTCTGATTCAAGACTGCTCAGGATTCAGGAACAGAAACATACCAAGGAAACAAACACGATGCAACAAATGAATCGGGCTGGTCCGAAAACCAAATCGTACGTTTTGCAGTGGCTGTGACTCTGCTAGAGACATCAATCGCGGAGGGTCTGGTATGAAGCAGATAGGCTTTTGTCATGATGCGTCGATCATTGCCGATGGCACGGGTCTGTTCTCTTTGGGATAAGCCGTGTGCCATATAGCACATAAACCTTACTCCTCTTTACCTCCAGCTTCGCCTTGCGGACTAGATGCTCGATGGCTGGATTTGAGTTGTAGAATATGCACGTGAGTAGGTTTATGTCACTAGCTCGTCACGACAAATCATGAAACGAGCACAAAATCATCCATGATCCATGGTATGCAGCTTGGGACTCACAAAAAGTCGTCGTGTTCGAGTGGGGCGGTGGGATGTGTCGTTCCCTTGCCGGCCTTGGCCGTGAATCCTGCCGCAGAGCGAAGCCCTACATGGGCCCAATCGATAAATCTCATCGGCTTCATCGAGCATGTCGTTGCTCGGCGAACATGTTGCATCTTGCTCAGCAAGCAACAAAATATAATTTCCCACAGAGTGTGCAACGATTCTCCTGCAGAACAAATCCAAAACAATGCCTCGATAAGAAACTGAAGCTGTTGAACCTTTCCTCGCCAAAACGTCGTGCCAATTCCAACAAGGCTGACTGGCCTTAATTCGCGCGTGGGGGAGGCGCTATACGTGCGTGCCACTTTGTGGAGAGGAGGATACTTTTTCCCAGTCAGACCCCGCTCCATGCATAATGACTCCGATGCACTGCGAGATGGGTGATCGAACTGCGAGTATGAAGGATGGCTGGGCAGTGGGTGCGGCACAGGTTATGCGAGCATACGAATGCAGTGGTCATGGAAAGTCGTCAAGATGGTTGGAAGAGATACCAAAGAGGTTGCTTGGGTTTCTATTTCGGTCATTGACTTGACTTTCCTAGAAAGGATTTACGTCCGGAGCTTAAAGATCGTCACCAACCTCTTCGACGAGAGTTTACGAGTCGGTGTAGTCAAAAGCCCGGACATGAAGACGTCACGGAGAGAATAATGGCTGGATTCAGATGGTTCTTCGGTGCTTCTTCTCGCAAGTGAGGGTCCGCATGTGCTTGATGGTTGCTGACGAGACGACTGGAAACAAAGACATGCATGGTTTCTGCCGCTCGCCTGCGGGCTGATTGGGTGCGCTTGCGTGCTTCCCGCCTGTCTCCCCCCGCCACGGCTGAGTAGATCCTCGGTCGTCACGCAGTACGACCACCAAGAGCCGCAATGCTTGTTGGTCACTGTTTGGGGGGCGTAGGTTTGAGCAATTGGCCGGTTTCGTCTTTCATCTCCAGATCACTGGTACGACATGGAGCCGCCGAGCCGGTTTCTTTGCCCAAAGCCTGCTCGTCCGTCAGCCGCTAACCTTGCGAGGTACGTCCGTTTCCAACCTCTGCCCGTTGATCGCAAGCGGCCAACGGTAGGTACGTAAGTGCAGAGCGCTAACAGGCCGTGTTCGTGAGCCAAGCGCTGGAACCATAATCCGGTGGAGAGGACTAACGCCGCCTGGCCCAACCACCCCTCCCTGGCATTCCACGGGATAATGAGCCTGGGATATAAGAGGCAAGAACATTCCTCCCATTGTTGCTACTGTTTACACATCAACTTGCCTCGACAACCTTAAGAAGTCACCCCATAGTTCGACCACCGTACTTTCCTCCGGTTACAGAACTCACTTTCGCTCTTCGACTATCACATCTGTCACCCACACCTGTCGTTAACTCAACCATCCATACTTCTTGCACATAATCTCCACTGCATCTTCTCAATCAACACCTTATCACCATCAATATGAAGTCCTTCGCCATTGCTGCTGCTTTCGCTGGTGCCGCTGTCGCCCTGCCCCAAGGCGTCACCCAGGCTATCTCCCCCAAGAGCGGTCCTCCTTCTGGCTGCTCGCTGAACCACGCCAGCCCTTTCAGCATCTCGATCACCAACGTCACCACCAACGCCAAGCGTGATCTCGAGTCTCGTCAGACCAAGATCTTGACTATCACTCTTAAGGATGGTACCTTGACCGATGACGAGGGCCGCACTGGTTACATCGCTGCCAACAACCAGTTCCAGTTCGACAAGCCCGCCCAGACTGGTGCCATCTACACCTCTGGTTTCTCCGTCTGCAGCAACGGCACCCTTGCTATCGGTGACTCCGCCATCTTCTACCAGTGCTTGAGTGGTGACTTCTACAACCTCTACGACGAGTCCACCGGCGCTCAGTGCTCTCCCATCTACATCAACATCCTTGACACTGGAGCTGCTGCCTCTAGCGGTGCTGCCACCCAGATTGGTGACGGTCAACTCCAGGCCCCCACCTCGACCGCCGCTGTCACTCAGATCTCCGACGGTCAGATTCAGGCCACTACTGGTGTCCCTGTTACCCAGATCTCCGATGGTCAGATCCAGGCCACCACTGGCTCCGGCAAGCCCGTCACTCAGATCTCCGATGGCCAGATTCAGGCTCCTACCTCGACTGCTAAGCCCGTCACCCAGATCTCTGACGGTCAGATCCAGGCTCCCACCACCGGCAAGCCTGTCACCCAGATCTCCGACGGCCAGATCCAGGCTCCTACCTCTGCCACTGGTAAGCCCGTCACCCAGATCTCCGACGGTCAGATTCAGGCTCCTACTGGCGGTGCCACCAAGGCTGCTAACGGCACCGTTGTTGCTGGCGCTGCTACCGCCTCGAGCGTCGTTGCTTACACTGGCGCTGCTGCCGTCCCTACCTTCGCTGGTGAGATGCTCATCGCTGCCGGTGCCTTGGCTGTCGCTTTCCTGTAAGCGCCTTCTCGCTTGCATGAATCCTTTCTTTTACACATCCGCTCTCACGACCTATTCATGTTTATACTGGACATATTGGGCTCGTCGAGTGTGGCTCGTTTCAATACGATCTTGAGGTTTTGGCAACAGGACTACGCCTACTAATGTTTGATCTTGGGTGGAACGAGATGCTTCCGAAAGGAAGGTAATAAAGACGTCCAACGTCTTGAAAAACATTTCTTATTTGCATTTTCTGGCTGGCATGATACCTTCTTGCATCCCGGAGCCTGCTTCTTTCTGTCCTTCTTTGTGCATATAGCCTTTTACTCTTTTTTCTTCCGGATAGATACTTGGTCTATCAATGAAATCATTTTTCTACTTGACTTGCCTCTCTTGCTCTTCGTTGTGCTTTATGTCTCACTGTCTTCAAACTGCCTCCATTCGACATGCTCGTATTGTTCTTCGCTCTCGATACTCGACGGAGCAAAAAGAAGCGACTTTTGACCCAAGACGCGTCGTCATGCTTCCTTAGCGGAGCACATAGTCTGAACCTCACCAAGCCCTAGGACCTTCCGAAGCAAGTGTAGCTCATTCTTTTGCTGCAGCCAGCCGCACCGTTGATCCTCATTCAATGAATACGCTGCGTTGCCCACGCACTCGTCGCGATCTCGGAGTTTCCTTTGTACCCATCGCAGACCACGGATCATTCTTCTCAACACTTACGCATGCTCGACTTGGAAAGCCTTGTTCTTCTTGCACGATCCGCGATTAAGTTGTGATATGCATCTCTCTTCATGCAGGAACCCATGTTCGGGATCTTGGAGCTCGAGCTTGGCAAGCGACGTCTAGCTTTCTTGATCCCGAGGGTTCGTGTCGGGCGCGTCCCAACGAAATTCGTGTCTCTGGGGATGGGAACGAAGGCTTGCGGCGTTCCCGCTGTCGCGCTGTGCTGGGGTATGGCGCGACGCAGCTTCTGGGCGATTGCGCGATCACGGCAGGATTCTCGGGAGCAAAGTCAGAAGTAGCAGAAAAGAAAGAGAGTCATTGAGCCGAGGGCAGGCCAGAAGAGGTATACGGATACGAGGTGTTGAGAGATGCGAGATAGAGATGTTGTTCTCTATCCTCCACCTGTATGCGCGTCTGAAGCCTATAGCATCGCGGCTTGAACTTAGCGGGTCAGTATAGGTCGATGCGGGCATCAGAGATGAGTGTCTCTCTGAGCAACATTGGCATGACTTTTACGTATATCTATCTGTGGAAGGTCTAGACACTTTGCTTAGAGTGGTAGTGAAACGATGATGGTGGGAAACGAGGACAGGGTGTCCAGAGAAGCAACATTCTCGTTGCACTCTCTGAAGCGAAAAGATACTGCAGGGAAGGATCGCATAAGATTCTAGTTTTTTCTAGCCTCGACTGATCACGGCTATCTTGCATGATTAGCTGGTTTGAGGTATATCGAAGTCATACCAATATGGTGAGGTGCAGAGCGAGTACCTCATGTAGGGACATCTAAACTAGTGCGATTGCAGTAGATGTGCACATCGGCGAGAGATACCAAAGATGAGCAGTGGATGTGATTATTTTGTTGACATGCTTCTGCTTGGTTGACCGGGTAGGAGGAAATTTGAGTATGCAGGGTGAATGAGCTGATAGTGTTGCAAGCCAGGAAATGAGTGCTGCAAGGCATATCAGATGGGAGATCACGCTGCAGGTGCGTTGTTCTACATTGCAGAAATCCTTCTCGTGCACATCCGTCCGTTGGATCATCCAACCGTAACTCACCCTCGACGATCAACATGTGATTTCAGGGTTCAAATATTGGCGCTTCAGACAACCGTTAAAGATTTTGAGATGATGTTTTGGAGAAACAGATTGTGACAAAGAATTGAATCGATAAGATATTATGGATGTGATATATATATAGATTGTAGTAGGGGTTAATCTGTATCTTTGAGATGGTCAGTATAGTTTCCATATGAAAAATCGAGACCAAAGTGCAAGTTGTATGAAAGAAATCAGACATCCAAGGAAGATATTGCGCTCAACGACCGTCTAAGATAGGTTCTAGGCGACGGCTAGCGTGAAAACTGCGAATGTGGTATGGGTTTCATCATAAAGAGGTGGTGCTGTAGTGTAGAGTAGGCAAAGAAGGCGTAGTGACTGACCATAATTGTAGATGGGTGTCGACACGCGTGTCCAACATGCTGTCGACACCCTCTTGTGTTCCAGTTACTCCTTCTCTTTTCAAATTGGCGCGAGATGAAAATCCTGTACTTTAGCGCATGTTAGCACAATATCCCGCAAAGGTGTAATGCGAAACGAGGTGTAGTGAGAATAGTGTCAGACAAAAATATACTGGCAAGTATACAGGCTGCCAGCGACGGCTGCCCGAACAGATAGTCTTCGTCAAGGTCGAATCTGTTGGGAAAAGAAGACATGATTGTAAAGTTGTCATCATTCGGAATGATGGTGGGAAGAAGTGGGTGCGCAAAGATGGAGGAATTACTCACAGATATTACACGAGCCGTCGAATGTCGCGCAGAGAGGCATAGCAGATGCGCGAGATTCTGGCAGCGACAGACGACGGCGAGTTCTGGCGATGAAAGGATTGCTGCATGAAAGAAAGATTCAGCTTGATCACAAATAAATACTGCAGTCGATCAATGCGCACGGCAAAACTTCGCGCCTGCCAAGCCCAGCAGCACGTCCATGCGTTTGCTATCGGCCTGTTCAACCAGGTAGTCGCAGAGACTCGAAGTCAGTGTCTGACCAAGCCTACACCTCTCGCGGGAAGTAGTTCATATTAAACACTTGTTGACGTGATAGTGGTCAGCTTTGGGTACTGACGATGCTGATCCAAGTGCATACATACGGACGAGAGGACCGAGTCGACTTAGGCGTGAGCTTGGCAGGTGTTGGATAACAAGCGCAAAGTGCTCATTAGTCGTGCACGAGCCCAGTCAGCGGACAAATCACAAGGGCCCGGGAGTGAGTGAGGTGAGCGTCGAGTGAGACGAGCGACAATTGACTCGTAAGGCATTTTGTGACAAGCCGAGTCTGCGTTCGCATACCATCGTGCAACTTCGAGTCTGTGTGCGTGCGCAAAAAGTTCTACCCAGACGGGCTACAGACGTGTGCATGAATCAGTGGGTATTTTTGGTGAGAAGTGGTAACTGCTGGACCCAACGTTGGCCGACAAGCGCCATATTCGAGACTCGGCCGCTGTGAAGCTCGTAGAGCCGGTCGGAGAGGGACGCGCCCGTCCACTACTACTGTCGCTCGCTCTCCCAGTGCCTGCCCTAAGCAGACCCCGGTTCCCTTAACCAGTGACCACCTCGATTCTGGTACTTGTCCTTCGCTCGCGTCTTTTTGGTCTTCGCAACCACCGTCACGGCCTTGACGACCCTTGTAGCCCACGCACACGGCACTGCCTTGTACAGTCCGCTGTCGCTGTCGCTTGTCTAGGCTCGAAGGCGCGTCCACCACCCATCACCAACCACGTCTCTGCGCAATCAGAGCGACAGCATACTCGACCCATCTCGTGTCCATACATGCATCTGAGCGCACTTTCTGTCGCGCTCTTCCCAATTCACAGCCACCGTCGCGCGTCGTCGACTTGACCAGCTTCCGTCTCTGTCGTCGTCTGATTCTACGCGTCCGCTTGCTCACTTACAACCACTATGATGCAAGGCATGTCTTTTCCTCCGCACCCGGCGGGCATGCAACCAGGTGTGCCCCACGGTCATCCAGGAATGCCTCCCAATGCTCAGCACATGGGCCAGCCGATGCAGATGCCTGGTGTCTCGGGCCCTGGTGCTCCTCACATGGGTCAACCAGCTATGATGGGTATGCAACCTGGCCAGCAGAACATGCCTCCTGGTATGGGTCCCGGCCCGGGTGGTGGCATGATGCCGCAACAATCCATGGGCGGACCCGGTGCAAACGCCATGGCCATGAGCCACCTTAACCCTCAAACCCACATGATGCAGCAACATCACCAGATGCAGCAAGCAAGTACGTCTTGTTCTTATCCATGACTACTGATAGACAGTTGATGCTAACAACTCTTGTCGTAGTGGCCAGCAACCCCCAATTGATGATGCAGCAGCAACAACACCTGGCTCGTCAACGGCAGATGATGGCAGCGCAACAAGCCCAGCAACAGCAACAACAACAGCAGCAGCAACAGCAGCAGATGAATGGTATGGGTATAGGCATGGGGATGAACGGCCATCCAGGAATGAGTCCTCAGCAATTTGCACAGATGCAGGCCAATCCTGCCTTTCAGAATGCACAAATGGCCAATCTACCGCCTCAACACATAATGCAGCTCCAACAAATGCGCCAGATCCAAGCTGCACAAGCTGCTCAGGCACAGCAACACGCGCAACAACAGCAGCAGACACCGCATCCTCAAGGTCCTCAGGCTCCCGCGACACCTCAGATGCAGCAACAGTCAATGGCTCAACACATGGCAATGCAGCACGCCTCGTCTCAGGCCTCTCACCAGAGCGCTCCCCAGAACAGCCAGGCTCCACCACAGCAGCCACCGCCAGCTCAGATGAGGAGCCAGTCGCAGATCCCATCTGGCCCTGAAGGTCAAGGTCAGGCATCACAGCATGCTCAACCTCCTCAGCCTCAGCAGCCACAACAGCCTCAAGGACAACCTCAGCAACAGCAGCAGCAGCAACCACAGCCACAACAACAACAGCAGCAGCAGCCGCCGCCTCAGCCTCCAAGTGCCCAACCTACACCACAAATGCAGGCACAACCGCTACCTCCGCAACCTCCCTCTTCGCAACCTCAGCAGCCCAACCAGCAAACTCCTCAGCAACCGGGCTCTGGTCAGTCCCAAAACCAGCCGCAAAACGCCCAACAGCAACAGCAGGCGCAGCAACAAGCTCAGCAGGCACAGCAGCAACAGATGCAAACTGCTCAGCAACAGCAGCAACGCCAGCAGATGATGAACATGAACAACATGAACATGATGCGTCAACAGCAAGCAATGGCTGCTCAACAGCAGCAGCAACAGCAGCAGCAGCAGCAGCAGCAGCAGCAGCAGCAGCCAAGTCGCACAAGCAATGGCCAGTTCATCCTCAAGCTGATCCAATTCTCTGACCATCTCAGCGCCTTCAACGCAACTGTAAGTCAAAAATTTCGAGTCGAGACATGCAAATTTTCTGATGATCGGTACAGTCGCGTGAATCGAACTCATCAGAGCATTGGGCCAACTTCGTGAACCAGTTCTGGACACCAGACGGCCGGCTTGTACAACACCTCCTTGACAACACGAATTCGTCAACCAAACAATTCATGATTAGTGCTTCTTCACTAGCACGTTACTATTGGACTTGGTTCGACAGTGGTGTGCAAAACATACAACTTCAGCTGGAGGGTGTGAGGGAAATACCTGCCCCTCAAGGTGCTCATTGGGTGACTTGCACTCGTGCTCGTTATATCTTCTGGTTTGCAAACAACACCCAAGTATATCGTCCCCCCAAATCTGTATGGACAGCAACTAATTTGTCTCGTAGCTGATCTGGCAAGGCAAGCTGACAGCCTCGTTCCCTGCCGGCTTGGACAAGTTCGAATCGCTCGAGTTTGAAACGTCCAAGACGGAAGAATTCATCCCACGTTCCGAACTCGCGCGTGTTGTCGCCCAGGGCTCCCCCCTGATGAACAAAAGTCCCAAGTTAAGCAGAACACCGGCTAAGAAGGCAATGCAAAAGGCACAAGGCGCTCTTCAGCTCGAAGATTTCCCGTCCGCCCCTGTCAATGAATACGCCGTCACTCCCGCTGTTATGCAATACCTTGAGGTAGATGTGCTTGTTCCAGAGTTCCAGCTATACGACCACCTGAACTGACCAGGTCCAGGTTGCGGAAACCATCTTCTTCATGAAGGATTTGATGGAATATTCTCAGAAGAACGAACTCCGCCCCCATGACGCCATGAACCAGATGGTCGCTCAGATCGAAGAGCAGCAGCAATTCGGCCAGCCTCAAAACATGGTTCCGAACCCAATGCAGCCAAACCACGCTCAGATGGCTTTGCAAAGAAACGGCATTGTTCAGCCTCTGCCTCAGGGTGCTGGCACGCCCAGCCAGGCCCACATGCAGTTGCCTGGCCAAACGCCCAACTTCTCTTCGCCGTCAGTTCCCCATATGAATTTGCCGATGCAGCACCTGAACGGGCAACAGATGATGGCTATGAATGGCTCACCTCACATTGCGCACCCGGGCTTGCCCAGCGGCTCTTTGATGGCTCCCAACCACATGATGGGACAGATGCATCACTCCCCAAGCCCGAACATGGGCCCACCAATGATGGTGCCGCAGCACTCGCAGCAAGGCAACAATCCGAACAGTGCGCATCCGTCCGCATCGACAAGTCCGAACTTGAGCAGTAAGCGTCGGCGCTCACAAGTCAAACTCGAGGGCGATGATATTGGACTCGAAGGTCCACCTTCACAACGCATGAAGCCTAGTCCAGGCCTCAAGAAGAAGTGAATACGTCCACGTTTTGCTCAGTCACGGTCAGACTGAGATGTGCATTCCATTCTTGATAATCTTCTTTTTAGCTTGTTGCTCTTTCGAGATCTCACACGACCAGCGGAACTGGAGGAACGAGGGGTTTTATGGCGTTCAAGTTTTTTTCCCGATCTTATTACATCTATTCTGCGACACAAAACTGGGGGAGTGGTTCGGCTCGCGAGACCACGAGAGGGAGGCGTTCACATGCTTCTTCTCTCCATCTTTTCATTATCCACTGTGCATCTTTCTCACCTTTTCATATCGTCTGTCTCCTTGATTTCTCTATTGACGTTTGTTTTCCGTTCTTTGTTGAAAATGAGAGGAAGACAGCTACGGCGCAGCAGGGCGTATATGCTTTCTTCGTCTCGACTTGGGCGGCTTTGTGCTTATTCTGCTGGGAACCATTCAACGAGAAAAGACGTCGATCACGGATGCTTGCAATACGTTTATATATCTGCGTTTTTTGTTATTCGTGGGGAGGGTGTGTGAATTGTACATTATTTGGCTCTGCCTTACTGATGTCTCTCAATCTTTGCAATACGATGAATTGTTATCTCATGCATTTTCTAAGCCGAGCTAGGGTGTTGTCGAGATTATCGATGCAATACACTTTTGCTGTGTGTTTGTCTGGCGATGATATTCCTGACTCCTGATGGTAGCACAAGGTTCATAGCCTACTGTCAAGCTGGATTAGGCTAAGTGGTATGAAATGGGATCTATGTCGGCTAAGTAAGTTACATGCAAAGAGCGTATAACACGTAGCATACGGTCGCGAGCAGTCAGGTCACTGCATTGCATTGACAAGTCCAATATGGCTCTGTTGATATGATCCCGCAGGTAGAGACAGTTGTTAATACATTCATCTGTATTGCTACAGCAATACACAGTGAACTGCTTTCTATGCTAGGAAGAAGATAAAAACATAAATTGCAACAAACGCCGCCCAACCATCGTTAAAACATTAGTAGTCTTTCATCAGTGTTCGTACTCGTCCTCACAGAATGGATTTCTACCATCTCTGTGGCGATTCAGTTCTTCGACTCCTCCTCTCCTTCTTGCCTTCCCTCTGCTTGGCCTCCCATTTCTCCTTTGCCTCCCTCTGTTCGTCCTTCATGTCCTCTCTATAGATCCGGACCCTGTTCTCCAAGATGTTGGCTCCGATGCCACCGATGATGGCTCCTATAGCTGTACCGCGTTTTTGATGACGATCGCTGGTCTCGCGGCCGATGTACCCACCAATGAGCGCACCTGCAATGCCTGCTCCCAAGCCCAAAGGCCTGCTGTCAAGAGCCATCAAAGGACTATCGTGAAAGTCCCGATTTGAGGAACGTGAGCGCGAGGACGAGGAATAGGAGCGGCGGCGCTGTCGTCGCCGTGAGCGTGAACGGGATGGTGAGCGGTCTTTGGGTCTTGAGTATCTAGCCATTTCGTTGTTTGGAGGACCTCTGTTCGAGGATGTCGGCGTGTAGTCTCCGCGAGACGAAGGGCGTGGGGAGTAGCCGTAGTACTGAGGATCACCGGGCCGCAATGCTCCTTGTTGATATGGTATGTATGGAGGTGGGTCTGCAACGCGAGGGTGGTAGCTTTGTCCTGGAGGAGAGACTCGACGTGGTGGCTCAATGTCTCGATCGTCCAACCGTCGTGGTCTCCTGTCATCGCGATCGTTCCGTGGGTATGATCTTCGTCTTGGTCTCTGATCGTAGCTGTTGTCCGAGCCACTGTCATAGTCGCGATCACGACCGCGTGCATCGTCCATGTTGCTCGAGCTGCTATTATCTTCGCGATCGTTCCGATGCCGGTATCTGTGTAGTTTATCGTATCCTTTATCAAAGTATCTGTCGGTAGTCTTGTCGAAGCCTTCTAAGCCGAGTTCCTTTTCAATCCAAACAGCGTCAGAAACGAGAGGTTCGCAGAAATTCGTTCAGCTGCCCAATGTGGATATGCGACTTTCAAGTAGGAGAGAAAATGGTTGACCGGAGAAAGGCTGAGAGAGACCTACCACAAAGTCGGACATGATGGGCGCCTGGTCATAAGAGGGTAATACGAGCCAGCCTCAGCAAATGCGCCTCTACGTAATTGAGTGCCTTGGCCAGATACCGGAATATTTTAAGCTTCTTGTGCAAGTGACAAGGATGATCGAAAGGTTGCAAAGAACGCCGATCGTAAGACAAGAACATGGAAGGACGATGGAGCCAGAAACATATATAATAACGGGACAGACACATCCTTCACATCCTCCGCGAACCTCACTCCACCCAGCGCATGACGCAGTCTGGTGGAGGCTGGCTGGTTGAAATGCCAGCGCTCGAATGCGGGTCTCTAGAGTGGTGCTCAATCTTGGTGGGAGTCGAGCGAGGAGGCTTGTGACGTCTTGCGCATGCAGGGATCTTTCGGCACGCGGAAGCTGTCTGGCCGGCGGACTTGCCCTCCATTCTCTTGATCTCCTGGCAGCAAGTGCACTCATATACTGATTGTGGAATTGAGCGTGTCGTGTCGTACAAACTGTGGTGATATAGCTCGCCTGGAAACGCGAGTCTGATAACGTAAGATGGTTGCTTACTGAAGGTCGAGCCCAGCCCGGGTATTGAGCTGCAGACTTGGACAAACGTGGTACAATTCTCGTCTTTCTTGATAAGTCGACTCCGACTATTCCGTACGGTCCTCGAGCATATCTTTTATATTCAGCAGAAACAACCTGGCATCTTCGATGAAGAGCCCCGTCGCGGGGGGATTGGAGGGCTATTCCTTCTGCCTGCCGGAATCCTTTCAAGAAAGCCGTGACAGTAGAGCTGAGTGGACATTTGGCTCTGAGAAGAAGCGAGTCTTGTCCAGCGTATAGGTATGCAGGTTCAGAGTATTAGTCTCAACAAAGATGCTGCTCCTAGACATTATTCCATGCCTTCCATGTGACAATCTTAGCACACAGAAGGATTATGGATATTTTGGATAGCATATACTGTGCCAACTCGTCTCGGCTAGGATGATACGACCCATCATGCTATAGGGACTGAGAGCAAACAGACAGTCGCAAAACCGAATGCAAACCTGATAAAGAAGATAGAGCACGTGAAGACGAGTGTTATATGCCCAAGTAGGAAAGAACGACTGGGAGCAGGTCGGTGCACGGGCCACGCCAGACTCATTCGCTAAACTTTTCGACAGCGACGCAACAGCAAGGCCCGACGACGAGACGGCAACCACTCCCATACCACAACCCACACATCTGCCAACATGTCAAACCAACCAGGACGCACCGACTGGGCCGAGGACGACGAGCCCGATCTCGCCACCGCTCTTCCCCCGCCTCAGCACACAAAGAACAAGGACGGCACCGAGACCATCGTCACTATTTTCCTTAACGAGGACGGCAAGAAGGTCAAGCGCACACAACGCATCCGCAAGGTCACCAAGCGCACATATGAGAAGGCTGGTGTCGCAGAGCGCCGCGCCTGGCCCAAGATGGGCCTCGAGGCAGGCCGTCCTGCTGGCCCCCAACCCGATACCACCACTCTTGGAGAAAACATCATCTTCCGCCCCCAGGTCGGCTTCAAGTCTGGCGCCGCCGAGCAACCCACCGCCGAGGAGGACCAGAAGGCACAGCAGCTCAAGCAGATGAAGATCAAGTGTCGTATTTGTTCCGGCGAGCATTTCACCACAAAGTGTCCCTTCAAGAACACCATGGCTCCCGAAGGCGAGGCTGGCGCCGGTCTTGCAGACCTCGACGGTGATGTTGGTGCTGCCACCCTTCAAACCTTGGCTGCAGGCGGCCCTGCGCCAGGCGCTTCCGGCCCCGGTGGCTCTTCCTACGTGCCCCCACATCTCCGCAAGGGCGGTGCTGCTACTGGCGAGAGAATGGGCGGCAAGTTCGAGAGAGACGACTTGGCTACTTTGCGTGTCACTAACGTGAGTCTCTATCCTCATACTTCATCCTCCGCACAACCGTCTAACATGTTCAACTTCAGGTTTCCGAATTCGCCGAAGAAGACGAGCTCCGCGCACTGTTCGAGCGTTTCGGTCGCGTCACCCGTGTCTTCCTCGCAAAGGACAGAGAAACAGGCAAGGCCAAGGGCTTCGCTTTCGTCAGTTTCGTCGACCGATCAGACGCCGCCGTTGCATGCGAAAAGATGGACGGTTTCGGTTACGGACATCTTATCCTGCGTGTCGAGTTCGCCAAGAAGGCCAACTAGAGGACTGGACCACGATTGGAAAGACGGACGGGCAGACAGAAGACGGCCAAAAAGAGAGCCAAAAACAAAAGTCAACAATGTGTTTGTACAATTGCACGACCTTTTTTCACTTTTTCCAGAACACACTTTTTGGCGCTTTATGGGACATGATGGTTTCTTTATTTACGTATGCTGTTTTTGCTTTCTTCTCTTTGCGAATGCATACCGGGAAGAGAATGGGCAAAAGGGGAAGGAAGGAGCAAGAGATTTGAAGACGTTGGGAGCAATGATGAGAAATACACCTTGTTATATACCCCCTGATTCTCTGATTCGAGCTGTCTTGTGTCCGGTCATCACTGCTGCCTGTATGCAACAACAGCAGCCACCCGCTGCCCGTGACCATTCCAGAGCTTGTAGCAAGGCACGATGGTAGGTTGTTGCTCCTTCACCCAACCCTCCGGCAGGACCTGTGTGGTATAGACAGTGTAGACGTGTGATGTTGGCAATGTGGCCTTGCTCAGATTGTCAACATGGTCAACTGCAATCCAACCAGCCAACTCGACTTCCTCAAGTCCAGACTTGATGTTTAGAGTCTGTCTTGTACATCCATGCTCCGTAGTTTCTGCTCCTCTGATCAGCATCAAGAACGAGATCGAAGATGCGATAAATCTTGCTTACCTCTAGTCTCCACAGCACCACCAAAAGCCTTGATAGCAATACTGGCCCATTCTATCGGAGCATCTCTCGGTAGACTCTCCACCTCGGCCACAAAACATGGCGGCACGGATACATTCACGATATCCTTGCGACGAGTAGATGTCACAGTGGTTCCTGGGTTGCCAAATTGACGTTGATCCCACACATCGAAATGCTCATCTTCTTCGTCCTCTGCTTCTTCTGTAGCAGGGGGTAGATGAGCCAGTTTCCAACTCTGCAGTGCGGCATTTACTCGTGTTTGTGTAGATGTAGGGGAATCTGCGGCTATGAACGCAACAGCGCCGAGGAAATGTGAAGCTTGCATGATTTGAGCAATGCGCCATAGATGTTGGAGTGCAAGAATGGCTTGAGTTGCAAAGTGTGCTTCTGCGGTAAGATCTCCTTTTGCTGGGAAGTCCATGGTAGGTGGGTCGAGAGGGATTTGTCCAGCGATATGGATGAGCTGTGGTAAGGAGGAGACAGGAGATGGTGTGACGATGGCTTGAGAGTAAGGACCGATGTTCGCTGGAGCCCAGTAGGAGCGGGATTGTACGTGGAGACCTTGCTTCTGTGCTACCATGTTGTCGTGCAGGATTACGACTGATAAAGAGACGTGGGCATCCGACGGAAGTGTGCTGCCACAGGCGATAGTGACTCTGGCTGGTGGGTTCGGTGTAGTGAATTGAGAACCATATGCCAAATTTACTGCACCGAACTCGGACATGCTTCGTAATAGAATGGTGGTGAAAGCGATTGAGGAGGGCTTGACATCGTAGTCCTTTACCAAGCGGGTCATGATATTGGTCATCTGCTCTCCTGCCGAGTTTCCTTCCGCCATTGCGTTTGAGATGATCGTGCAAGTGTCCGTAGTCTGTGTCGTCCAACCAGAGGTCAGGTCGAGAGCTTCTGTTGTCTTTGCTACTAGATCAGATGACATTTGAGTCCCTTCGATGATCTCGTCCATGCTCGATTGCAGAGTTGCAAACTTGTCGTCCAATGTCGTTGGTTGCCGCAATTGCTCGTATGAGAAGTTTGAGGATGGTTCCTTGGGCACTAACCGTGCAGTCTTGATCATCACAGATGCAGCTCCTGCTTCACCAGCTGCAATTGTCCTATCATCATCCTCGATCTGAATCGAGTTCTTCCAGAGCGGCCATGGTCCATCAATCACGAGGGTTTCAAACTCTCCTCCTTCGCCAAGCGCAGCACCATCTCCAATGATACCGAACCTCTCCATCGCACGCACAAGCCTAGTCTTTGTGCGGTAGCTCGCCACATTCTCCCACAGGAAGCCATCGTCAAGTCCTCCCGAGGCAACCTTGATGATACGGGCATCCTGTCCAGCAACAGCCATATCATCCAACAATGAAGTCTCCGTATACGGCGGCAAGAAAGGATATTGCCATAGATAAGACAAGGGCACGAGTCCTAATCTAATGGCCACCGATTCTACCCTCGTGCGCTGATAGTCCGAAAGAATGGCTCCAGTACTGACGGCATTGATCTCGGGGTGTGCAGCCATGACTTTACGCAACAAAGGCACCAGACTTTCCGTCTCGTCTTGCTGGCTCTGTTGTGCGGCTGCAGGAGAAGCATAGCTCTTGTTGCTATCCACGACTCCGCCCAAAATTTCCTGTCTGTAGAGTGGAAGACCTAATGCCTGTTCGTAGAGCGGAATAATGCCGTGGCCTATGGTTTGATACATGTAGCTGTCAATGTCCTCAGAGCGCTCGCCATTCTGGCCGGCTGGATGCAGATTCGCAAGAGCGACGACTTCGTGTCCGTTTGCATGGCAGTGTAGTATAGAGAAAAAGGAGTCTTTTCCTCCAGAAATCAGGGCGACGACCTTTAGTCCGGGCATGTTCTGTTTCTCATGTGCTAGAAGGAAAATTCTTGACACCAATGTTTGAGGAAAGTTTTTGTCTACCCAAGAAATGTTACAAGAGAAAGCCAATCACCCTGATGAACGATCCCGCGACCACGAGAGCTGAGCATACAAGAGGAGGTTTGCAGGAGAAACAATTGATATTCTAAAGTAGAATGTTTCGTTGCAATGGTTGCCAAGCGGGATGCTTGCGCTTGTTGCAGACTCAACTTCCTGCGCCAGAAAGTCTCCCCGCCAGACTCAATTCTGATATCTGAACTTTCGTCCGATAGCCAGCATGAAAGTATGGCAACAATTCGCAAGTCTTCTGCGGATCACCACGCAAGTGACACGATCGCTAACTCCACGTTGCAAATTCACAGATTTACGAGTTTAGAAGATATGTCCAGCCATCAGCACACCAACAGAGCCAATTCAATAGTAGGCTCCGTCGGAAGTGGCTGATTGACCGGGTATGCAATATTTTTGATCTGTGTCCACGGGTTGACGCCAGCCTCTCATATAATATAACAGTGAAGTTTGAAAGACCAGCAACAGGGGAAACTGTATAATACCCGGACGCCGCACGAATCAAGAAAGAGAGGGTCGAAGGGAATGCGACGCTTATATAGGAGAATTTCCTCGCGAGCGACGCTGAGGCCACAAGTCTTGGCTTGGAGCAGCCACGAGTTTTGGCACACGCTTTGACGACTCTGCGTCTCGCTATGTTTTTTTCAAGCTGCGAGAGATTTTCCTCTCTTTTTCTCCTTCCTTTATGGCCGTTGATGAACGATGCTCAGGCATCATAATTATAATAGGAAGAGAATGATCCACGCTGTGGACTTGATCTCAACATGACACATATCTGAGGCCAGTCACCAAAGAGCACGTTTGTTTTGCTCGAGAATCAGAATGCAAGAATTCTCGGAGGCATATCTTCAATGTTACGAGTTGATATGCAAACTTCACTACGAAAAGCACATACCCTCTTGGTCTGCTCTATCAAAATTCGCTGGTTTTAAGGATGACGGATATACTTTGCAATGTGTATAAATAGATTGGGTGTATATGCTTTGAGATTCAGGATGTCATCCTTCAAACCTGCCGTCAGCATCAGAAAACCAGATCATACGGGATGAGTGCTTGACCAGGCCCAAGTTGATAGCAAGCATTACATGCTATCCTCCTTCCATCTGCTCCTGACTTTAGCAAAGTCCTCCTTTTCTTTCTTGCCTCCCTTGTTCTCAAGACCCATGCCACGTTCCACCCACATCTGCGAACCCATTTCAGACAGACGTGATAGTGCACGGGCGAATGCGAAAGCTTCCTCATCGCCAGAGAAGAAGTTGCTCTTCTTGAGCATGTTCATGTTCATACCCAGATCATCCATCATCTGACGCATCACATCGTCGACATCTGATCCTTCGTTGAGTGCGGCCTGTGCATTGTCGTCGCCCTTGGCCGCTGCTTGTTTCATCGCTGCGTCGACCTCTTCGCGAGAGAGGAAGAGCTCGGTCAATGGTACAGCAGTGGTGAGAACGAGTTTGGCATGTGACTCGTACACAGCATCAATGAACGTGATGAAACGGCGGGCTCGATCGCGACTGCGATGATCCATCTGCGGCACATTGCTCACAATGAAAGCGTCGTAGTTGCGCATCAGCTCGATGTAGTCAGCAGCGCCAGTGGCACGGCCAATTAATTCGTCAAAATCAAAGTGTGCGGCCTTCCCACTTGCTTGAGGCACCTGGATAGGTCGTCCCCAAACATAATGTTCGGCTGGGTGTGGAGGGTCATTCTCGAAATCACCCAGGTATTTGAACCAATGAGTGACATGTGTACCGGCAGCCTTGTTTAGTGGGTGATGGTATACACCTGACGGAGGGCGAGGTATCTTGCGATAGTCGGTGGGTGAATCGAGGTTCAAAACACGCAGCTGACGCTGAAGGAGGTTAATACAGGGGATGAAGGACTCGCGCTGGACACCGTTCTTGTAAAGCTCGGTGGGATGGCGGTTACTGGTAGTCACAATAACGGTGCCATGGTGCATCAGAGATTCGACCAGTCTTCGCAAGATCATGGCGTCGGCCACATCGGTACACTGGAACTCGTCAAAGCAGAGTACGCTGCTGCGTTTGGCGATATGAGCGGCCACGAAAGGGATGGCATCGATATCTTGGCCGTATTGCATCTTGACTTTGTGCAGATCGCGGTGGACCTCCTGCATGAAATTGTGGAAGTGGATGCGCGTGGCCCTCTGGATGCTCACGGGTAAGGTATCGTAGAAGAGGTCCATCATCATGGTCTTGCCGCTGCCGACGTCGCCATACATGTATAAGCCCTTTGGTAGGTCACTGGAGATTTCCAAGCTGGACTGCACAGTCTGACCACCGCCAAAGATTGACGAGAGGAAACCCTTCTTCTTGGGCTGCAGAGATTCTATCGATGGTTCCTGAACCGTTGGTGGATTGTAGTTTGCCAGCATGTCGTGCAGATCTTGTAGCGATTCGATGATGGCTTAAGCGAACGGATTAGCTTAGCTCTCTCGATGGATCTCGAGAGAACTTACTACGCTGATGCTGATCGTCTCTAAGGACACCAGATTTGACACGGCGATCGTATTCGGCCACAGGGCCATATTCACCTTGAAGACGAGGGCTGTTACTGACTGAAGTTGGTTGTATCCAAGGTTCCCTCGTTTCACCTACTCTTTCTATAATCGGCCATGGAAACGGTTGAGTTGGAAGTTGCGTAGTTTCGTTTCTTGATCTGGTATGCTCCCCATTGACCTCTGACCCGACGATCGCTCCAGGATCCCATGCATCGTTGCGATTGCGCCTGGAAATTGACTCGGTTGATACTGTGTGCTTCGGCCAGCCACGAACGACAAGGAAGCTTGCTAGTGTTGCGAGCAACTCTAGCCAACCCTCTCAGGCCATTGGCGCACACTTGCCCACTCATGGTGCTCTACCAATAGCGGGGGTCGATTCGACGGTTCTCAAGCTGTGTCGTGGCCAAGGTTGATGTGAGATGGTATTTTCTCCTGTCCACGCAGAGTTGTCGTTAGACAGGAGTTATTGGACGTCCAAACAGGAATTCGAGTTGACGAGTTATGACTTGGAAGTAGGTAGTAAAAGACGACGGCCAGTCGCAATCACAGGCCGGTGACGCCGCCGCCGCTCATGACTGCCGCGCTGCCGAAATGCGGGCACCTCGGCTTTCGTTCGGCCAGCCCTCAATGTATCAAGCACAAGTCGAGAACAGTGGTGTTCAAAATAGAGTAATGCCACTGGGGCTGATCATCTGTCTATTGGTAGGACTTCTACTGTACAGCAATATCGTAAATCGTTGTTGATGGCGGGTATTTTGAAATAATAGCATGCCTTTCCTCTCAGATTCTTTCATCTCATCCTTTTCCGATCCACCCAGACCAGACGAAGAAGTCGAACAGTTTTCCCGCCTTGGTCGTGTCAATTCTACAAACCTCCTTAACATTCTTACGCTTGAGACAACCATTTGATCTAAGCGCCTCCTTGAGCACGGCATCCTTCATGACTAGGTACGCCTTGGGCTGAACACGAATCACCCTACATATTTCTTGCTCGTTCTCGGTCAGCAGATGTGCGTCTTGGCTGTTGTTGCCATGTAGATCCATTTTCGATACGCCTGTTATTGCCTGTAGCGGGAACCTTGGCGGGGGGTTGGTATTGCTAGCATTTGGTGATGTTGTTTCTGGCGGGGTTTGCAAGCCGGTAGTGTTTGGTTTTGGTGGTAGCTCTGGTCCGATCAAGGCTGACGCTGCTGACGGTGGCTCTTGAGCGCTAGGCTTGTGAAGCCTACCAGGCATAGAAAAGCGGTCTGCTGATGCCGCAGCTCGAGCCTGTCGTGCGGCCTTCTCAACCTCATACTTTTCTCCAGATTTTAGATCGCTGATTTGCATGCGACGCCAGTCTTGTAGCTGTTTGATAGCCTGTCGTATGCTGTGTTCGTACTCGATTCCTGTCGTGAAGGCTTCGAAATCGGAATGGTTCATCATGCGTGCGAAGGGCTTCATCTTGTTGCTCAAATCGCGCTCGTCTTTTGTCCTCTTCTTGTCGATGGCAGTGTTCTTACGATACTCGAGCAAGTTGTGCTCAAATAGTACCTTCTTCCTCTCCACTCGAGCGGTGAGACGGTGGTTGTAAATATCCATGACGGTAATCTTGAGGTCCATTTCGGGTTCGAGCTCACCAGTAACGGGGTTGATGCCATCGCCAGGCTCGAATTGCATATGTTGCACTGCTTCTTCTGCTTCGTTGAAGTATTCTGTTTCGAACTCAAGACGACCAGGCATGAAACCTTGAACCTCGTGACATGAAGGAACACTGGAAGTGGGCTTCTGCTTGGAATCGATGATAGCTTGGTTCTTGGCCGCCTCTTTACGCTCTTCTATCCTCCGTTTCTTACGAGCCTGGAATTCATCTCTAGGGATGGAGTCGGAAAGAGTGGTATCCTTGGGACTGGCGCGTTCTGGCAGAGGAAATTTGGAGCTGTTTATGTATGTTTCGATATAGTGATCGCGCACTTCGTCTTTGGTTCGATAGCCTCCGATGTGATCCGCAATGTCGGCCCAAGATCCCAGGCCGTATGTCTCAGCGCCCTCCAGCAATAGCAGCTCCTCGTCGGCACCCCAGTCTTCGACATATATAGGGATCGAATGTTGTTCTATGACTTGGAAAGAATGTGTGGCTGGATCGTGCTTGCCGGAGGATTTGCCCTCTCCGAAACAGGGAACACACAGGTCGTAGTTGGAGCATTCATCGTCGGCGCATCTGATGCGTACCTAGGCGGCCATGTCAGTAACAGCGCACAGACCATGCAAAGGGCAGGAAGGTATAGTATAGCAAATAACATACAGTGGCGGTAATGTCGGCCGAGCAGATGTCGCAGATGTATTTGATGCCGCCCTCGGTGGTTCTGACAGCAGTCTTCTTCTTGATGAGGCCCATGGTGGGTCATGCGTGGGCGCGAGCCCGAGATGTTGTGTGGAGTCGTGCGCGTCGGAAGCGATCGAGGTCGGGACAAAGTGGTGTCAATGTGGTCGCATAAGTCAGGCGATGATGCTAGCGAGACGGATGAAAAGTATGCTGATGGAATGGTGCGAGTGTTGTTGATTGTTTAATGCTTCGACGCGCGACTGAGGGGAGGTGCAGTCGGTATACGGCGTACGAGCCCGTCAACGCCGACGCCATCTCCATAAATGCCAAGCCACTGTCTATTGCTTCTAAACTTAACAACACCCACCAAAACAACACCATCAATCCATTTCATTCACTAATTCGAGAGCTGATCCGGCGAGATTCAATAAGAGAGCTATCAGGTCACGCAAGATCTGCTGCTCACGCTTTGAGTTGTTGGTAGGGGCTTTTGGTAGTGGTATTGGGCCTCGTTTCCTCTCCTTTTCGAGCGGCCCGTTATCCCCACTCTGTACTTCAGCCTTATCGACTGGCAGCAACCAACTCTATTCTCTACTGTCAAGACTCGACAAGCACTTCGACCTCTCACCACTCCTGCTTGTCCTCTCGTCATGTCGTGGAAGCTCACAAAGAGTGCGTTGTTCCCCTCGCTGCTGTCTTCCCCTGACGACTCGCATCGCTGACCGCCCCAGAACTCAAGGAGACGCATCTGGCGCCCTTGGCCAACACTTTCAGCCGTTCGTCTTCCACCTCGACAATCACTCCCGATCCTGCACCCAAGCCGCCAAACAGCCCTCTAGCCTCGTCTACTGCCGTCAACGACCCCAATGGCATTGGTATTACCTCCCCTGTCACTTCTGCGAGATTGCCGCTGACACTGCACAGCCGCGTCCGAAGCCAATTCCTCGCCTCCTGCCCCACCTCTCAGGCCTGGTATCTTGATCCTCACCTTCCACGAAGGTCGCGGCTTCTCGCTGCCTGCAGGTGCCGAACAGATCTTCCAGCCTCGCCACGGCGCCTCTCTCTCGAGTGGTAGCGGTTTCTCCGTAGCCGGTGCACGCCCTGGATCTGTGAGCAACTCAGGTTATGGCTCGTATGCTCCTGGACGTCCGCAGTCATCACAGGGTGGCATCAACTCTGCGCCTTCGGTCCACGGTCGTTACTCTTCCAAGTACCTTCCTTACGCCCTTGTCGACTTCGACAAGCAACAAGTCTTCGTAAACTCCGTTTCGGGTACACCAGAAAAACCTGTCTGGGCTGGCGAGAATACACAATATAAGTTCGATGTGTCTCGTGCTTGCGAACTAAATCTATCCATCTACATCAGAAACCCCAACGCTCCCCCCAATGCCGGTAGAAACGACGACATCTTCCTGGGAACGTGCAGAATCAACCCTCGCTTCGAAGAAGTCCACCCCTATGAGGAAGATCCCAAGCTGGGCAGAAAAGATAGAGAAAAGGCCGCTTTCGCACACGCAGAGAAGGCAAAGACTCAAGGTCAATCTGGCACTGAGTGGGTTGACCTCCAGTACGGAACTGGATCAATCAGATGTGGCGTCAAATTCGTCGAGAACAGACAAAGATCGCTCAAGATTGAGGATTTCGAACTGCTCAAGGTTGTTGGCAAAGGCAGTTTCGGAAAGGTCATGCAAGTGCAGTACGTCTCTGCCCACTATCGTCCCGTCGCGAATTAAAACTAACACTCACATCCAGAAAGCGCGATACCCGCAGAATCTACGCCTTGAAGACAATCAGAAAAGCTCACATCATCTCACGTTCCGAAGTTGCCCACACTCTGGCCGAGCGTTCGGTGCTGGCTCAGATCAACAATCCTTTTATTGTTCCCATGAAGTTCTCCTTCCAGTCACCAGAGAAGCTCTACATCGTGCTGGCCTTCGTCAACGGCGGTGAGCTTTTCCACCATCTGCAAAAAGAGCAGCGCTTCGACATCAACCGATCTCGTTTCTACGCTGCTGAACTCTTGTGCGCGCTTGAGTGTCTACACGGATTCAACGTCATCTACAGAGACTTGAAGCCCGAGAACATCTTGCTCGACTACACTGGCCATATTGCTCTGTGCGATTTCGGTCTCTGCAAACTCGACATGAAGGATGAGGACAAGACAAACAGTATGTGTTTCTATAAATTGGTATCAGCGACTTCATATTAATCAAGATTGTAGCATTCTGTGGTACGCCCGAGTATCTCGCACCCGAGCTGCTGCACGGTACTGGCTACACCAAGACGGTTGACTGGTGGACGTTGGGTGTTCTCCTCTACGAGATGCTGACAGGACTGCCGCCGTTCTACGACGAAAACACTAACGACATGTACCGCAAGATTCTGGCAGAGCCTCTACACTTCCCCGGCCCCGAAATTGTGCCTCCTGCAGCACGAGACCTGTTGCAGAAGCTACTCGACAGAGATCCGACAAAGAGATTGGGTGTCAACGGTGCAGCAGAAATCAAGGCACATCCATTCTTCCATAGCATTGACTGGAGAAAGCTTTTGGATCGCAAGTACGAGCCTAGCTTCAAGCCCAACGTGGTGAGTAATCGTGATTGCTGTACGACAAGCAACAAAACATGCTGACATGACCTTAGCTTGATGACAGGGATACTGCCAACTTCGATCGCGAGTTCACATCAGAAGCACCTACAGATTCGTACGTCGAGGGACCAATGCTCTCATCCACGATGCAACAACAATTCGCAGGATGGTCATACAACCGACCAGTCGAGGGCTTGGGCGATGCAGGAGGCAGTATTAAGGATCCATCCTTCATGACTAACTGATAGGATTTACAATAGAAGGGCCGGGCTGGTCGTGTACATTTGCTCGACGCAGCAGGACTGCAACAAAGAATGACAGCAACCTGGCTAGGTAGACTTTGGACTGGACGATATGGGTTCCCTCGCGTGACAACAGTATCAGAAATAACAGTCTTACACACGAGTATTTGTCTATGCGTGCACTTTTACTTCAGGAGATGTGACGGAGACAAGGTCGAATTGTTATCATAACAAGTAAGGCCGGCCGAACAGAGTTTGTTTGGGCCGGAGAAGCAGCTTGATCGGCTTTTGATGCTGGCTTGTGCACGTTCCGTCTGATTGAAGCCCCGCCTGAGTTCGTCATAAGCTGTATTCACCCGGAGCTCGTCGGCCTGGCAGCTCGTGTCCCCATCACGTCTTCAAATTGTGACTTGACCATCACTATTCCTTTTTTGCTCTCACACACTTTCCCACCCCTGGGTTTATCACTCAATCCTCGTATGTATCTCTGTCGTCTTGGACACTACACCTCTCTCCGACTATCAGACTGACCTTGCTGCTCCCACGTGTAGTACACGCATCACCCCACCCCAACTTTTCCCAACAAACATCAAGATGCCTGGTTTCGCCCAAGCAAGCGATCTGTCGGCATGGAAGTCGCTCATGAAGCACCACCAAGAGCTTGGTCGCTCCATTGTTCTCAAGGATGCCTTTGCCGAGGACCCTAAGCGCTTCGAGAAGTTCTCGCGCACCTTCACCAACGAGGTTGACAAGTCCGAGACCATCTTCGATTTCTCAAAGAACTTCATCACCGATGAGACCCTCCAGCTTCTGTGCCAGCTCGCTCGTGAGGCAAAGGTCGAGGAGCTCCGTGACGACATGTTCAAGGGTGAGAAGATCAACTTCACCGAGAAGCGTGCCGTCTACCACGTCGCTCTCCGCAACACTGAGAACTGGCCCATGCAGGTCGATGGCAAGAGCGTCGTCGAGGAGGTCAACTCTGTTCTTGAGCACATGAAGGAGTTCTCTGAGGAGGTCCGCAGCGGCAAGTGGGTCGGTTACACTGGCAAGCCCATTGACACTGTTGTCAACATTGGTATCGGTGGTTCTGATCTGTAAGTATCCCGTATGCTCGTCAGCTTTGGCAGTCGCAGCGCTGACTCTCATTTAGTGGCCCTGTCATGGTCTCTGAGGCTCTCAAGCCTTACGGCAAGCGCGACATGAAGCTCCACTTCGTCTCCAACATTGACGGTACCCACATGGCCGAGGCTCTCCGCGACTCTAACCCCGAGACTACTCTCTTCCTTGTTGCCTCCAAGACCTTCACCACTGCTGAGACTACCACCAACGCCAACACCGCAAAGAAGTGGTTCCTCGGACACGCAAAGGACGAGTCCGCCATTGCCAAGCACTTCGTTGCTCTCTCGACCAACGAGGCCGAGGTCACCAAGTTCGGTATTGACAAGAAGAACATGTTCGGCTTCGCTGACTGGGTCGGTGGTCGTTACTCCGTCTGGAGTGCCATTGGTCTCTCCGTCTGCTTGTACATTGGTTACGACAACTTCCACGATTTCCTCGCTGGTGGTCACGCCATGGACAAGCACTTCAAGGAGACTCCCCTCGAGCAGAACATCCCCGTTCTCGGTGGTCTCCTGAGCGTTTGGTACTCTGACTTCTTCGGCGCTCAAACCCACCTCGTCTCTCCTTTCGACCAATACTTGCACCGTTTCCCTGCTTACCTCCAGCAGCTTTCCATGGAGTCTAACGGCAAGGCCATCACCCGCAGCGGCGACTATGTCAAGTACACCACCGGTGCCATCCTCTTCGGCGAGCCCGCCACCAACGCCCAGCACTCTTTCTACCAGCTTCTCCACCAGGGCACCAAGCTCATCCCTACTGACTTCATTCTGGCCGCCGAGTCGCACAACCCCATCGAGGACAACAAGCACCAAAAGATGCTTGCTTCCAACTACTTCGCCCAGGCTGAGGCTCTCATGATCGGCAAGACCCCTGAGGAGGTACGCGCAGAGGGTGCTGCAGACGAGCTTGTTCCCCACAAGACCTTCTTGGGCAACCGCCCCACCACCTCCATTCTGGCTCAGAAGATCACCCCTGCCACTCTGGGTGCTCTGATCGCCTACTACGAGCACATGACCTTCACCGAGGGTGCCATCTGGAACATCAACTCCTTCGACCAGTGGGGTGTCGAGCTCGGCAAGTCTTTGGCCAAGAAGATTCAGTCCGAGCTTGAGACCGCAGGTGAGGTTTCCGGCCACGATGCCAGCACATCCGGCCTCATCAACGCCTTCAAGAAGAAGGCTGGTATCAACTGAATACATGACGGTGATGCCAAAGATAAAGAAAAGAGCCGGCTTTGAGACATCATTTTCGAAAGCATATAATCGAACGATGGTCAGCATGTGATGTTTGAAATTGTAATTACCCAAGATGACGAAACGAAATGAGAACCAAAAAGATATTATTCTTATCATTGCTGATACAAGTAATTTGATAGAACTGTGACTGAATTTTTGGATGACCAAGTCCGCTGAACGGTCGAGGGTCAACCACGACTTCCCCAGGCCAATCTACACTTCATTCTCAATGCCGGAATTTCCCAAACAATTGCCATTGACCACGTTTCTTCCAGTCTAGATGCCATGCCCGACTTCGCAAATTATCGCAATTGAAAATCGCGACTGGGCGCTCAGGCTAAAAACAGCTGAGACGGCTGCGATTCTCCCGCGGCTAAACAAGTCGTCATGAACAGAGATAAAACCCAGAGAGCTAACTGTCGGGCAATGCAGTTGCTCCAATAACGAGGAAATTATCGAGCAGGCACGATGGTGTGATAGAGGACTGAATCGTCCAAAAAAAAAATTGGTCATTCTGATCACGACGAAAGGAAAGCGCGCTCCTGCGATTCAGTACTTCCTTCCTTGACGCCAATCGTCAATTGGAAAGTTTTGTTTACTCTTAGCTCTTGGAGGAAATCTTGTCAATTGCATGGCCTCTTGCTCTTTCCCGCCTTCTTGTTTTAGTTGTTGTCAAGACTACTGCTTGCTTGGATCTTCGTTTGTTCATCGCTACATTCATGTCGACATCCCTCTTCCTCATCTCCATCTCCTTATTCAACGTACCTGCACATCTTGATCAACGCCGCCGTTGCCAGCTCTTGAGTTCATCCATCGACTACGATCCTCGATCATGTCGAACATCGCCCGCCGTTAACGGACCATTCGCCGCAGAGTAACCACACCGACGAGTGATCGAAGGGCCAACCTGGGTATGGAGAGGGTTACAGCGTGTCTCTGAACAGCATCGAGCAAGTCTGCTGTAGCCACGTCATTGATGTCAGTGTCTGTATCTGAGGAGCCCGCGCTACATCCGCAGATCCAGTGAAGTAGCAGACCTCCTGTACACATTGCCAATGACTGCAGCAGCTTGTTCAAGCTTTCGGAGCTCGCTGGCCACGCAAGAACCTCAGTCCCACTATGTTTCGATGACCTCTAGGCGTGGAGAAATGCGGTCGGTAGGTTGAAGTGACGCATATTATCTTTGTCTCAAGGACATCTGATATCATCCTGTCTAGCCCTGTTCTCTTGAGGTCATCTACAACAATCGGACTACCGCCGTCTATGTCCCTTAGTCCTCACATCATAGCCCAAGGTAGCAGAGTGCGCTACGGCAGTATAAATCCAGATTCGCCATCAGGAGAACCGATGTGACTCACGAGTCTAAGTATCACCAACGATTGACACACCCTACGGGCCAATATCCTCCTGGCCTCCAGTTAGTCCGACCAGAGGATGAACCCCTCTTCTTAAGCGGTATAAGTCAAGGAGCCTCCTGGTGTGATATTTGAATACAGCAAAATCCACTTAATACCTGTCTCATACACAGGTGATACTCTGAGAGTAGAGGGTGTTTGCCTATGCAAGCCATACAGCTAGCAGGAGGGTAGTGTCTCTTGTTTTCGTTGGCACTAGGAGACTCCTGACCGTCTCAAAAGGACGACATGACCAGATTCTTGAGTTGCGTCCTGAAATACAGGACCTGGAGCCGAAACATGCCCAAGCAAGGTTAGATCGAGAACGATTCAATTGAATAAATATACAGGTTCTTGACCTATTGATCGGATCAGCTGTCAGCAACGATCTATGATACGAAGTCTCTGTGGCTTAGGACTACTAGCACAGCTGATCTAGAACTTCTATGATCTAAGCACAACAGAACTACAGCAGGTTGCACATTTTGTAATGCATAGCTACAGCCATCTAAAACACGACCTGCACCATCCGAAGTAGAGATTGCATCAGATGAATCATCCATTCCCAGCTTCGATTACACCACGAAGCCATCTCGTCAAAAGGCATAGAAATATTTCGTGCGATTGCCTGGCCACGGAAAGGCTCATTAATTCGACCGTTCTCAATGGCTCTCAGTGGACAGACAACGAGTTCTTAAAACATAGTGTATTGCTGCAACAACTTTAAAATGTAACCTGTAATATTCGGGATGAGTTTAGAATATGTTATGTTCAAGCAGACTACTCGACCTATTAGATAGAACGATTAGAAATAGCATTTTAGGACTGCGGTGAGGGTCGTCATGTAAGCACTTTGTGAATGCAACGGTTTATCGGTCATTGAATTTGAAAGCACAGCTATGCAATCTTGCTCTGCAAAGTCCGTTCGATCCTGTACACAGCACCTTCAGCATGTGGCGGCTGTCTGTCCTCGCAGGCGTTCACCACGTAGCAGAACCCATGATATCAGATCTCATATCTTGCTTCAGTATTTCGTCGATTCAGCCATACACTGAATGAAACAATGACGCTACTCCGAGTAACGGCAAGAATTTCTAGACTCCAGAAGTAGATCGGTGGCTCTGGATCATTCTGAGATGTCCGATGTGGAAGGATATCCAAAGCATCGGATTGTGGAAGTCGAGTTTGCCAGTATCGACGGAAACATTCAGCCCTATGTACAAAGCGACTTGTCCAGATTCAGTGTGCTGAAACGAATGTGCCAAGTGACGTCCGATTCCCTTCGCGTCAAACGCGAAAGTCTAGTTGGGACCTGGCGGCAGGCTGTTTCCTATCATCCGAAACACTGACCATGTGAAGATTGAACCTGATGTCAACCAATATCGGCTGCCTACCATTGTCTGAATGAAATCATGGTTAATACTAGCATCATGATCAAGCTTCTCACATTAGCAGAACGTGCATTGAGTGATGTTTGAACGTGAGAGATTGTGGGGCTGTTGCAGACGGTGATGCAAAGCTTATGATCTTTGGCCTTAGAAGCATATCGAGCTGTTGTAGCAATGCCAGACCAATGATACAGTCCCCGATATCTCAGTCCCAATGTTTTCATTTGCAAAGTATGTCCAAAACTTGTGTAGGTCGCCACTGATGGGAGCTCGGAGCTAAGAGCACTGAGCTCTGCTTTTGCTGTGACGATCAATACATCTAGAACATATGTCTAATGCTAAACCATCCTTGCATAGGCGGGACCCACTCGGTGGGCGTGCAGAACTGTCAGGTGGATGCCTACCGAACAAGCTATCGACAATGATTGCTTGCATGCAAGAGTCGAGAGCAGTCGCAAAGGCGGTGTGCACGTTGGTTACTCGCCGGTTGTTCCACGTGGCAAGGCCATGGCGAGGCCGTCCCTCAAACTTACACAAAGTTTGATTTTGAGTATGAGCGAAATATCATGTCGAGGGAAAGTACCGTATGTTTTCCCTGCATTTATCCTCGAGAATCGCAGAGATGACTGTGCAAATGAAATCATCAAGAGTGTGCAACAGCACTGAAGAGCGATCTAAGGACCTTGGGTAAGAACACCTGCTGGCACAAGCAAGCATGATCGCTGCTCCTGACGGATCTCTGCGCTTATCATCAGGGATGAAAACACTTTTGTTGTGCGTAGATCCGTACAGCTCTGCTGAAAGGATCGGCGGAATTGTCATAGCCTACAATGCGACCGAATTGAGCAGTCAACATGGATTGGGCTGTCAAGCCACAGACTTGCATTTCCGATGCATAGTATTGCAATGCCATAGGGCTTCGGAAGCCCTTCTCAACATGGGAGCACTGCTTGCGCGTCAAAGCCATGGGCCCGAAAGGGGTGAAAGTATCCGTCCGATGATGTGCTGAGTGACCAATAATTGGTGCAATGCCTGGCCTGATCACCAGCCGAGGGAGTCAGTGACAAGAGACAAAGATATTATCGGCATCGCATGCCAACTCCGGACGGGTGCGGGAGAGTTTTGGTACTCTTACTCTGTTAGCAAGTAGAAGAGTGAATTTAATCATGTGGACACAGATGTGCTATCATCGATGAGGCTGTGGGTCAAGGGCGAGTTGACCAGCAAATCATCCTAATCGAACCGATCGAGACACTCGGTGAAAGTGGCATCCAAAAGTACTTGATAACAGCTATGTTCCCATATGAGGCGGACGTCCTCCCGAACGATTGCTTGCATGATCGATGCCGAGTTTCTGGAGGAGTCTTGAGATGCAGACTATTCCGCATTGAGACGGCTTGTAGGGCAGCGAGCAGAATTTGTGAGGTGCAACGGTTGACACGGGACTTAAGGGCAAGAGCGGAGAGAGCTCGAGGCAGTCGAGACCTTTGAGGGTCATTCAGGAACCGGCAGTCGCGGGCATGGGGGAATTACACAGCTTGTGTCCTAAATGGGATATTTGAAGTTGGGGCAGAGAAGTCAGACGGTCTGCGATGAGTGCTAAGAAAGATCGAGAGACCAAGTAGGGCTACGAAGCTTAAACAGCATGGTCTGTGCTGTTCGGCAGCTGGTTAAACTTTTGCCCCAGCTGCCAACCCAGCCTTCTGGTGAGAAATCGAAGCATTTCAACCTTCCACCATGAGTCGATTGTGCTTCCACGCACGGTATACCATGGATTGTACCTGGCCACTCTCGTCATAACCGTTTGTTTGCTGAAAGGTAAAGGGCTTGTAGACCATTCTGCGGCGGTCTAGCGGGAGCGGAACGAGCGACAGATGCTTGTCTGTGATCGAGCTTGTTGATATCTATACAATTTTCAGTAAGCCTCGACCAGGTGTCAAACAGTATAAGTAGATGTAAACATCTGCCCCAAATCACAATATCTCACCTCATCTCATCAGCTTCTTCAGCTTCTACTCTCGTTTCATCCCTCTCGCTTTACCAAATTCGCAACAATGCGTGCCTCAGCTGCTATTGCTGCTGCTATCTTGGCTGGCTCTGCCACTGCTTCCCCTACTCCTAGCCTTTTGAGCAGCATTCTCGGTCTACTCACCAACGACCTGAACTCCCTCCTCAACTCCCTTGGCATTAAGCTGCAGACCAACGCCAACATTCACGGTCCCACCGTCCCATTCCTCGACCAGTGCCCCTTCAGCGTCAATACCTCGGTCAGCCTCTCCGCCGACCGCTTCAGTCACGACATCACCTGGCCTCTGGGTGTCAATGGTGGCAACTACATTGACTGGAAGACCTTCAAAGCAAATGGCGCCAACCTCGGTGGCTGGCTCGAGAAGGAGAAGACCCACGATCCTATCTGGTGGTCTTCAGTCGGTGGCGACAGCGCACCTGACGAGTGGACCCTGTGTGAGACTCTTGGTTCTCAATGCGGTCCCATTCTCGAGGCTCGCTACCAAAGCTTCTTGAACACAACCACCATCGACCAGCTCGCTAGCGTTGGTGTCAATCTTCTTCGTATTCCCACTACCTACGCTGCTTGGGTTAAGGTTCCTGGTTCCCAGTTGTACTCTGGTAACCAGCAGAAGTGGCTCAAGGCCATCACCGACTATGCTGTCCTGAAGTACAACATGCACATCATTATTGGACTTCACTCCCTTCCCGGTGGTGTCAACAACCTTGATATCGGCGAGGCTCTCTTCCACGATGCCTGGTTCTACAATGCTACCAACCTCGACTACAGTTTCCAGGCTATCGACGGTGTCCTGAACTTCGTCAAGAACTCTGGCTACCAGAATGCCTTCACCATTGCTCCTATTAACGAGGCTTCTGATAACCTGGCTGGCTTCGGTAGCGCTGCTGGTCTTTCTAGCAATGCCACCAACTGGATCAACACCTACGTCGATGGTGTTCTCAAGAAGATTGCTGCTGTTGACAAGCGTATTCCTCTCCAGCTCCAGGACTGCTTCAAGGGAGCTTCCTACTGGGCTCCTTTCTACGATGCTAGCACCAACATCGTCTTCGATTCGCACGTCTATTACTTTGCTGCTGCCGGTACCTACGCCAACTACGTTAACCCTGCTGTCTGCGGTCAAGCCCAGTACATTGCCGAAGAGACCAAGTTCCCTGTATTCATTGGCGAATGGTCGTTGCAAGCTATGGTTCGACCTCTTTTACCATCCGTACACGAAAAATATGCTAACTAAAATTATAGTACAACAATACTTTGAACGTTACTACTCGCAAGACTTTGTTCGACACTCAACGTTACGCCTGGCAGAAGTATGTGGCCGGTGGATCTTTCTGGACTGCTGTTTCCTACTCCACCGCAGCTGTCGACGGCGAGGGTACCCAGAGAGATTACTGGTCCTACATTGACCTCATCAACCAGGGTGTCATTACCAAGCAGACCAACGCCTCTTACTGCTAAGCAGTTACAGAGTTGAATTTGAGAGAAGAATGAGATCTGGTGTTTTAGCCAGCAACATCAACAAAAAAAGAAAGACACTATCCAGAAGGAAGACAGAATAAAGGCAGAATAGAAGGGAAACAGGACATAGAGGTACTTGAACCATTCATTGTATATATTTTCGAAGCCTGGGCAGAAGTCCATTTCATACAATTACTGCCCACGAGTATTCTGATGATTAGCACATTCTAATTTAATTCATCTGCCTCGTCAGGAAAATCCCTGAAGTTTTGGTTGATGTGAACAATGTGATACATCCTCGGATTCCGAACTTTCTCATGCCCCACCAAAATACAGGATCTTGCGCGACCTATCCCCAGACGACATAGGACAAATAAAGCAGTTCACGCCGATGGAATGAAACTAATTTGTTCCATGCAACCCTTTTTGAAGCAATATAGATGACAATGACGGTGTATCTAGCACGTACGGCCACAGTCAGCTGAAAACTGGGCATCCCGTCCGCTCTGCCATACATAAGCAGTTGAACGGCAG
>JAXQKC010000102.1:600000-852309 GCA_037042735.1 Aureobasidium sp. Y128-05A
ACGACGGCGAGGACTACGAATTGGAGGAAGAGTATATGGGTGACATTACCGCAAGGCTGTTCGGCGAGGCGTGATTTGCCTTTTGACTGTCCTTTATCCTTCCTTCTTCTAATTGCCATGTCTCTGTTGAAAAAATGCAGGTTACGCGAACACGACATCATGATGCTGTACCACTCACTTCAAGCACCAAGCACGCTTCTGGCTCATCCGCTTGATGGGCTTGCTTTTCCGCCCCATATCAGATAGGTTCATATTCTTCTACAGATAGCAAATGAAACCGGACATGACTTTACATTCTTCACGGTTGCTGCAATATGTGGATCGGGGAAAAAGGGTTCTGGTGGCCCCATTAATGTACAATGATGCTGCTCTAGCAAGACCTCGGCCTCCATCTTGGCCTTGATATGTGCTCTGCGTTCAAGTACTAGATCAAGCCCAGTGCTCGCAAGGTAGATTTGCGGTGTCGCTACCGCGCAAACACCTTTACTACACCGTCGCCTCCTGCGCTGACGACATATCTGCCATCCTGACTCCACACCACGCTGCACACGCCTTCACCCCTCATGGGTCGGTGCGACGTGATGTCCTGCGTGCACTGTCTCTTCTCAAGCGACCAGAATCTGATCGATGCGTCATGACCTGCTGAAACTGCTTCTCTACCGTCCTTGGACAATGATAATGATGAAATGGCCGAAGGGTGTGCGAGCATTGTGTATGTGCATTGTCCTGACGTAGATTAGCGAGATTGCCTTCAAGTTTTGCTTTCACGAACGAAACATACCGCTGTTCGCATCGAAGAACCTGATGTAGCGGTCTTCGTGGCCACTAACAATCACGCCTTCAACACCTTGCGCTGAGCCTGTCGGTCCTGCGCCCACGGACTCCTCTTGATCGGCTCTGTCCATGTATGAGGAGCCAGATTCTAGGCCAAGTGATGCACTGCTAGTGGCAACCACGGCATTGATACTTGTAGCTAGAGTTCCATCATACGTCTCATTGCTAGCCATCCCGATTATTTCCTCGCCAGTCCGTGTATCAAAGATAAGAACACTTGAGTCAGTGTAAGAAACCACGAAATTTTCGCCAGTAGGGCTGAGAGGAGAGATGCAAGTTGGTGCAGCACCCGAAGCGGATGCTCGCTGAATGCTGTGAACAAGCGTGTAGTGGAAGGGCGTACTTGTAGCCACGTTGGGCTGAGGCGAACTGGGATGATTGCTACCAGATGTAACAGAATGGCGACGGCTACCACCACGTCGCGAACCTGCTTGTGGAGAAACCAGCTGTGGAGGCGCACTGACAGACCAGATCTTGACAGTGCCGTCTGCAGAACCAGTGGCGAGTAGGATACGGTCAGGGCCACCATAGTTCGAGCTTTGTGAGCCGAAAACTGATGCGACAGTACCAGGCAAGAGACACACAGTCCAGACAGCGTCTGTATGGCCTTCCAGAGTGGCCTTTGGATCAACTCGACCACGTTCCCAGACACGCACCGTTGCATCTTGACCACCTGAAAAGATCCACCCGTCTCCTGATACGCGACCGCCGGTGGAGAAGCTGGTTGAAGGGCATGCGGCGAGAGACGTAACGACACCTTCATGACCACGGTGGGTAAAGTAACAAGCGATATCAAGATCGTTGTTTGCAGTGTTTTGGAAGTTGCTGTAGCTAGCAGGTATGATCCAGCGTTTTATAGTACCATCGTCACCAGCCGTGCAGATCTCGGGTTCAGAAGGGCTACCGCCACCTGTAAAGATCACCGAACGGACGACATCGAGATGGCCACGGAGAGCAAACTTGACTTTGAACTGAGAGGGGTCTGTCTTTGCGGAAAGCTCCGAGCCACTATCGTGAAGATCGTGGGAACCGGAGCTTCTTCTCCTAGCCATGCCCTGCGAGCCAGAGGATCTGCGACGGCCTGAACCGGTACGGGGAGGAGATCTCGAGGGAGGGTTCGCTGCACTAGGGAACAGATCGGTGTCAGGTCTTCGAGGAGGTTGAGGTAGTTCAGTAGGAGGTTGTTCAGGTAGAGGTTGTTGGTCATCGAAGTTCCAGCCATCGGCAGACGAATCCTGAGTGACAATGGAGCGAGGAGCGGCATCTGGAGTTGAGGCAACTGGGCGACCGTAGGAGTCGTATGAATGCGTGACCTGCTCTACAGGCTCGTCTAGCGGTACAGATTGAGATTGTGGAGGTTGAGGTAGAGTGTGGGTAGGAGGTTGTGCAGGAGGCATAGACAGAGCGAGGTGACGCTTCTGTTCCTCGGCGGAAAGATTGACTGGGGGTTGCAGCTGTACATGATTTGAAGGAGGGTACGATCTCCCAGCGCGACGCAGGTAGAGCTCGTCGAGAGAGACGGGCGGATCGGGCAGTCCAGTGTACGCAGCCGAAGGGTTCTGCAGGGACAATTGAGGCGGCGGGGGGTGCGGCGGAGGAGTAAGCAGATATTGAACTTCGTGGAGGCAGCGATCCAGGAACTTTTTGGATTTGTCTCTGTATTGTTGTTTGTCAGGGGTTGTGTCGAGAAACGAGTTGTGGACGTCGTGGGATGCTAGACATGACAGATTAGCTGGTCGACCTTGTGCGACTCGACTCGGTATGGACTGACGCCTGGCAGAGTGCGAGGCAGCACTGTCTGGTTGTAGAGGCGCATTGGGGTCGGTGCCCTTTTTCCTTCGTTCCTGCTTGAGGGCGCTCTCGAGCATGCGCACTTGTCGTTCGAGCTGCTCATTGATTCTCTTTGCATGGCGGCACTCGCCCTCGTGCTTTGCAATCTTGGCCTTCATCTCAGCCCGTTCGATGTCCCATGCGTTCCGAGCTCGCTCGTGGTTGTGCCATTCGATCTGGAGAAAGCGCATGACGCCTGGGTTGCTAGCGTCAGCCAGGGCACGGCAGGTTGGCGTGAAGGTCAGACATACCCTGCAATGTGTACTCGGCACCCTGGGGTCCATGGTGGTCGCTCGCTTGGGCGGCATTCGCGGCGTTGTTGAGCATGCCGCCCGTTTGTTGGTATGCCATGGCAGCCGGTCTCGTGCTGCCTCTACCTCGAGCGCGCGCTCTCTCGTCGTCACTCTCTCTTGCTCTGTCGGGGTTGCTGCGCTTTAGGTTGTCTGAAGCATTGGCGAGTTGGTGGTGCTGCCTGGCGCTTGCCCGTGTTAACTCGTCTCGAGCGGTTGTCGTCGTCTTGGGTTGTGCAATGTCATGCACGGGTCGACTGTGCTTGCTAACTTAACACATGCACCCAGAGCACCGCTCCGCGTACGCACGTCCACAAAGCACATACATCGGCTAAACACACAAGCTCTCCGCAACAATAATTCAACACCCCTATTCACCTTTAATTTATTTCCATCATGTTTTAGCACCGAGCATCGCATTGGATCATATGTTTTGGCCATTTCAAGCATGCTTGCCGTCTGCGCTGTACCATGACAGAATTACGCATCCACTTTTCTACCTAGACGTACATGCACACGCATAACTATATGCCGTGCTCGCGCTCGCGCTTAGCTCTCTACTCCTCCTTAGCACCACCACGGCCAGCCTTCTCAGCAGCCTCGATGCTCTTCTTGTCGGTCTTGATGTCACCGGCACCCTGCATGCCCATGAGACCACCAGAAGCCTTCCAAGGTCTCTTGAGCTCGCCAACTGCAGGCTGTCCGAACAGGTGAACCTTGACGAGGTTGCCCTCAAACGCGCCCTTGAGGGGGATAATGGACTGGATGAGGAGAGGGTTGGTGTATTTGAAGTAGATGTGCATGACGGCCATCATGCCAACACCCATAAGCTGGCTCTTGAACAAGCCGCGGAGCTGCTGAGTGTCGTATGCGTGCACGGTGGTGGTGACGGGCTTGGGCTCCTCGGTCGATCCCATAGGTGCGGGCTCAACGTACTTGATGACAGTGAGATCTGTCAGACCGATTAGCTTGATGTTTCTCGCTGTCGCGCTGTCCTGGTGCTACTGACCCTTCTTCTTATTGATCTGTGCCTGCACGTAGAGGTAGATGCCGGCAATGATAAGGTTGGACACAATGTAGAGTGCGCGAACTCCCATCAGGACGTTAGGCTCCTCGAAAGGCACCTTCTTGGAAACCTGCATCATGAACCTGCCACCTCGTCAGTTTTCGCGCCCAGCCTATCTCCGGATGTGTCGCGTGCGTACAGGATGATGACCAGGTTGGTCACTTGAGGGTTGAGGGCCATCTTGACGATTTCTTGCTATGCTTTGCGATTTGACGAACAGGCAAGGATTGATGAGAGTGGTTGACGGGGAAAGAACTGGAGTTATGAACACGTCCACGGTCCCCCTCGGTCGGCTACCGCCGTGGGGCTGGACCCTAACCAAATTTCATCTGCTCTCCAACTTCTTCCAAGCACTTCTATCCGTCTCTCTTTAGACAAGTATCACACACATTTGCCTTATCAACGCTTGATCGAACAAGCTTGCTTCGAATACTGTGATATCTTGCTACAACGATCCTGCCCAGCATCTCGTGTTCTTCTTGTCTTTTTTTTTTTTTTTTTTTTTTACTTTGGCTAGTCATCTAATCGTCTAGCAATATTATTATCCAAGTATCCTCTACCACATGCGACGACTTCTGTAAGATTACAGCAAGGCCACCAATATCGCGACACCGGCAGATACCCACCAGAGTTTTGATCTACTGACAGATTTGAAGCCCGTGTTTGATGCAAGAAGAGATGGGGAGCTCGGAATACGCGTTGCCGTAATGGATGCAGTCGCCAGAGAGCTCACTGACCCTCTCGTTGAGCTCGGGGTCACAATGCTTGTGGTCGCATTCGAAGATGTTCCGTTGATGCCAGCACCGCTTCCGACCACGCTTGCACCATCGGCACCTAACAGGTTGAACTCGGCAACCGTTGCGCCCAAGTCATCGCCTATTGCTTGACAGCCGCTAATCTCGAGTGTGACATACTGGCCTGACCAGATGGGACTCGAGAACCTGAAGTAAGACATATTACCCGTATACTCCTGGACGATATCATTGGTAGCAGCATTGTATGGCTTCGAGATGACAATGTCAGAGAAGGCTGCAGTTCGAATGTCGGTAGAACTGTCATTCGATCCGCTCGAAGAGTTGTAGACAAGAACGCGAGCTGCTGTCGGCGGACGGCTGCCCCAGTCAAATGATACACCTGTCAATGGCTGGTAGTCTACGTTCTGCATATCGACTGTCAGAGATGTAGGCTGACGGGTCCTGGGTTGCCAGCGAGTACTGGCTGCTCCGTCGACAGCTGCAAGAGGGAATTGACCTGGTTGATACTCTTCCTCTGAAGTCACCGGCAAGCACTGGATAAGGTTTCCTGCCGTGGTGATATTGTCGAAGTATACACGGTTTTCGATCGTTATCGTCTGTCCAACTGCTATGCTGATATTACGGCCTTCCTCGATGGAGAAACCGATGGTGATTGGCATTGATTGATTAGCATAGATGTTGCTACTGTTTGCTGGCAAATAGGTGGACACGTCCGTGCGGGTAAGATTGGTGTGAGTGTAGTTCATGGTAGCCTTGATTCCTGCTCCGCCAAAGATGATTGTGCGAAGGCTGACGTAAGGAATCTGAGGCGGCAGAGCTGGTTGGAGGATAAGTTGATCCTCCACCACTCGCGCACCGAGCCATCCCATTGGACCGACCTGATGCCAGCCACCAGCTCCGGTCATGAACGGGAATGCTGGATTCGTGCCGCCATTGAGCGTAAAATTGTCGACCTGCTGTTCGGAGAACTGATACCAAGGCGCACGGGTGTAAGCTTTGAATCCGTTCAGTGCGTATGTAAACGAAGAACAACCAGATGGAGAGAGTGCGTTGGCGGAAATCGAGTAAAGACTGTAAGTCATTGCAGGTCCGTCAGGAGATTGCTTGACAGCATACTGCTTCTCATCAGTGTTGTTTTGGAGGGATATACAAGCGAGTACGCACATAATCTAACGAAGTGAGCTTGTCTTCCCTGGTGTAGTTCTCAGAGCTATAATCCAGAGGATAGTTAATCAAATCAACGTCATCTTGCTTGATTACTGCTGTGTTGTTCGCGCCACGGAACTCTGTCAAGATTCCAGACGGCGCGAAGGGCAAGGCGACGTTTCCTGCGATCGATGACCAGTTGGCTTCGACATCCAATGAGAACTCTGCAGAGTATCCTTGAGTCCACTCAATGATCTTGGCGACGGATGCAAGCGTGAAAGCACCGTCAGGAACCTGGTTTGCATACTCTATGTAATGTCAGCTTAGCATCTCGTGCACGTATCGAATTGTACTTGCCATCTGGATCAGTAAGGTTGGAAATCGAGTATCCATTGACAGTCTGGTTGTAGTGAACTAGTTCGGAGAACATCTGCACGATCGCATCGTTGACTGGAATAGCTTGACCCCTAAACCAGCTGTCATCTCCAGTGACTCTCCAGTATAGCAGATTGTTGAGGAAAATGTCACTGTTTAGGTGGTATTGGTAATCAACACAAGGTCCAGTGCCAGTACAGTTACCATAACGACCACTTGTCCAAGGATATATTATAGCCTCGCTTGAGAAATCGTTCTCCCGAGCGTTGATTGCCGCTTGCGGCGACAACATGACGCGGTACTTGGGAATCTGGGCTGCATATTTAGGGTGCGAGACAGACACTCCTGGCGACATGAAGATATCGGCATCCCAAAAGATCAATCCGGCATAGGAGTCTGACCCAAGCCCACCTACACTGATAGACCAGTGGTTCAAGTCATTTCCATCTTCAGGAAGAAGATTCTGTAGTAAATAGTGAGCGTTGGCCTTTGAAATGATCTGCATGTCGACGACGTTCTGGTCTTGTGGAAGAGAACCATCAGGGAGAGTGTAATCGTCAACCATATCGTCTGTGAGAATCTCGGCCCAGGCTTGTGAGCTACCATTGAATAACTCATCAAAGCCAGTCTTGAAAGCCTTCAGAGACGCATCTCGAGCAACAGACTGTGGATCACTAAACCCATCAGAAGACGCGATACCAACATACTTCGAGATGGTGACGGTTGAACCTGCATTTAGTACAATATTCCATGATTGTCCAACGGTACTGTCATTCGATGGGAGGTAGAAGCTGGATGAGGCGTTTGTGCGAGACGCAACGTCCAGACCTGGCCCTTCGACGCTTGAGAAGATCCAAGCAGTGATGTTTCCGAGCCAGTGCGGAGATACTGCAGAATATATCGTAGTAGAGTTGTCCAACATGCCTGTGGAATGAGGATCAGATCGAACGGCACCTCTTCCATCAATCAGATCTGTGATAGTAGCATTGGTTGAAGAAGATGAGTTAACAGAGAGCCTGACTGCAGCTACGTTGGGTTGGGAGCGATCCATGAACATCTCATAAGAGACAAACAAACTGATGTTTGGGCTTGGAGTCCAATTGTAGCTCCATGTCTGAAGTCCGTTCTTCAGCGATCTCGTGGACCTGAAGTTGGAAATTGTAGCATTATTCACAGATGCATTCAAAGTTGCACCTTCGACTTCGAGGATGAGATTCGGCCAATTAGGGATACCAGCAATCACACTTTCTCCACCCTTCAGAAGCAGTTCAGGGAAATTGGTTCTAGTGGTGTTTTTTTGAGAGTTGAAGAAGCCCGACACAGTACAGAAAGTTTGTCTGGGATTGTCTAAAGGCCATCCGTTGATCGGAAGGTTACCACCGTCAGGATTGGTCAAGTTGACATCTGCCTCGAAAAAGGGACCGGCAGCAGCGAGCGCGCAGCCTATGTATCTAAATACTGGTCAGACAGTTTCAATTTGAGGAGATTGAATCGAACGATTGTTCCATGGATGCCCAACGTACCCATTACCCATTGGCGCACGAGACTGATATTGACCCTGGATCAGACGATCTGTGCTCAGTTCCCAACCTGCATTGTCCCAATTGGTATATGTCGAAGGTATGGAGAAGTCGGCATACTGGGCCGAACAGTAGGGCAGAATTGCCAGCAGACCAGGCAGCAAAGCTCGCATACCAGCCATCTTGCAAGAAAGAATATGGGACCGGCTCAAAGGTTTCGAGACATGGCGTACTTATATCATAAGGATGCATGGCTCCGTCGTGCATTGCCAATATTATTGCGGGGGAAAATGCGCGTCATAAAAGCTGGAGTTGTGATCATGTGGAGGAAAAGCTCCCGTCTTGATGCCGAGTCGTCTTTCCCTTGCTGCAATTTACGCGATCATCCTTGCAAATGGCTTCGGCCTCACCGACACCGGCCACGGCCGTATACGAGATGTACTATGTTTATATCCGATTTCAAACAAGGTAGAACTCAGTCCAACTTGGCGGCTGTAGTTCGCAAGCCACCTTCCAGAAAGGTTTGACCGTTTGACGAATGTCCTCGAGCTCGTGTCAACCCCTCACTTGTCGAACGGCTGGGAGAAGCTCAAAACTTGGCCTGAGCCCATCGCAACCAGCCTGCTCCTCATGTCTTGGGCCAAGGTAGAGAGCTGTTGATTGTTGGCCTGGTCTTGTAACTTGCTGAAGTCACAGCGATCAACCCAAGCACCGACTCCGTGCTGCAGCACGTTCCTAGCTCTAGCGGGGTCAGCGCCAACGATACCCATGGATCCATGCAAAGTCATCCTCTCCGCTTTGCTGCTGTAAACGCCTCTATGTAGAATGTTGTTGTTGTAGAAGATGATATCGCCCGCATCCATCTTGACGACCATCTGTCCTGGCAAATTGTCCTCGAATGGATCTGCACGCCGTTCTTCTGCTGTCCTTGAACGTACGTGGGAGCCGGGTACGACGACTAATGAGTGATCAGGATACAAGGCCAGGTTCCACTGGGCATGCAGCATGGGCTCCCGCAGACGGATCAACTCCTCTTCAGCTGACACTTCCGGACTAATGTCATCCCGATGCCATCGAAGAGCGAAGTCCGCGTCAGGACGGATCAAGAGGTTGTACAATTCGAGCACCAGGTCGCTAGGGCTACATTGTAGAATCTCGGTCACTGCGTCGGTGATGTAAGGCGCAAAGTACGAGGCGGCAAAGGTATCGTGATGAGGAAGATCAGGGTGCAGAAGGTGCTGCACACCCCAGATGCCTTTCGACGTGTCCGAATCCCATGGAGGGAACTGTTTCGGGAGAGTCCTCACAAAGGGCCACCTGCCCGCTCTTGCTAGCTGGGTCACATCTTGACAGGCAGCTCTCAGAGCTTCAAGTTGATATGTTGGGAGAGCTGAAGGTATTCGCACAAAGCCATCTCGGGCTAGCTCGTCACGCAAGTCCGATGGCATTGTAACAAGAGGGTGACCGTTGGGGACCAATGTCGAACGAGATTGACAGGTGCTATTTATCAAATGAAGTGAGCACAAGGTCACCTGAGAGTGCGTCTATCTAGATTAAAAGATCTTCAAGTTGGCCGACGTTCTCTGCCGACGGCAAGCTTCGAACCTCCCCGTGTACCGCTCTGATGTACACGTGCAGTTATGGAAGTTGCACAATACTATAAGGAAATAGGACGATGTTCACGGACAGGCGACATTTCGTCGGCTCTCGGTGGACATTGCTCTGATTCTCAGCATAATTGTGTCTTTTCATAGTGTATACTTTGCTTGTTAGCGGAGTATGAAGGGATCTGTAGACCTCAAAACACTGGAACGGAATTGTGGTTACTCTGATCATTCATCTCCAAGACAGCGCACAACCTCGGCTGCAAACATTAAATAGAACTAGCCATTCAGACCTACCTTTCTTGTGGTGTTCTCTTCTTTGGTAGATGTGTTGAGCTTGACAGGAAATCGTAATTGAGCCTGCCTGATGATATCCTGGACCCTTAGATATCTAAGGACAGGGTGTCATTACCGACCCCACGCAGGGAGCTTCGATTAGGGACCGACCGTCATACTGCGTCCTGCTTGTATCATACAACAAACACTCGACCCCCGCTGAACTTCTGGACCCACAACACATTCACAACATATTGTTCTTTCCACAGGGCATTTGGCTTACCTAGCAGCCATGGATGCGTTCCAAGCCGTCTCAGGCTATGTCACCAAGATGGTGTCGACTGGAGATGGCGCTACCGCCTCCAACGCTGCCAAAATGAAGATACTACTCTTGGACAACGATACCGTGGGTCGTGCGACCATTCCTGGCGGCCTGTCACTAATCTCCAGTGCAGGTCTCGGTCGTATCATCTGCGACGACGCAGTCCGCTCTCCTAAACCACCAAGTCTACCTGACTGATCGCTTGGACAATCACAACAGGGAGAAGATGCGCCATCTTCGATGTCTCTGTTTCGTACGCCCTTCTCCTGACAGTATCCAATTCCTGATAGACGAGTTCCGTGAGCCCAAGTATGGCGAATACCATATCTGTACGTCCCGTCTCGCTACCACCACGGAACGACCTTCTGACTGATACAAGGTCAGACTTTAGCAACATAGTCAAGAAGTCCTCCCTCGAACGCCTTGCCGAAGCCGATGACCACGAGGTTGTGAAAGCCGTCCATGAATGTTTTGCCGATTACTTGGTCGTCAATCCAGACCTTACCTCGCTGGCCCTTGAACACCGCCTCTGGAGCTCAAGTCCCGATATGTGGAACCAGGATTCTCTGTCAAGGACCACCGAGGGTGTCACTGCCCTGCTCCTCTCGCTCAAGAAGCGTCCTATGATTCGCTTCCAGAAGAATAGTCTACTTGCGAAAAAGCTAGCCACGGAGGTTCGATACCAGATGACTCAAGAGGAACAACTATTCGACTTCAGGAAGACCGATACCGCCCCCATACTTCTCATTGTCGACCGAAGAGATGATCCTGTAACTCCATTGCTGACTCAATGGACCTATCAAGCCATGGTGCACGAACTTCTTGGTATTAAAAACGGCAGAGTCAACCTCAGCCATGTACCAGACGTCCGGCCTGAGTTCAAGGTGCGTTACATGCCACTTCTGCATCAATCCTTTGGTTTACTGATTCTGTTCAGGAAATTTTTATCAGCCAAGATCAAGATCCTTTTTTCAAAAAGAACATGTATCTTAACTTCGGTGATCTCGGCCAGAATGCCAAGGACTACGTCGAGCAATTTGCTTCGAAGCAACAATCGAGTCACAAGCTTGAGTCTATTGAGGATATGAAGCGCTTCGTAGAAGACTATCCCGAGTTCCGCCGTCTATCAGGAAATGTCACCAAGCACGTCACTTTAGTCACCGAGCTAAGTCGTAGAGTTGGAGAAGAGAATCTACTGGACATCAGCGAGCTGGAACAGAGTCTCGCCTGCAATGAGAACCACTCGAATGACCTGAAGACCCTGCAACGCCTGATACAGGATCCAAAAACGCCACCAGACAATAAATTGCGCTTGGTGGCCATTTACGCTCTGCGATATGCCTCTCACCCTTCAAACTCGACGCCAGCTCTTATGGACCTTCTAGCCGTAGCTGGTGGTCTCTCTCGCCATCGGATCAACCTGATCCCCAAACTTCTTACCTACGCGCATTCTTTGCAATCTTTGCCACAGACTGGTGCTATTCCGGATCTCTTCCAACCCTCCTCAATATTCCAGGGTGCCCGAGAGCGCTTCAACAGAGGCCTTGGAGGTGTGGAGAATGTATACACACAGCACTCGCCTCGGTTAGAGACAACGATACAGGATTTGATCAAAGGCCGTCTCCGAGATAATCAGTACCCCTTTGTTGAAGGTGGAGGCACTACACGAGACAAGCCGCAAGACATTATTGTGTTCATGATTGGCGGTGCAACATATGAGGAGGCGAAGATGGTCGCACAGGTCAATGCTAGTAGTCCTGGTGTCAGAGTGGTGCTGGGAGGAACTTCAATACACAACAGCGCGAGCTTCCTGGATGAGGTTGAGGAAGCAGTCGACAGCTGGCCAGAAGCGCCACCAACCAGTGCAGCGGGCAGACTCAGGAAGGAAGTTGGTAGAGGATGATATGCTACGCTCCGTCAAGTAACAACAATAGCAAGACTCAGCTATCAATATCAATACTTGTTCTACGAACCAGAGGATAATGAACTCTGCTTCTAGTCAGTCTCAAGTGCCGCACCTTGAAGGAATCACAACGCAACACTGAGTGATTACGCGGTGAAGAATGGCTCTTACGAGCATTGTATTTTGTGATATCTGGTGAGCTGCAGCAACTGTCTGGGTATCATTGAAAATGTCGTGATGGTCCATATGAGCTAGAAGAGCCCACGCCGAGTCCAAGTCGCCATAGCAAGTTCATCTTGTAGAGTTTTCTTTAACATTGCCCGCTCCCCGCTCCCCAATCTGCGCCTATTGCTGGTCCGTAACCGCCTCGTGCTCTTTGGCGGCGGCTTCCTTCTTCCTCTGATCTCGTAAAGCGCTGAGTCTGCGAGCAGCTTCATTAATTATATCCTTGCTTTTCACCATGGCATCCATGGCAGCGCGATTACCTGCTTCAACCTTATTTTGGCCCTCGCCGGAACCAAGAAGCTGTTTCTCGAAGCCCCAGCCTGTTAGGAACAAGCTGATGAAGTATCTCTGCATATGCTTGCTCTGTTCCATTGGCCTGTTCTCGAGGTATTCAAGCTTGACGTCCCTACCGACAATCTTCTGTTGCAGCTCCTGTTTTGCGTTTTGATTGTATTCGTTGAATGTCGCTCCACCGTCTGAACTTATCGGACCAAACTCTCTGAGCAAGATTGGCGCCCAGAGTTCTATCAGCCAGGTCTCTGCACGCTTGAAGCCATCTGCTGGATCGGAGAGAATGATAGCAGCAACATAAGCCTCGAACACATCGGCTAGGATTTTGCCAGAGGCTTTGCCAAGTTCGCGCTCGCCTCCTCCAGCTTTCAGACGGTCCTGGAAGTTGTAGGCCATGCTGAATTGGGTCAACGTGTCGTTCTTGACCAAGCGCTCGCGTATCTGTGCTTGACGACCAGCGGCAAGGTGGGGATAGCGCGAAAAGATAAGACGTGTAGCAATTACTTCCAAGTAGGCATCTCCCAAAAACTCCAGGCGCTCGTATGTCATGTCGCCGACTGCAGATGTACGATCGTGTTGGCTGCTAGACTTGTGGACGAAAGGCGCCCGTGAGTAAGGACCATCCGGGACCTGAGGTAGCGTTGGCAGAGGGAATTGTCGACATGTGGAAGAGAAAGATGTGTTTGGGTTGTGAGAGCCGACTTCAGCGTCTTTGATGGTCGAAGGTTGGAACAAATCCAGTGAGGTGGTCGCTGTGTTGACCGAAGAGAAAGATCTTGATAGTTGGACAGCGCTTTCATATGCTTCATGACCAAGGACCTGCCTTGTGTTGTCCCGGCGGCTAACCAATGCCTTGAGTAGTGATTCCAAATGTTTGGTGGAATCGGGTAGTGGAGCAGTTTGCTGATTTGAATGTGAGTTTTTAGGATGTCGAGGCTGAGAGTGTAGACCTCGGGGACGATGATCTGAGTGACCGTCGTGGCCGTTGGCCCTCTGTCTCTTTGCAGAATACTGTTCGCCGGTTTGATAGGCGCGTTTCATGTTGTAGATATGTGTGAGGTGTAAATATGGACAAAAGTTGCATCAACATGTGAAAAGAACATGATCATGATGCACGAGCATCATAAAGTCCGAGCAGCGGGTCGGCCCGCACAAAGCTTCAAGCATACTTGCCGGAAGTGCCCTAACATCCGAAACAATTTCCGTTCAACATTTGTTCAGATCAAGCACTATGTAACCTCGAAGCATTTAAAGATGCTGGCAACAAGAACCCTCGCCCGGTCGCGGCAAGCCTTCCAACCGCTTAACATACGCGCATTCTCATCGAGCCCGATCAATGCCAAGTTGAAGCTCGCCTACGACTTCTATGAAGCTGAGAAGCCTGAATCTAAGAAGGACCCGATCGTCTTTATTCATGGCCTCTTCGGCTCCAAGAAGAACAATCGGAGCATGAGCAAGTCAGTACATCTATCACCCTTCGTTTTGTTCGACATTAACTAGAGTATAGAGTCTTTGCTCGTGACCTGAACCGCCCCGTTTACGCCATCGTATCTCACCCTTCTAGAATGTCTGCGACTACCACCTCTGATATCCCCGATCCAGGACTTGCGCAACCATGGCGAATCGCCTCACGACCCCAAGCACGACTACACTGCCCTCGCTGAGGATGTCGAAGACTTTCTGCAAGAGCATAAGATTGAGCGTCCTGCTCTGATCGGCCACTCAATGTACGTCTTGCACGACTATACCACATGGCGATGACGCGGATCCAGAAAAGTTGACGGTGGAGAAGGGGCGCGAAGACAGTCATGGCAGTCGCTTTGCGCGGTAAAGTGCCCATCGCTAGTCTGATTCCCGTCGACAATGCACCTGTCGATGCAGCCTTGAAGAGCGACTTTGGCAAATACGTCCAAGGCATGCGCAAGATCGAAGACGCCAACGTACAGAAGCAATCCGAGGCCGACTCCATCCTGGCCGAATTCGAGTCCAACGTCGGCGTGCGTCAATTCCTACTCACCAACCTCGCTCGCGGAAAGGACGGCATCCAGAGATTTCGCATCCCTGTCAAATACCTTGCGAACGCTTTAGATAACATGGCCGACTTCCCCTTCACTAACCCTGAAGAAGCACGATGGGAGGGGCCAACTCTGTTTGTCAGAGGTACCAAGAGTCACTATGTGGCAGACGAGACGCTGCCCATTATTGGAAGATTCTTCCCAAGATTTGAGATTGCAGACATCGACAGCGGCCATTGGGTCATCAGCGAGAAGCCTCAAGAATTTAGAAACGGTATGTCTGCACGCTTTGTACTCGTACGTCATGGACTAATGCATGTAATCAGCTGTCGTCGAGTTTTTGCAGGACAAAGAGTAGATGTAGTCGGTAGTAATTAATATCAATATCATCCATATGATAGAATGTGTCCCAGTCACTTGACAAATTGTACAGGCAGAAGAAGTGCGGAAGGTGCAAATGTGCGTGGTATCATAAACTTGAAATTGGAAAAATTCGGAAAGCTTTTTGACGATTCTTTTTTTGCCATGAAAAGTAGCTAACACGAGGCCTAAAGCATTCCTTTTCCACATCGAACGCCGGGCAGCAACGTGTCATGCGGACCCAAACCCATCTTATTCCATTCGTCAAATGCTTACACGCTCTCGAGGACGGTCTCCTTGAACTCACGCTCAACCTGTGACGGATTAGTATCGAATGGCATGTGCATCGAAACGCTGGGATTGAACACACCTTCTGGCCGGACTCGTCGGTGTTGGACTCGCCGTGGAGGTTGAGGAGAGCACCGAGGTCGAACTTGGGCGACTTGAGGAGCTTGACCTTGCGGACGTGGACGTTCTGGAGAGGGTAGATGCCCTGGGTGGACTTCTCAATCTCGCGGCCGATAACCTCGGGGATGAGCTTCTGGGTAAGCTGGGAGAGGGTGCAGCTGCTGGCCTCACGCTGCATGATGTCGGTCATCTTCTTGCGGATCTGTCTGATTTGCGAGCTGCGGGCGTATGTGGTCTTCTTGATCTGGTTGGGGCGTCTCTTGGTGAAGGCGATGCAGAACAGACGGAGGAGGTAGTCATCGGTGGTCTTGACGACGACGTTGGCCTCGATCAAGGACTGCCACTTGCGGACGAGAGAGCGGAGCTTGTCGGAGGTGAAGTCGAGACCGTGGAAGTTGGTCAAGCAGTTCTTGCCCTGAACCTCATCGACTCTCAGGCGGACCTTGCGGAAAGAGTGGTCCTCATCCTTCTGGAGATCGGCGAGCGAAACCTCGAAGATACGGCCCTTGAGAGCGTCGTTGGCGTTCTTGAGACCGGTGGTACGGTTGACGAGGGTCTTGCCAACACTTGTGGTGTGTTAGTAAAGAGTTTTCTTCTTATCGTCCAGTGGCGGGCGCAAATCGAATTGGCGAAAAAACGTACTCTCTGATGGCGAAGGTGGAAGGAGCCTTGAGGTTGTACCAGTCCTTCTTGGCGAAGCTGTAGGCGCAGTTGTGTCAGTCAAAGGCTCGTATGTAGCATGCGCGCTGGTGTATAGAGTGTTGATGGGGGGCCATGGGCCGTCGATGTCGAATGGTGCAGCGAATCGTCTTCACTCACGGGTCGGTGCGCTTCTTCAGGCCCTTCTTGCCCTTTGACAATCTCTTGTTCTTGCCGACAGCCATGTTTGCGTCTCTGTATGGCAATTAGAGGGTTGTGGAAAAGTCGTCGCTCGCGGAGGAAGAGTATTCGATCAATTCGCGCAAGCCAAGTAGACCCAAATTCTGTGCGTGCCTTCCTGGGTTTTCCCGAGACTGCCAAGGAAGCTCGGCCCTTCGTGCCATCCTCCGACCATCAAATGTGGCGCATACACCTCTTCACCATTATTATCCTGCCTGTCTTCTTCATATATTCCATCGCAGCCTGCATGCTGGAATATCCAATGAGGCATCCGAGTCTTCAGCGGCCGCCGCAAATATCAAGGGTGGTAGATTATGTGTATCGCATCTCTGGCTAGGCCCCACAGAAAGACTGGACCCTGCCTCGCAGCAATCATTGTTCAGGTGTTTTTGTTTTTCTTTTTTTGAGATCTCACTCGTACAGGCAGAGAGCCAACGAGATTTTTGTCGTACAACGTCTGAGGTCGAAGTTCACTAAGAGCTGCCACCATTTCCCAAGAATCATATCTATCAGCACTTGTCGCAGCGGCCGTGCTTGTTCGTCGAGTGATATCATGTATTGTAAAGTGACCAATTACTGTCCTTTGACTGTACACTGTTGCATCCAATATTTCTTGCTCTTAAGACTGAACGAGGTCTGAGCATATCATATTGACAATGTCACATTGACTCAATGTCTTTGCCGCTCGAAAATTGTCAAGTTAAAACTGTGGTTTCGATGTGAGCCTTTATATAACTCAAGCCTCCTGATACCCATGACCCTGTTCCTACCCAGCAGCTGCGCCTATGATAAACTCCATTGAAAACCATTGCCGACTAAATGACAAACCAGCATCTCCATAATGTGCATGTTGCCCAACCTCGACCCAGGGCTAACGTCCAACTCTCGTCTTTCACATCATAACTGAGCGCTGGAAAAAGTGCCTGCCCCAGCCGCAACCCAGAGGATATGGTACTAGCGAACCCAAGAGTATTCCTCAGTAGTGGTTCGACCGTGATGATTCTCTTACATGACAATGCAGTTCTTGCCCTCCTTGGGCTGACCGGCTTCCTGGCCCTTCTCGATTTCGGCTACCATGCCTTCAAAGGCCTTACCAACATTCTCATTGAACCTGGCGCTTGCTTCTGTCCAGCCACAATTGAGCTCCTCGGCGAGTTTACGACCGTCTTCAGGCTTAACTTGGCGTTGCTCGGGTCGCAGATCTGATTTGTTGCCGACGATGATCAGAGGGACGGATTCGGCACCCTAGAATGTTATGTTAAAGAGGTTCGATTGACAGGCGTAACAAAGTGGCATACCATATGATTCAGAATCTTGTCGCGAATGATTCTCACCATCTCGAAACTCTGCTTGCTGCCGACGCTGTAGACAATCATGTATCCGTGAATCCCAATGAAGTGCTTGCTGTTGAGGATAGTGTATTCGTCCTTTGGTGCTTCACTATCAGTATGGTCCTTGTGATGTTTCCCTATCCTCTTCAAGGCGTACCTGTCCAGCAGTGTCGATAATCTCTACGGCGAAGTCTTGGTTCTTGTGCTTGATGACCTTGGAGAAGGTGTTCTCAATGGTGGGGTAATACGAATCGACAAAGTGGCCGTCGACGAACTGAACAGTCAGTGAGCTCTTGCCTGAAACGTGTCAGCTTGCTGGATCCAGTCATGGCATGGCTGTTCACAGCGTACCCACGGATCTGCTGCCGACGATGGCCATCTTTCGCTGCTTCTGTTGTGGAGGCATTGTGTCCGAGCTCTTTTTGTTCAAATGCGACGGTCGTGGTTGTGTGTATCGAGTGAAAGGTGGTCGGACGAGTGAGAGGCAAGCTGATTAAATCGTGTCACTGCTGTGATGGACTGCGCAGAATATGGTATCGTTGGTTGTCTCGTGTCCAGAGCAAAACCTTGATGGCACAGGAGTGTGTTGTAGCAGTAAGCGTCTGCTGTGAGCTGCAGGTGGCAGAGGGGACCTCTCGTTCTCGTTATACGTTTAGGTTCCAAATTAGTCGGCGATGATCTGCTCTTTTGAATGAACAAAAGTCTGGGGCATCGCAGCCGATTGGCGGCGCTATCGAGGAAGCGGTGACGAAAGTCTAACTGCCTGTTTAACTGGTCAGGCCAATCCTTCATTACTCGATTGAAATTACACACTCGCTCAACACTATTCGTATGACCTACGAGGAGTCTCTTTGTATCACTGCGCTCAGAGGCTTGTATGCTTATGCTTGACAGCCACAAATTCCTTGTCTTCAACCTCTAAGGGAGTTTATCTTGTTGTTGAGCATTCAAAGTCTAGATGCACTGTTCAACGTGCTTATACGACGTTTTGATTATCTAATAGAATACTTTTTAATGGGTATCATTCTGGCTATTGCCATGTCTCGTCTGCCGTCGATTACATGCCATCGCGTAAATCGGCGACAAGTGCCTCGAGTTTTTGCGTGAATCCTGAAGATCTTTCTTCCTTCTCCTCTGCGACTTGACTATCCACTTGCTGGCTCATCTGCGCAATTCCCTCAACAGCATCCACGAGGACGGTTGCGTTCTCGCCAGGCAACCAGTCACTTATCCGTGCTCTGATACCCTTGTTCAAGCAGATGTAGCCGAGGAGGACCGACAGCCAGGCATACGGGATGTGGGCTTGCATCTCTTCTTCGGACTGACTTTCGGCTGCTTTCTTCTGGCCTTTAGTGAAGATGTCTACTAGTGCAGCAAGTCCTTCGTCTTTTGCACAAGCAGCTTGTTCTCGTGCAGCATCACTCATCCCAGTCAGGTTGATCATCAAGCCAAGAGCTAGAACCAGAAAGTCGTGGTCAGAGTCCAGCTCCACTTCCACTGCTGTGTTGCGCGAGTTGAAGCCATTGATGATCAATGACACTATCAGTTGAATGATATGAGGTTCACAGAACACACTGCTGTTGTCTTTGTTGTCATTGGTCACGGAGCAGCAGAATCGAAGGGCAAGTTCCTGCGAATGCCTTGACATACTAAGAAGCCGGGGCAGGGCAGTAGCAAGTTGTGCGAGTAGTTCGACTGACCAGACATCCGATGACGCGCTGTCCACATCGAGCGTGGTAGCAGCCTCAAGAGATGACAAGGCCCTGTTTATGACAGCTTGTGAAGTATTCTCGGACCCTGATGCACTGTTGGTGGCTAGACTGACGAGCTTCGATGCGGTCTCGGGAGAGAGAATGGTGCCACTATTCTTGTTGCGCCTGTGAGCAACAACTATACAGTTGATGCTCACGAGTGCGACTGAACTAGGAGACAAGTATTCCGGCGAGCAGCCTTCCCAGATATCAGATGACCTGACCTTTTCCATGAACTCGAGGTAATCAGATTGAGCAACCTTGGACATATTACTCTTCCTCTCTCGCACGATCTGACTGATGTCCTTGGTCTCAGATAGATATGATGTGAGGAAATCAAGAACACCACCGTGAAGAAGTGAAGCGGAAGCTTGTGCTATTCGTGTAAGAACGACACACAACAACATATCAGCTAGGACATCCATGCTAGCATACTGGAATTGGGCAATTATGCTCGCGTCGAATCCATTCTCGATGAAACGAGAGACGAACTCGTTATCGACCAGTGTGCCAGAGAGCTCTATAAGCGCCATACGCCTTTGTGATCGAGTTGATGGTTTTGGATTCTTGATATCGTCAAGAAGCCGTGTGACATCATCCAGAAATCTGCTCTTGTGTCCGGCTGCTCTGAGGTCATGTATACTTCGAATGCCTTGCACAGATTCTTCGTCGGAGTCGTTGTTGATGCTAGCCTTTGACTTTGAGAGTTTTCTCGGAGAAGCTTTGGTTCGCCGGACGCTTACGATGGGCCGCTCAGTCGCATCAATGGGTAGATCGCCAAAGATCATGTCTTCGAGACTATCTTGCAAATATGTCCGTGACCGAGCGTAAGTCACTTTCTGAGCTCCTTGACTGGTTGAAGACAGCTGTGTTTGTAACCGGTTCTGTGATTGAGAGTGCTGCGTTGACTCCTGAGGCGCAGATTGTACGAACGTTCTTGGGAGGTCCATTCTCCGAGAGCGCATCGCTTCCTTGGACTCGTCCACTTCATCCTCGGAGCTCTCGTCGCTGCTTTGGGCAGACTCGGTCTTTCCTTTTAGACGATCAACAATGCGGGCCTTGTTCGTGCTCGTGACATTAGCAACAAAGGGCTGTGGCGTTGCCACATCTGGCCGATCGAGAGAACGGTTCGGCGAAAGATGCCTCGAATTGAGAGTCGAGTTCTGAACGTCCTCATCCGGGGGATCCGAGAGAAGCAGCTCGTGCCATAACTTCTTCTGCTTTGGTGTCGTAGAGATGCTTGATACTGAATCTGCCGGACTCGTGGGAGATGCGACAACAGGGGACAATGGACAGGCAGACTTGGTAGATAAGCCCACAGATGGCTTTGTCTGTGTCACATGGCGGTTGGTGTTGTGTGACGATGGAGCCGAGGTGGTAGAGGGTCCAGTAGCAACTTGCCTCTTCGAGCGGCGCGGTTGAGTTGAGTCAACGGCAATCTGCTCGGACTCTGTTGTCACACCCTGCGACTTGTTGGTCTTTGCGAGCGGCCGAATCATTGGACGCTGTGCGGTTTGTGAAACGGTTCTTTTGCGCTTGCGTGGTGATGCTGAATCTACATGACCATTACTATTGCTATTGCCATGTCCTCTAGTAGCAAGTGGACTGGCTCTGGTCGAAGCCTTATGATTCTTCTTTAATCTGATGGGTGCGGTGGTATCTTCGTCGTCAGACATCGGTACGTCGAATTCATCGTCTGCATCCTTGGACTTTCTGATGGTGCTAGCAGTCGGCCGTTTTAGCTTGGAGGGTGAAGCGACATTCCTAGATTCGTCGTAGAAAGACTTGACACTAGTTGCTGAGAAGGTCGGATTCCGCGCAGGCCTTCCGTAGGTTACAACAGGCCTCTTGCGACGATCGCCATTACCATAACTCGCTGGAAGGGTCGTCATAGCGAGCAGCGGCGAGCAGGAGATGAAGGCGGAAAAGAAAGGTCGGTCGTGAAAAGGAGTGTATCATCAAAGAACTTCAAGGCGTAGACAGAGTTGACATTGGAGTGAAGAGGGTCCTGAAACTCCGATTGTGCTAGCTCGGAAGTGAAGTCGGTTTACGGCAGTGAGGGCGCGTGTGAGGTAATTAGATTCGATATATCATAGCGTAGTGGAAAGCGGTGGGTAACGCGATTTGAACCATGTGGAGCAAGTTCCGATGCGATCAGAGGGTGATTGTTGGTAAAGGACGGCGCAAACGGGCATGAACAAAGTTGCAGGTCGCCACGACAAGCTGGGAGGGATAGCGCCCAGAGATGCTGGTGATGGGTCGCTTCTGCTCTTTGGACGACGGTTGGCGACAGGGTCTTTTTCAGCCTCCAGCGGCAGGGCGAGAGCTCAGTTGACCGCTCTGCGGGGCACACGACACTCGGACGCGGTAGCTGATAAGAAAGTTCCTATTCACTTATCAGCCGTCACTCTGTTCCTCGACCGACACCTGCCTTCCATCACCATCTCGCCATCCTCTTGCTCCTCCTCTTTGGCTTCTTCCTTGCTGCTGCACCATGTCAGACAAGTCCGCCCCGTCCCAATGTCTGGGTCCAAACTACCGCGCAGAGGGTGAAAAGCCTACAGCGACCGTGTCCAAGAAAGTCCGCCATGACAATGTCCACGTCCTACCGCAGACGCCTCAGCTCATTGCTCTGCTGACGTAGGTGTGTCCCTTGTTGAAGACATTCCAAGTCACTCTCCGCCAACTCCTTGAGCAGTATGATCCGCGATCACCGCACCAACCGTGCCGATTTCATCTTCTACTCGAACCGTATCATCCGTCTGCTCGTTGAGGAGGGCCTGAACCACCTGCCAGTCATTCAGCAAGAGATTACCACTCCCGTCGGCCGTCATTACAATGGTGTAAAGTTCGAGGGAAAGATTTGCGGTGTCAGCATCATGCGCGCCGGCGAATCTATGGAACAGGGCCTGCGCGACTGCTGCAGAAGCGTACGCATTGGCAAGATTCTGATCCAGAGAGACGAGGAGACAAGCCAGCCTCGTCTCTTCTACGAGAAGCTGCCCGAAGACATCAAGGACAGATGGGTTCTTTTGCTGGACCCTATGCTCGCTACCGGTACGCTTACGCTAACTTATCATTTGGCACCCTCAATTGTCCCCACACTAACTTGCATCTAGGCGGTTCTGCTTTGATGGCTGTCGAGGTCTTGAGACAAAAGGGCGTGCCAGAGGATCGCATCCTCTTCCTCAATCTCATTGCCAGTCCCGAGGGTGCCGACAACTTTGCCGAGAAGTTCCCCAAAGTACGAATTGTCACCGCTTTCATCGACGAAGGCTTAGACGAAAAGAAGTACGTCGAAACTTGCTGCTCTCTGCGAGAAGATTGCTAACCGTGTGACTAGCTACATCGTTCCGGGTCTTGGAGACTTTGGAGATCGATTCTACACTCTTTAGAGTGGTCTTTGGGCCAATCTGCCCTTGATAGAATGAGTTGCAGGGGCCCGCGCTCATCGCCTGATGTCCAAATCCATATGATGAACCCTATGCCATGCTCTTTCCCGTGTCATTCCGTGTATTGTGTCAAGCGCCTTGGTGTATCATGCCGTAAACTCCTGTTCATATCAAGACTTGAGACCTCCCCATTGGAAATTGGTCATTTGTCTCAAAACTCCCGCGCTGGTGGGAACCCATGCTCTTTGTCTGATTCGATCTCTTACTCGTCGGCGTAATCTGCCTCTGCGTCAAGTTCATCGTCGTCGATGAAGCCATCGTCGGCTGCAGTGTTGGCAGCAGCTCCTTGGGCTTGCGAGCGCGATTGTGATGCGGTGCCACTGTATGTGTCTCTTCTCGGCTGCGATGTGTTATCGGCGGATTGTTTGGCTACGGCATCGCAAGCATCCACCCAATCCGAGTACACATCAATAGGTGCGCTAAGATCTATACAATAGGTGTTACTGAAATTCTCGCGTGTGGCAACTCGCTTCTTTGTTCCTCTGCACGTACAGTTGGTCACGGTCTGGAATGTTTGTCCGCAGACCTTGCAGGTCAGTTCACCAGTGCTGGCTTTCTTGTCGATTTTGACCGAGACAGAGTTTTCGTGGTTGCAGAACAGGCATTGAAAGGTGGTTGCTAGGGCCTCGCGCTGTTGCGCAATCAGTCGTGTGCTTGCTGCGGAATTATGATGAGCATATTTTGCGCACCTTCTTCTTGGCCTCTGGCTTGCTGGCCGACTTGCGTTTGCCCTATTCTATATGAGCGTGTGCCGACGAGCTGACAAAAAGACTGGCAAGTTACCATGTTAGCTGTGTCTGACGTGTGTGGAAAAGTCGCAAGTCTAGATGAAGGTTCACAAGGTTGATGATTGAGAATCTGACTGACGTCGCCTACGTGTAGCGCTTCATTGTCGTGATCGGCGTTTAGGCTCGTTGCCGCCGTGCTTGAACATTCTGCGGGGCAATATTTACCAGCCACCTCATTTAGGATTCGCAACACAATAACTTCTGAAGGAATGTCCGCTTGTTTGCAATGGTATGCTATTCACAGATCCGAACATGTTGTACCAGCAGAGATTCAAAACATCTCTGCTGCCTCGAGTCTTGCCTCACCTAAAGAAACGGCGAACACAAACAAGTATTGGCCGGTATTCATAGCCGTGGGGTTGATAAGACTCGCCTTCGGAGCTGAGCGGTCGGATCCTCTAGTCCTCTCTGGCCCGTTGGTCCAGCTTTCATTCATAGCATGAACACGTGTGCTATCGAGTTGATCTACTCGATTTGTAACACTGATCTTCAATGCCCGCATCTATTGGCCCTTGCCTGAGGGTATGATCAACTACGGAACCAAGGAAGACAGGTACCGGAATCCGTGCCTAGATAGGTAACCTTATCATAATCACATGCTTCTCGATAGCGGGGCATGACCATTGCAAGCAATCCGAGACAGCTGTTGATATCAATGATCCCTTTCTACCCAAACACATCCACTGCCACATCGTGCCCTTCATTCCGCTGGATATCACTGCCGACAACCTTCAACAACCTACACACTATGGAAAAGACGAATGGTACAAGTGGGGATGCTGCCATCTTGCAAGAGATCCTAGCCAGTCTCAAGACCATCCAACAAGAGAATACTCATCTTGCTGCTGCTGTTGATGCCATTAATGGCCGAGTCAATATTCTGGCTGGCGTCAAGCAAGTGAAAGACATGACTGTAGATCCTTCTGCCGTGGAACACAACCAGCAGCCTTCGGCAGCTCCCACCCCTCCCTCTCTTACTGAGGATACGCCCTCGAGTCCCGATCTATCTTCTGTGCCAGGATCTGGTCGTAGATCGAGCGTGACCTCCAAGATCATCCTTACCTCATATCCAGGCCAGGCTGGTGTTGACCCTCTGCCTATGGACTGGGGCAACAAGGACCCATCCCTTCGTGGTCCTGTGGTTGTCTCCAGAAACCCAAATTCGATTCGTAGACGCAATGCTATTGGTGCACATGGCGGTTCCTACGCGATATGTATGTATATGAAAGTCATTTTCAATTTTCCTCAGGACGATGTTGTCTCTGGTCTATCAAATTGACTGTCGTAAGACGTTGTTTCTAGAACACTGATGTCCGGAGGGTGCTTGTAGAAGCTTGGAACATGGCGTAGGATAGCTTTGATCCAGTTACTCGTGTGTTCGAGAGATGGTACTAATCACTATGATACACACAGACAATGCACTCGCTGTAGCGAGCAAGAATCTTAATACTGATCACCGCCCGGATTTCACAAACACCGAGCCGGCAGCCAATATTGGACCTTTCCCTCAATGGTCCGATCCCAAGAAGATTGTTGCCATGGATCCTCTGGGTAAGTATTGTGAGAGCCAGTTCCTCAGAGCAACTAGAGATTGGCATCGATACTCTGATCCAGTCTTTGGAAAGGCACATACTCGTCATAATTATGGGGAGCCAATGCCCATCACTTCACTGAAGACATGCTGACCGGACGCACATTTAACAGGTCATCTTTCTCCTTGGCTTTTCAAGGATATCATTCAAAAGGAAGACGTCGATATACGACCCACCATCGCCATTACCAAAGCACACATGAAGGTCCCCGAACTTGAGGAGAGTGTCAAGGCTGGTAGACTGGTACCTGATGGCAAGATTTGTCTCAACGCGACTGGCGAACTCGCGGTCACGAAGTTCGCTGTGGAGCCAGTTTGGTACCTGCCTGGAGTCGCGGAACGATTTGGTATCGATGAAGGTACTCTGAGACGTTCCCTTTTTGAGCACACTGGAGGCTCATACCCTGAGCTCATCACACGAGGAGACATCAAGACCTTCCTGCCTCCGATCGGAGGGTTGACTGTTTACTGCTTCGGTGATCCTGCAAAGATGTCTGACCCCAACGTTAAGCTTGCCCTACGTATCCATGGTTAGTACATCATTGCAACACGATATAAATCAACGTAAACGCATACTGACAACCGGTTTCGACGAATGCAATGGTTCCGACGTGTTCGGTTCAGACATCTGTACATGCAGACCTTATCTAACGTTCGGTATTGAGGAGGCAGTCAAAGAAGCACAACAGGGTGGCAGTGGAGTTGTGATTTACTTCCGTAAAGAGGGCAGAGCTCTTGGAGAGGTGAGTAATCACTTACAGTGTCGTTGGAGACAAGAATACTAATGGTGGCAGGTCACAAAATATCTTGTATACAATGCAAGGAAGCGTGGTGCCGATCGCGCAAGCGAATACTTCAAGCGCACGGAAAACATCGCTGGAGTCAAGGATATGCGCTTCCAAGCGCTCATGCCCGATATTTTACATTGGCTCGGTATCACCAAGATTGATAGAATGTTTGTTCACCTCCAGTGGTTTTTGTCCTCGGATATGTTGCTAATGCTGTTTTGCTTTTAGGTTGAGCATGTCAAAGTAAGTCCACTAACCTGATCTTTCTTTGTCTTGTACAACAAATCTTTACTTCTTGAATGTATGGCTAACTGACTATGTAGCATGAAAGTAAGTGTTCACTTCTTCTAACGTTCTCTAGGGTGTATTGACTTGAAGGATTGTTGCCAAAATCCTACTAAGCCTCAAGCTGCCGAATCAAGTCCTCTTCAACTCAATACACCCTAACCGACGACCTGTTCTGATGAGATAAAATCACCCTTATTATTGTGGCTGACAACTTGTGCAGCATGATGCCATCGTTGAACAGGGCATTCCGATCCATGAGCGAGTTGAACTGCCTGATGAGATGATTCCTGCCGACAGCAGAGTTGAAATCGATGCCAAAATAGCTGCAGGGTATTTCACTAATGGCAACGTGATGACGATGGACGAGCTGTCGAATGTCCAGGGTCGCGCTTGGGAGGATGTCGATGTAAGTGTGTACAGCTTTGGTTACGACATCTTGCTGACCGTTTCTATAGCACTGATTATAGCAGCCTGGGCCTTTTTGCTTCTCAGCTTTGTCGTTGGTTCACGTTCAGGAAACGACAAAGATTCATGCATGCATGATGGGATACATTCATGTTTGGCTGACCGGATTACTCCTGCATAAGCACTTTTCAGCTGTTGGCTTCCTCCTAGACAGGGAGTCTACGCTAGATATACTGTACAACCTTACTTATGAGGCCGTTTCCTTCTTCTCCTACACTCTTGACCCGACAAACATGAGTTGCTAAAATACAGCACCTCCTCAAGTAAACATGTTCATCAAAAAGTAGTCCCGGTACTCTTGGGCACCTCTGCTTTTTTCGAAAGTATTGTGCATCGTCAATACACGTGGGAAGGGTTGACCATTTTGAGCTTGAGATCGCTGCGTGAATTACTGACTTGGGCAGGAGATATGTACCGTAGGAACGGCCCGCCAGCAGGCTCCACGCGCGTTGCATTTTGCATGGGATGGCTAGGTGCAGGAAAATCAAGATGCGTGCTCATCCATGATCCGATCGATGTTTACCCAATGATGCATACAGCAGTGCGCTGGCGTGCTTCCTGCTCCGACAATGCCCGGGATCCGGCTGCTTCGCTGCTCCAATCCGTGGGACGACTCGAGTATTTATCCATGCGACTGGGCAACAATATACTGCTATGCATGATTTAGGCGAATCTCACCAGGCCGCTACACCGAGGAGTCATCTGCCTGATTGCGAACCATCCAAACTCGAACACGTCGGTGAGCTTGTGGGGTCGATAAAACAAAGCACATAACAACAGCAACGAACTCAACCATGTTCACTCAGGTGTCCTAGAGTTGCGCGAACACTTGCTAGTAAGCGGATCCGAGGTGCCCCATACGCAAAGGCAACGGTCAAAGCCACACCGCTGGGCGCGCTGGGCGGAACATCACCCGTCCCTGCAAGTCCGCCAGGTTCCTGGGTCAAGATTGGGCACCGTTACTATGCAGAGGATTCTTAGTCCAGTTTGCGATGGTGGCCTGTCAGTGCATGTCACACAGATATTGTGGTGGGACAGGACCATCGAGGTATCGTGGCCGCGCGGGTACTTAACGGTCTGGCCGATGAGGAAGAGGGCGACCGGCGAATGAGCTTTCTGTGTTCAAGTCAAAGCCATCATCCACGTAGACTGACTAGCAGGCGACTATCGACTCAAGGAAGGTTTTACACAATCAGTGCTGAAGAGGCCCCTGTGTAGAGCTAGGCCCCGCAGGTACGCGAGGCGTCACCATGACTGTGCGATACTGAACTCCTCGGTCTTGTCTACCGAAGTGTATACAAAGCGGCGCCACCCAACTACCAATTCCCCTCACTTGTCAGCCCAAACCTTGAAATTCCTTGTGTTTCTCACGCGACCTCGGACAAATCTCTACTATCTGATATAATCTTAGGCTCTCTTGCACGTTCAAAGAGTCCTTCCGCAACAAGCCAACATTGATATCCATTCTCTCAGCCATACTGGGCACCTTTCACATCCTTTGTCATGGCTAGAGAATCTCAACGCTCGCCGTCATCTTCATCGTCAGCATCTAGTATTTTCATGCGCGGACCGTTCACAAGATCAACCACCAGCCCGCCTTCTTTGAACAGGCAGAATTCGCATACTGCCCGTCAGGAATGCAGAGTGTCATCACAAGGCGGAGCCACCTCTCTATTGTTCAAGGTGGCGTCTGCCTCTCTCAGGACCTCCCCTAGGAATAGTCCGCCAGCATCTCCTAGGCAATGTCCCGTGGATGTTCAAGAAGTGCAATGGGATGTGCTAAGCCGTCGACTGTCTGAAAATCGTCATGGTGAGTCACCTCGATGACCAGTCACCAGCACAGCGTTGACGTGAAACAGAAGGTTATGTCAGTTTTCCGGATTTTGACCGCTTGTGCGAGCCTCATGATCATAAATCTGGACATGATGGTCCTCAAGATGGCTGAAGTTGATCCGTCACAACGCCTTCAGAGGCATTTGGAGTGAACAACATGGTCATGATTCTATTCAGAACGACATATCAGCTTCTCACAGGTCATCCTTGAGAGGCTACCCAAGTATCATGAGGCAGTTTTGCCTCAGCTTTTAGAGGGCCAAAGCGCCGCGAACCTGGTGGACCGCGGGTGAACATAAGAAGTGATGGCTCGCGTGAGCCTTCCAGCTCAGAACGTGTTGGGGACTGATTTGATCAGTTTCACAAGTGATCAAGGAAGGAAGTTGAGATCGAACGACATTTGTAGTGTGCAGATGATCAGGACGGGATTGGCTTGCTGTCGGATGAAGCAGTTGATACCGAGGAGGATATGGGATTGCAGCATCTGCGAAGGCGAGTAGATAAGGCGACTGTAAAGCAAAGTACAATGATAATCATTCCATGTCGTAATCTTCGCGTATAAAGATAGTCCTCATTGGAATGGCCAGTTCGCAACATTGACGATGTTGGTAACGTCGATGATGTTGGCAACATTGACTCGAATCACAGCAACGCATGAGTCAGGTTTCGGACCCCTCCAGTCGCAAACGAAAGAAAGGCTAGGCTGTCCACCAAACCTGACCAGTCACTCAGCACGCACAACCATGTTGGACATCAACGACTTCATTGCCGAGCGCGGCGGTGACGTGAAGAAGATCAAGGAGAGTCAACGCAGACGTCATGCCCCTGAAGAGGTAGTTGACGAGGTTATTGCCATGTTTGAGGACCACAGAAAGTGTCGGTTATCTCGTGTCACCGAACGCTCAGTGAATGCTGCTGACGCTATCTTTCTGTACAGCCCAATATGCCGCAAATCAGATCAAAACCGAGATCAACGCACTTCAGAAGGAAATTGGACAGATCAAGAAGGCCAAGGGCAACGCCGACGATTTGTTGAAGAAGAAGGACGAGCTACAGGCCCGTCACAAGCAGCAGGAGGAGACGACTAAGGACATGCACGTTGCTCTGTTAAAGAAAGCAAAGTCAATTGGCAATTACGTCCACGACTCCGTGCCTGTCAGCGACAACGAGGACAACAACCAGCTGATCCGTGACTGGACCCCTGAAGGCGTTGAGGTTGCAAAGAAGGACTGCCTGTCTCACCACGAAGTGCTTACTCGTCTGGACGGCTATGACCCCGAGCGTGGTGTCAAGGTTGCTGGTCACAGAGGCTACTGCTTGACTGGCTACGGTCTCTTCCTCAACCTGGCTCTCATCAACTACGGTCTCGAGTTTCTGTTCAACAAGGGCTACAAGCCCAACATGCCTCCTTTCTTCATGAACCGTGACGCCATGGCAAAGACTGCCCAGCTCGAGCAGTTCGACGAGGAATTGTACAAGGTCACGGAGGATGGTTCTAAGGAGACCGACAAGTATTTGATCGCAACTTCTGAGCAGCCCTTGTCCGCTCTGCACGAGGCCGAGTGGTTGCAAGACAAGGACCTGCCCATCAGATACGCTGGCTACAGTACCTGCTTCAGAAAGGAGGCTGGTTCGCACGGTAAGGATGCCTGGGGCATCTTCCGTGTCCACCAGTTCGAGAAGGTAAATCGAGATGATCCGCAAATTTGCTCCGCTGCTCGTACTTACTTCTCTCCAGATCGAACAATTCATCTTCTGCAAGCCTGAAGAGTCATGGGAACACTTTGACCGCATGATCGACACCTCTGAAGAGTTTTACAAGTCCCTTGGTCTTCCATACCGCGTCGTTGCCATTGTTTCCGGTGCTCTCAACAACGCTGCCTCCAAGAAGTACGATCTTGAAGCCTGGTTCCCCTTCCAGGGCGAGTACAAAGAGCTCGTCTCGTGCTCCAACTGCCTCGACTACCAGACCCGCGAGCTTGAAATCCGTTATGGTCAGAAGAAGCAGACTGATTCGAGCTACCAAAAGTCTTATGTTCACGCTCTGAACTCCACTCTCTGCGCCACTGAGAGAGCTTTGTGCTGTGTCCTCGAGAACTACCAGACCGAGGATGGTATCAACGTTCCTAAGGTCTTGCAGAAGTACATTCCTGGTCAGCCCGAGTTCCTTCCCTTCACCAAGGAGCTCCCTAAGGATTCCACCAGCTTGAAGGCCAAAGGTGAGGCAAAGACCAAGGGAGGCGCTGCTCCTAAGCTTCCTGCCACTGGAGAGCTCGCCGACCGCACCAAGAAATAAACAAGATACCCTATGACAAATGACGAGACCCATAACATCATGGTGTTGAGCAATACAAAAGCGCTTTCTACTCTGATCTCTCCACAGGGACTGAGACTGCTACACTGCATTGCTGCAGCGTGTGACCTGGGAGCGTCGACTCACTCAGAAGCTCTTGCGACACTGTAGATAGACTCAGAGCTATGAACAAAAAGGAGACAAGCAGAACTGAGTACTGTCTTCCTCGAGCATCAGATTCTCGTATCGCATTTTAAGCATTTGCCGACTCTTTGAGCCGAAAATCAGCACCTTCGAACCTCTCACGAGAGCTCTGGCGTGATGTGTATATGTTTGTTTGCTTCTCGTCCCAGCCATCGTTTTAGCCCCTTCAGTCAAGCCTTTTTCCGACACCATTCCGAAACGATCTGCGGCTAGTCTGAATGTAGAATTCGCCGTAATTTTCCTCTTGCAACCGCGATCCAACTACCAACACCAGAACATGTCTGGTTTTGCGCAACAAATAGACATGACAGGTAAAATATGCCCAGGCAACGACGGTTGAGGCATGCACCAGATCTGTTTGTCAAAACACGCACATGAGTGTCCAGCGGAGTACCGAAAATCCAAAACCTGTGCGACCCAAAGTGGATCCTGACCAAGCCTCTGGCAACTTCTATCGAGATAGAAGGGAGCACTTCGGTCCTGCTCATGTAGCATCACTACCGGCTTCTGTATACCAAAATCACGGCTGTTGTTGGCAAGTGTAAGGCGTCCGGCGTACAAAATATATCTCACTCCCACCCAGTAGGTACAATGATTCTGCGCTGGTGTAGGTCTAGTCTCCTCGTGCCTCTGCGATCCAAGTATCTCAGCTCCTTCCTCTCACAACATGACGGACTTTCGGCGATCCAGCACGTTTTCTATCGAATCATATGTCAAATCAGATATCGAGCCTCCAGAGCTGCCGTCGGACCAGGAACACTTTGGAAATCCACTGGATCTGAAAGCCCAAGCTCAATCTAAGGAACAACCTTCTGAGAACCATCCTTCATCTACTATACCAAACGGGATACCAAATGGTGGACTCACCGCATGGCTACAAGTACTGTCGGGGTTCATGTGCTTCATGAGCGCGTGGGGCATGGTCAACGCATTCGGTGTGTTCCAGGACTTTTACAGCAGTAGTTTGATACCAACTTCAAGCAATTCGGATATATCATGGATCGGGTCGATACAAGCCTTTTTGCTCTGTAGTGCGACTGTATTTGCCGGACCAGTCTATGACCATGGACATCCTCGGTTGCTTGTTGTATTTGGCTCTGCGCTTGTTGTTTTTGGAATGATGATGACAAGTCTCTGTTCGGAGTACTGGCAACTTATGTTGGCACACGGTCTATGCGTTGGATTTGGAGCTGGATGCCTCTTCCTCCCCTCAATTGCCATAATTCCTTCGTACTTTACAACCAAGAAAGCCGTTGCAATGGGCATTGCCGCATCAGGCTCGAGCTTCGGCGGTGTCATCTTCCCCGTTATCTTCCGTCGTCTCCAGCCTCAGATTGGGTTTGGATGGGCTACTCGAGTCATCGGTTTCATTTCCTTGGCCACTTTGCTTATCCCTTGTTTCTGCATCAAGGCTCGCGCTTTCCCGAAATCACGTAGAAAGCTACTGGACTTTGCCGCTTTCAAGGAACCCGCCTATGCTCTGTTTAGCCTCGCCAGCTTTGTAGGCTTTGTAGGGCTCTACGTCCCTTTCTTCTACATTTCCACATATGCGAGAGATGTGTCTGGTCTGGAGGAGACACTCTCTTTCTACATGCTTCCCATTATGAGTGCTGGATCAATCGCTGGTCGAATCATCCCTGGCCTCGTTGCGGACAAAGTAGGTGCTCTGAACGTGCTCGGCTTTTGCAACCTATGTGCGAGTATACTCGGATTCTGTTGGATAGCGATTCATCATGCTGCTGGCGGTCTGATTGTTTGGGCTCTTCTCTACGGTGCTCTGTCCGGTGCCTTCGTCAGTCTGCAGCCTACTACTGTGGCTTCCATCACAGAAGATCTCAGTACAGTCGGTGGAAGAATGGGTATGAACACTTTCTGTGCTTCCTTTGGCATTCTTATCGGTACGCCAATCGCAGGTCTGCTGGTGGGCAGCGGCAATTGGGTTGGTATGCAGGCATTTTCTGGTGCTACCCTTCTAGGCGCTGTGATTCTGGTGATCGCGACCAGGGTATATATCACCGGTCTTGATGTCTCTGTCAAGGCGTAACACGATGTTTTTGGCTTGGGATAGACGTCACCAAAATAATGTTTGTTTCCAGGCTCGTTTGACGAACCAGACACACAATACTCTTATACCATCATCACTCTTGCGTTTGCTGAGGCGATTGCCAATAGTCGCTCTAGGTTGAAGCTCTTTCACAATACTCGTGCTCAGGTGTGGTAGTGATATTGGTCCGTTTAGAAGATGTTGGTCGGGTAACCCTGCTTGATAGCACACCGCGCTTTCGATGAACACTAACCACACAGTCACACCGATTACAGCATGCTAGAAGTCATTCACCGTGCTATACGATGATAGCACTGCATATTTTGTATCAATATCCAATGTGTATAGTACGCGATGTCGGCACGAGTACTTAGGCCAAAGTCTGAGGTACGAGCTAGGAAGACGAATTGCGCTTGAACACTAACAGGTCAGACATCCAAACATTCTGCATTCGATGTCTTCCAAGATGAACGAGAGCTCTGCATTGCGGGCGTGAAAGAAGAGAGTGGAGAAGGAAGCTTCTGTCATGGCGTGGCCTCCCATGACTCTTCGATTGTTAGCATACTTTGGAAGCAGCAGAGCACGTTCAGACATATTGTTTCTCCTCTCAAGGACAGAGACAGCTTGGGCACACGTGCTCGTTCGAGGTATTAGATTGCTTTGCGCATGTAGGTACTCTATACAACAAAACTATGTTCATCCATCTGTCTGGATAAAGCAGACAAGCATCTTTCTGTTCACGTCTCAAATGCGCATGCTCTCTGCGATGAGCTTGTACTCCTTCCTCTTCTTCTGGTGACTCGGTCGCAGTTTGGCGTTAGCCTTACCAATCCACTTGGCAAGGGGAGGGAAAACAGCTCTCTCGGCTAGGTACGAACAGGCGAATCCACCGGTCGCGAGGACCAAAATGAAGATGCGGAAGCTTGTGGACATGTCTGTAAGCTCCATCAAGCTCACAAGCCATGGAGCGGGGTCGAACAGCATGTAGGCGGATACACCAACAGCTACTACCATGGTAATAACGAAAGGCACTACGGGTTCGTTAGTATATATGTTATCAGCTGCACGTGCTATGTTGAGCTTACGGTTCTGTGTCATAGATTGTCGGAAGGGAGGTCCGACACTAAGCACGATGGCGGAAAGTATGTATTGGAAGCAAGAGATCAGGAAGAGGGTTGTGTTTTGTGAGTTCTCGGAGTTCGAGTGTTCCTTATCTAGGATTGGTGGCTGATACCAAGGTTGGCGTTGGACAATCTCCCAGCCGACGAATTGGGTCAAGACACAGATGACAATTTGTCCGAGCAGTGGTGTGAGGACTTTGCGCGAGACTAAGCTGGCAGTAGGTCTCTTCTTGGAGAGGATAGGGTAGGGACCTGTCCAGCCCATAAAGATAGCGATAGGAAGGATGAGGGCCAAGTCGATGAACAGAAATTGGAAGTCTCCAAGGTTAGATGCAGATGCATAGAGGAAGCTCACAGAAGTGAACTGGATAGCCGAGTACAAAGACATGTACTTGAAACAGCTGAAACTTGTGACAAGAGCTCCTCTTCCTTCGCGAATCACCTCTGGTACGCAGGAGATGTCGAAGACACGGCTAGTGAACGGCGCAGCAACTGAAGCTTCGGCTTCAGAGAGAGAGATGCCCACATCTGCAGCTTTGAGAGCACCACAATCGTTAGCGCCGTCACCACAGAAGCCGCAGCAGTAATCGATGCTCTGTAATTTCTCGACCAGTTCATGCTTTTCGTCCGGCGACATACGCGCAAAGACTTGACCACAGACTAGCATCTCACGAAGAACCTTCGGTGATGCGAAATCAACAAGCCAGCGGAATACATCACCACTGACTGCAATGGAATAGTTGCGCAAGTTCGACACGTCGTATGGCAAAGAAGAGTCGTGTTCGGCAGGCGGAGGTAAAGGCTTGAGAGTATTATCGTCCAGCTGGTATGCGGGATTGTCTACACTTTCCCAGCTCAAACGGGACAGTGCTGTACGTGAATCACCCTCGACAAAGTGGGGGACGAAACAGTGAGCAGATCTGTCGATCAAGTTACACTCTCTGGCGACACTGATGGCAGTCAAGATGTTGTCTCCAGTGCACATGACTGTGCGGATGTTTGCATCACGAAGCTCTTCGATGATGCCAGTTGTAGTGGGCTTAAGCTTGTTCTCGAAGATGATGAATCCGACGAATTCAAGGTTAGATTCGGCCTCTTCGCGCTTCATCTTTTGCACCTTCAACCAGTTGAGCTTGAAGATATGCTTGGTTGCGCAAGCGATAACACGGAAACCACGGTGAGTGTAGTAGCTGAGTAGCTCTTCGTAATCCGGTGGGAAACTTTCAGGACGACAGATCTCTTTCATACATTCAGGAGCGCCCTTAACGTAGACATTGCCGCTTGGGTCGCCGAACTGACGTACGATGACACTTGCGCGCCTCAATTGAGAGACGAATTCGAAGGATTTAAGCACACCGAGTTCGATTGCTCGCTTGTTGTTGGGAGAAGTCTCGTCCTCATCGAGATCAAGTTCCATACCGGGTGGAGGGCGAGCTACAGATGGAGACAGGGAGTTTTGGTCATCCTCATCAGACGCGCCAGGTCGTTCAGAACCTTCTTCGTATTGCCAGCCGGTGAACTGGAACATCTTGAGATCCAGAGGATCACCGACGAACTCGTCGTCGACGATCCGCAAAGAGTGGCAAGTGGCCATGGTGTACAGAATAGCCTTGTTTGCATTATAGTCGACTGTAGGGTCGCGCTCGTAAGTTGCACCGGGTAAAAGAGCAGTGGAGTCGGTGAGAATATCGCTGAATCTGTTCGCAGGTCTGTGTACTACACGCGTTCCCAAGACATCGAGTCCATCCTCAGTCAAAGTACCGGTCTTGTCGAAACAGACCACATCGAGCTTGCCACCAACATTGACTCTTTGAGGACTGATACAGAAGATGAACTTCTTTTTCAGCCTAGATAGAGCGAAATTGGTGCCGATTGTCAGAGTGGCGGGTAACGCAGGAGGAACAACAATGGTAATCAAATCCAATGCTCGGACGACAATGAGATGCCATTCAAGGCCGAGGCGCACAAAGTTGATGAAAGAAGCTACGAAACCAACCATAGCGATGCCTGCCATCACTGCAATGTAGCGGAAGGAGTCTCGGTAGAACTTGAATCCAGAAGGCTTGGGGAAAAGCATGGAGCGAACCAACGCTCCCTTGGTGGTATTGAATCCTGTGCGAACGACCAGAGCCAGTGCAGCGGCTTCATCGCTCTTATCCTCTTGAGGTCTGCGGGCACGGATGATCTTGGTGCCGCTGAATAAGAAATTCCTCGCGACCTCAGGATGGATAGAAGAGGCGCTGAGATCGAGGAGCTCCAGTGATTCGTTGCTTGTTGGTATCTTTGAGACTGGGACAGATTCTCCTGTAAGCATACTTTCGTTGACTATGCAATCACCGGAAAGCAGAAGACTGTCGCAAGGGAACTGAGTCAGATTGGGGTCAGTAATCTCGTAGACGTCTCCTGGGACCAGATCGCTGGACTGGACATAACGCCAGAAACCACTTCTGAGAACACGAATATCGCACTCGAACCGTGATATCTCTCGAAGACGTGCCATAGTCGCTCTAGTTTCGATGAGAGTCGAAGCGATACTGACAATAGAAATGACGAAGATACAGGCGGCATAGTAGTAGTACTCATCCACAGACCAGAGGACCAGACTGGCGATCTGAAAGATGTAGAACGGATGCAAGGCTTCATCAACGAGGAGCTGGCCGACTGACTTCTGCTCGATATCGATCATGTTCTTGCCGAAAATACGTTCGCGGTTTTCTTGCTCTTCACCGTCGATACCAGCACGTATGGTTACAACATCTGTCCAAGCAGGGTCTTGCCAAGTGTTTCCGAGAATGAACTTGTCCTTAAAGGGGTGGAAGCAGAAACGAATATAGCGGTAGTCCATGATGCGGAGTTCGTCGAGGATTGGGTCATTGTATTCGTCGAACTCGCGCATCTTTCCCTTGCCTGGCATGCCGAAGACTGAAGAAAGAGGCATGTCGAAACTCTGCTTGCTTAGCTGCTGAACGACCATTTCGTTCCATTGGTTTTCAATGACCAGCCAATCGCACTTGTGCAAAGGAGTTGGAGAGCCGATCAATCGTACACGCCATCTGGGCAACCAGCGGAACAAAAGTGAGCCAATTCCAAGAGTGCAAATCGAGATGCAGAGATAGATAGCGTAGCCGAGAACAGAGGTCTTGAAGCCAGCAACAACGATAGTCATATCCTCATTCTGAATGTAGATTTTCTGGCTCATCCTCCCACCCGAGCCATAGCCGCTTCGAACGCTTCTGTCCGTGTCCGAGGAGCGTCGACGACGCAAGAGAGGGCTGCGTGCCGATGATCGAGAGTAGCCGGAGGATTTGCGACTGTGTAGGGAGGGACGGTCGTTGGACTCTAGGTCCATGTCGGGCTCAGCAAAGGCATGACCGTCTTCAGCATCAGCACGACCTTCTTCGAGCTCAGCTTCTTCATCAATGATGGCTTCTTCTTGGAGCCATTCTTCATCAGAGATATCACGTTCTTCGTCCTGATCATCGTAATAGGTGAAGCTGGTAGTCGAGTCTGCACGCGAACGACGGTGGGCAAAGGAGCTGTTGGCAGTAGGTACGCTCTCGGACATGGGGCCCGAGAAAATCTCGTCGTTGGCCATGCCAACATTGCTGAGGAAACTAACCCTGGTTCTATAAGCACGAGCGGCATAGCGGTATGGACTGGAGGATATACTTACTCGCTCATGTTGGACTCGCGCCGATAAAAGTTATTGCGGCGGCTGGCCGTGTCATCGTCGACGGTAACGGACGAGCGCCGGCGGCTTCGCGAACCATTGCGATCCATGACACCTGGTGTTTGTCGAGGAGAAGCGACAGCAATTGTCACTACTCGTGGGCAAGCAAGAGGACGTTCAAAGACACGACAAGCAAAAAGAAAGCATTTCCAGTAGAGTCGCGCGGCAGACGGGACGGCGGGCTGAATGACGATAAGTCTTTCTGTTTGGGGAACAATCCGGGGCTATCTTTTGGTCAGAGCCGAAGCCTCCACAAGGGCTCTGTGCGCAATTCGACACTCGAGTGCTTAGGGGCCAAGGCTCATGGCAAGCATCAACTATGAACGCATTGAGCGAGTGCCATGTGTAGTATGACCCTGTCTCTGTTGGCTCAATGTTCATCATGTAGTTTTCTAGACCGTTTCTGGCATTCGTTAATTCTTATGTACAAATCACAGTCTAGACCAGTTCACGCTGAAGCTGCAATTGAATTTGGAACGTGAAAATTTTCGAGACGACGGGGACCAGTTTATCTCATCATGGCTATTGCGCCATGCCGGGAGGCTTTTGCGATTCTTTTTTGGACATGAAACTAGTCGGCAGCTTTCCTTCCCAGACTGAGAAAACGCCTTCCTTTTGAACCACTGGCTTTGTCATAGAGACCAGGTTGACTGCAAACCAACACCGCTGCGACACTTGATCATGCTCGTTATCCCATCGAATCCGTCATTGCCGCACTTATATCGAGGAGGGGTAAAGCATGACGCGGACGGTGGCACCGAACGAACGGGGAGGGAGGTTGTTGCGGAACTGAGCGCGGACGACACCAGAGTTGCCTATAAGTTTTGCGTCAGATATATTCCTTGTCTCTTTCTGCTGTCCATAGGATATGTACCGTGAGCGCGGGTGACCTTGCCCCACATGACTCTGATCTTGGTGCCGCGGACCTCCTTGGAGGCGCGGTAAACGAAGGCGACCTTCTTTCCGAGGTAGAAGCTGGCGGCCTTGGAGTCGTCGACACCCTCAATCTTGATCAAGCTGGTGTTGGGGTTGGTGTTGCGCTTGCCTCTCTGGTAGCTGAGGTGACGTCCCCTGTGCGAAAGAGGTCAATATACGTTCTGTGCGCATGCATCGTCTGTCCATTTCGCTGTGGGTGGATGTATAGATTTTCTGGATGTCGTTCGATATGTACGGATCGTGATCGATTTGAAATGCGACGAGATAGTCGTAGTGGAAGGTGTGGCAGCGGTTCGGATTGTGTACTCACTTGACGTAGACTGGATCGTGTTAGCAGACATTTCTTCAAAACATTGACTACTCGTCTGGCAGGTGGCGTCTTTGCGAGACCAGACTCCAGACTTTCAGCAGGGAAACTCACGGCGGTGACCTTGCTCGGATGGCATTTTGTGTCGATTTTGATTGTCCCGGCGAGTGTCGAGTTGGTGTTGTCGGTCGTCTCGGTCGTTCAAAGTCGGTTGTCAGAGATGTTCGAAATCCGTGGTGTGTGTGTGCGCTCGGACCTTCTTGTGGGCGTGAAAGTGCGCCGACGACTTAGCCGGCTGTCTTGGCACAGGGCCGCTACTCAACTTTGCTCGATGCGCAACCTTCACACGCCTACAATCAAGTTCTTTACTTTGTACAGATTTCATCTTTCTCGCATTCGCTCAAATATTTGGTAGAAAGAGAGTCAGAGCAGGCTTGCAGAGCGTGCTTCACGCCAACATCGTGTCAACAAGCTCACAATTCACACTCATATTCAACGTAGACGTCACTCGGCAGCAGTGGAAGACCAGGAGCTCATGTTGAGACAAACTATGTTCTTGTTTTTGAAAGAAGACAGTTATTGGTCCTCTGAGAAGTCAAAGAAGGAAAACGTCTCTTCTTGAAACCATGATAGTCCTCATAGTGTCCTCCTCATCGACAAGTCTTCCGTTTCCTGTTGTACCCTGCTCGAGTAGTCATTGAATGCCACGTTAGCATCTGCAGTAGCCTCCAAAACGCCACGGGACGACAGAATGATGGATGCAGCTCAAAAGTGGATGCACGATGGCAGACCGAATGCCCCGAACGACTTAAAACTCGGACTCATCCTCTTCCTTGATCATTTGAGCAGTCTCCTCGTCGTTTTGAGCAGGCTCAACATCATCAGAAGCACTGTTGTTTTCCTTAGCAGCATCCTCATCGCCACTGACAGTCTTGCTGATTGCGGTCTTCGTAGTAGACTTGACCGGAGTCTTACGGTCGCGACCGGCCTTCTTAGGAGTCTTGGTAGTCTCCTCCTCGTCTTCGTCCTCGTCTTCGGTGCGAGCGATGGTCTTGATAGACTTCTTGTTGATAGACTTGGGATCGTCCTCGTCTTCATCCTCGTCCTGTGCCTTGACGATATTCTTGGCGGCCTTCTTGCGGAGAGTCTTAGGTGCGTCGTCATCGTCGTCGTCGTCAGCTTGCGTATTCTCGACCTTGCGCTTGGGAGGACGACCGCCTTTGCCCTTGGGAGTCTTTGGCGTCTTGGGAGTCTTAGGAGTCGAGGGGGCAGCACCGTCGCCTCCGGTGAAAGGAGCAGCAACACCAGTCTTGCCGCCAGCCTTCTCGATCTTCTTGAGGAGGTTACGATAGGAGACTCTCATGCTTTCGACGCTAGCGGCACCGTAAGCCTGGGTGGCCTTGTCCCAATCGACCTACGAAAGGTGAGTCAGTACCCAGTAGTAGGGGTAGGTAAGCCATAGATCTTTTGGTCAACGCACATCGTTGGTGTCAGAACTGAGATGCATAGCGAGGATACGATCCTTGTCGACATCGCTAAGGACAGCCTTGGCTGTGGCGTACGAATAAGACATGGTGGGCGAAGTGTTATGACTGATGCAAAATGGAGGGACGGAGATGGAGAAGCGAAGATGAAAGGTTGCAAGCTTAAATATCCTGCGCAACACGAAAGATTGCGCGGTTTCCGGAAGATGCTGGAGTGTAGGAGTAATTGAAAGGAAAGCAATTAATGGCACAAGTCTTGGATGTCACTTTGCGTCTAGGACAAAGTGAAAGAAACACGAAAGAGAGTGGCAGAGACGAAATCGAGTGGATGTCTTGGTTTCGGGTCTTACATAGGGAAAACAACAAGTAGAACTCCAACAGGTTTCCAGGACGATGCTGCCACGCTTCATCTGAAGATTGAACGAGAATTACAAGTGCATGCTATCACAGCTCAGACAAGGTCGTCATTGCCGAGCTTAGACAAGTATCGATCGAGTAACAAAATGAAACAACATACCTCCTCATGTGTTAAGTCTGGCTCTTGTTTTACTGCAACACATAGTGATGGGTATGTTGTAAAGACATCCAATCGAGCCCAGTTTTGAGGATTGTTAGAGAAAGAGTAAACGGGAGGGGCTCAGTGTAAGCTGCGCTGTCTCTCCAAAGTATGTCGATCCGTATGGCTGCATGCTTTGCAGACCCTAAAACGAGATCCGATGTAGAATCTCTTGCGTGCTCGTAGATGAAGCCTTGAAGAAATGGTATTGTCTCTTTTCTTTGTCTTGAGCGATTCCTCCTTCTCCCTTTCTTGAACACTTACCTGTCTTTCTGTCTTGCTTGTCTTCACATACGAGAGTAAAAATTTGTGAGATCGAGAGCCAACCACCAGGTAGAGGCAAGTCATACCTTCAGTGGCAGGACTTACTCGAATCAAAGGATGTCACATCTTGGTTTGTCGAACAGCCAGTTGATAAAAAATTTCACAAGAGGTGCATTAATCAGCGAGACGTGGTTCTTTATCTTTCCGGACAAGTGTCACAGTAGGAATGCATTGATACTGCGAGACACTCAATCAAAAGTAGTTGATGGATATTGAAGATGGAAACGAAAAGAGCCGCAGGAGTATGATGATGATGGTGGATGTGGGGCATCAGGGCAGTTGGGCGCTCAGCGACTTCGGGGCGCATTCGTTCAACCGTGGGTGACTCAATTTCGCTCTAGAGAACAATACCACCGCTTTCAAATATACAAACATATCCAACAATCGCCCCAAAGCGTCCACCATCTTCACAATGGCCTACACCAACGGATTCGAACAGTCAATACCTCACCAGCAGGAAAAGAACCTGCCCGGCGGCGGCAATTGGGTTGTGCAAAAGTTTGGCGGCACCAGTGTCGGCAAGTTTGCCGTCGACATTGCCCAAGACATTGTCATGTATGTCGCATGCTTCCCTTGAGAGTTGGCTTTGTACTGACTCTGTCTCCAGTGCCAGCCTCAAGGAACATCGTACTGCTATCGTGTGCTCTGCACGTAGCACTTACACCAAGAGCGAGGGCACCACCAACCGCCTGCTGCGCGCTGCTCGCGAGGCTGAACGCATTGGCTCGCGCAAATATGTCGACATTGTCGATGTCATCCGTGCCGATCATATCTCCGTCGCGAAGGACACTATTTCCTCAGCCGACATCCTAGAAAGATACTCGGACTGCGTCAATGCCGAATGTGACAACCTGGTCAAGATCCTCGAGTCTGCCCAGCACTTGACCGAGGTCAGCAAGCGTACAGAGGACAAGATTGTCGCTAAGGGCGAGAAGTTGTCTTGTCTGTACATGACAGCCGTCCTGCAGGACCGTGGATGCAACGCTCAGTACGTTGACCTGAGCAATGTCATTGATTTCCCTGTCGGCGAGCGTATCGACGACAGCTTCTACCGCAATCTGGCTGCATCACTTGCAAAGGCTGTGCACGCCTGCGGTGATGCCGTTCCTGTCATCACCGGCTACTTCGGCGATGTTCCTGGTGGTCTTCTTACTCAGATCGGTCGCGGATACACTGACCTTTGCGCCGCTCTCGTTGCTGTCGGTATTGGGGCTTCGGAGTTGCAGATCTGGAAAGAGGTCGACGGCATCTTCACCGCAGACCCTCGTAAGGTGCCTACCGCTCGCCTGTTGCCATCGGTCACTCCTTCCGAGGCGGCTGAATTGACCTTCTATGGATCTGAAGTCATTCACCCCTTCACTATGGATCAGGTCATCAAAGCTAGTATTCCCATTCGTATCAAAAACGTCAAGAACCCTCGCAACCAGGGAACCATCATCTGGCCTGACCATGCCGACGACCTTGGTGAAAAGAAGCCTTCTCTATTCCGCAACCGCAGTCTGGTCAGTCTCAGCACCCACGACGGACCCAAGCGTCCGACCGCTGTCACTATCAAGCGCGGTATTACCGTGCTTAACGTGCATTCCAAGAAGCGCACGCGTGCTCACGGCTTCCTGATGTCCATCTTCTCTGTCCTTGACAAGTGGCATCTGTCTGTCGACCTCATCTCTTCTTCTGAAGTTCATGTATCCATGGCCCTGCACTCTGAGGTCGCTCTCTTGTCTGGTGCTGGCCCTGATTCTGAAGAGATCCAGATCGAATCTGCTGCACTTAAGGGCGCTGTTGACGATCTGAGTGTCTGGGGTGACATCGATCTTGTCCCTGGTCTGGCCGTCATTAGTCTTGTCGGTCGTCAGCTGCGTAGCATGGTCGGCATCAGTGGTCGCTTCTTTAGTGTCCTCGGTGAGAACGGTATCAACATCGAGATGATTTCCCAGGGTATGTATCACTTCAGCATCTCCATACACAACTGCTAACAGTTCTTGACAGGTGCCAGCGAGATCAACATTTCTTGCGTTATCGAAGAGGCCGAAGCCAACAGGGCTCTTAACGTGGTTCACACCAATCTTTTCACATTTTTGGATTAGCGTTTTAGCATAGCGTTTGCTGTTGATATATATATATATAGACAATAGGTGGAGTAAAGGAGCGCCAAAAGTCCAAAAGCATTTCACGAATGCCGTCTGCTAGATGACTCCATTTCTTCTTGCAGTTCCATACCCAGATGGATGGGCCTTGAGAACGAAGTCACGTCTTTCTACTTGTTTTGTCCAAGTCTTAAAGCCTGTCGATAGCTATCTGTCTCCTCGTGCATGGATATGCGTGCTCGATTGCATCAACGTCTAGCAGCTGTGCCGGCATCTAGACACGCACAACTCCATGATCGTTTATCAATTCCCATGCAATTCAAGCCTTGTAAGAAGCGACATCACCTGACAATATAAAGCACCTCTTTCTACACTTTCAAGCTCTGCCAGATCTCTTGTCTAATTTTTTGATTATCGAAGCCATACATCCCATTGTCATCTTCTTGGATAGTATTCACAGTATTTTCAAGCGCTGCTGCTTTTCTGGCTTTGTTTCTTTCTCCTAAGTAGCGTGGATGAGGTAAAACAACGACGATGCACGAGAGGGACAATTCAGCCGGGATCAATCAAGATTGACCTATCAAACAGCGAATCTTCCATACATAGTGTTGAAAGTATGTGTGGCAGTGACTCGATGGTCTTTTGGTTTACATCTGAAGCTGTCTCTCTATAACAATGAGACAGGGTTGCTCAATTAGCGATGGCCAAGTCTAGCACATGATCTATCATCATGCTAGCTGCTTTGGGCTAGCTGTGAACTGGACACTCCATCATTCTCGCTAGCTCGACTTAGAGGTTTGATTGATGAGAAATGCACTAACGAGTGTAGGCAGGGACTTTGATGACAAGAAGTCGAGTACAGCGACAATTGATACAATAAATGAGATTGTAGGCTCTCTGATAGTCATAAATTTGCCGGCGTAGTTTGATAGCAGCACAAGAAGGCCAGTCGGTTCATGGAGATCAATTTTCAAGCGAAAGCGAATTATTTGTGCATACTCAAATACCTGTGAACATCTGTTGGCTCAGGGCCCACAATTATCATATCTCGAGTTGACTCGACGAGGATTCCAGACGACACGGCCCATGTGAGCTTCGACTGTCTACCATGAATCCAGTTGGAGAGCAAACCTTCAAAAAATCGAATGGGTGCTCGCTGGCTTTAGAACTCACAATCGATATTCTTAATGTGCTGAATCCGGTTTCATGGACCTAGTTCAAGTCGCTAATGCTTGAAGGGTGAGGTATCATTGCTCCGATGTGCCTGAGGTAAACACATCGCAGCTGCTGCCATCGTTGGTGCCCGGTGGGCGTAAAGAAATCTTGTGAAGCACTTTCCAGAACAAGAACTCGAATAGCATTATGAACTTGGGGTTTGCAGTCTGCGAGGTGTTTCATGTTCCTCATTCGTGATAGAGGTCCAGACTATTTATCAATAGATGGTATAGACAGATGTGCGCTTGATAGTGAGAGTGTTCATGATCGGCACATCGGCGGCTTATGGTCCGAGGGTGGGGAACTTTCTCATCCCCCTCATACTTGTGCAACTTTTAAAGGTTCATCCCAAACCAAGAAAATCCCATTTGACAACGCACAGCACAATGCGTACCTCACCAAACATCATCATCACTGGAACTCCCGGCGTGGGAAAGACAACTCACTGCGAGCAGCTTGCATCGAGCACTGGCCTCACCCATCTCAATGTCAACAAGGTTGTAAAGGAGCGCGACTGCGAGGATGGCTTTGATGAAGAGCTGAACAGTGTCATTGTCGATGAGGACAAGGTAAGCAGGAGAAAATTCTGTAAGGTCTCGCTTTGCAAAGTGAATCTGATCCATGGATGGGCAGCTCCTTGATGCAATTGAGCCTGATCTCGAGGCAGGTGGCCAAATCATTGACTGGCACGCTTGCGACATGTTTCCTCAGTCCTTGATCGATCTCGTTGTTGTAATTCGCTGCAACAGCACTATTCTTTATGATCGCCTGAAGGGACGTGGCTACAGTGACAAGAAACTGGACGAAAACATGGACGCCGAAATCATGGAGGTTCTCTTACAGGAGGCACGCGATTCTTATGACGAGGAAATCGTGGTCGAATTGCAGAGCGATGATCTTGACCAGATTGACGAAAACCTCGAGCGCATTCAAACTTGGATCGAAAACTGGAAGAACGACCACTCTGAGGCATAAATATGTCGTGTTCTACATGAGCGCCTCGATCTACATACAGCCCTGTCCAACAACTCAAACGAGTTCTACTCCGTGTGAGCGTCAAGCCACTCGGTCAGCTTGGCCAAAGCCTTTCCACGGTGCGAAATCTTGTTTTTCTCGGCCTTGGGCATCTCGGCATAAGTCTGGCCCTCGTACTCGAAGCATGCATCCCAACCTGTGGCTCAAGTCAGGTCCATATCAATAAAACAAGCAGACAACAGACGTACCGAAATCGGTGGGACCACGGGCCTCAACGATCTTGCCCTGTTGTACTGGTCAGCATGCTTGTCGTAGGGGAAACTTGCGTTCTTGGTAACGAACCTTGGTTCTTCCCTGGAAAACGATGGGCTCGTGGCCAGGTCCTTCGGAGTATGCGAATGTGCACACAGCCTGGGCGCCCTTGTCGTCAAACCCAGCAAGAAGCTTGTGGAACTGCTTGACACCAAGCGACTTCAAGAACCATTTGCTGTTTGATTCTTCAGCTGATGCGTACAAAGACTTTAATTGGTAGATGTCTTACACGTATGGGCCTGGGAGTTCATCGAAGGCATCGAAGCACAGGCATGTGTCTTCCACCAGGACTGGGCCACCGACCTAGATAGAACCTTCATCAACAAAGTCCATAATTGTATTCCAATTGTCTTCATATCTACCGTGTCTGCTGCTCTGCGGCATTTGTCTTTGGAGATTTCTTCAATCGTGCCCTGAATCTCAAGCAAGTCTACAGATTGATTTGAAAGGTCTACACCAGTGGGGGCGAGGATTGCTTGAACTTCGGCTAATTTGTTCTTGTTGCCGGTAATGAAATTGAGCTGCTTGGGCGCCATTGCTGTGAAGTGTGTAGAAAAATGACCTGTTTGGCGAATAAATCTGAATGGTCGGAATGTTGCTTTTATCATCAGACGTGTGGTTGTTTTATTAGGCGATGCTCGGTCTTCGAGAAATCTTTCCTTGCCAAGAAATTGCGAGTCGCCGTCTCCCCAAACAAGTTATCCGGTGTCAGCAATCCTGTCATCTATCTTCCTTGGATATTGATTTTGGTGATTCGACACAGTGATCTCCCAAGCCGGTCTTGGGAGTTATCTGTTCTTGGGACCTTCTGAAGACAGCTCTTTGAACAACGCATAGACTAGTCCGAACCCGACTGGTGACAGGGTGACCCTTAACGTTTACCCCTAGAACGCTCTTCCTGTAAGACAAGATGAGTTCCAATTCCACTGCGACGCCGGTCGCCAGGCTACAAGTCCAATCAACAGCATCGCAAAAGCTAGATACAACATGGGCGACTGTAGTAGTAGCATTCCTGGTCGTTGCAATCACCACTCGTTTTCTTAGTGGCTTTCTAGGGATCTCAAAGCCTGCTCAAAATGGATCCAGAAGCGTACCGATGCTTCCATACTGGCTACCTATCATCGGACATATACCACAGTTCAGCTTCTCACCACAAAGCTTGTTGGACAAAGCACGTGATACGTATAGGAGCGGTGTGTTTGCATTGAATTTGGGCAGCACGACTCATAATATTGTCTTTGCACCTTCCATGGGCGGATCATTGATGAACCAGAAGCACTCGATTGCCAACATGGACTCGGTGGGGAAACACATCTTGACTGCTGTATTTGGTTATCCAACCTCGAAAGCCTCCATGCAGAGATATGATCAAGCCTTAGCAGGTTTGAATGCATGCTATAAGCATTTGCTCTCCGACCCATCTCTGAAAGAAATGGTCCAGAACACGATAGACATGACAAAACGGAACATCGCCAACCTAGTCACCTTCTCTGAGAGCAGGGTTGATCAGCTAGGATGGGAGCGAACAAGCAATGCCGAAACAACCACCAAGCCCAATGGAGAACAAGTTGTCGAGGCTAGCATGATGCACTTGGTCCGCGATTTCATTGCCGCCAATGCCAATCCATCCCTCATTGGCTCTGACTTTGTAGACAACAATCCCGAATTCTTCCTCGATCTCTGGGACATGGACAAGGGGTTCAAATGGCTGGCCACTGGACTTCCCGCGTGGCTTCCCATTCCTCAAATATGGAGAGCAAAAATTGCTCGCAGTCGTTCTTTGAATGCCGTACTTGCATTCGAAGAAGCGATGGAAAAGGCAGCAGACGGACAGGATCCAGGTCAAGACTGGCAGTATCTTGAAAATGTTGGTCCTGTTCTCAATGAGAGACTGAAACTTTACCGCCAACTAAATTTCACAATGGAAGAACGAGCAGCCTTGGATCTTTGTCTGCTATGGGCAATGAATGCGAATGCGAACATGTTGGTGTTCTGGATGCTCAACCACATCTACGCCGACAAGAAGATCTTGGCTCTACTACGCAAGGAAATCGCACCATTTGTGCATGCTGTCCAGCCAAAACAAGTCTTTGGCGTGCCGGAACCGCCACGAATCGAGACTTTCAATCACGAAGCACTAGTCAACAGATGTCCGTTGCTTAAAAGCTGTTATGTCGAATCTCTGCGCTTAGATGCGGCCACTTGGAGCTTCAGAGTCATGCAAGAAGATCTGGTTCTCCCGGCTTCCCGAGACAAAGATGCTGAGAAATTCTTTCTGAAGAAGGGAACTTATGCCCATATTGCTCATTCTATTCACCACACAGATCCAGCCTATTTCGATGATCCACACACGTGGAGGGCAGATAGACATATCAAGCGTGAGCAAGAAGGTGAGGAGGTATCTGTTAATCTGGGAACCATAAGACCATATGGTGAGTTGGGAAACACAGATCCGTTCCAGAACAATACTGACAGCAACAACACAGGTGGTGGACACTCAATGTGCAAAGGTCGTGCATTTGCCCAAAAGGAGGCACTGGTATTCGCTGCGGCATTCATCAGTATGTGGGACATGGACCCTGTTGGAGGCGGTGCTTGGAGAATGCCAAATTACAAACCTGCCACCGGAGTGTATAGCACGAACGACGACGTCCGAGTATGGATTTCACGTCGTGAGGACTTGACTCAGGTCTAGAATAGCAAATCAAATGCTTTGTCAGACACAACTTCACCGGATAAATCAGTTTGTTGCACGATTTAGGATTGTTTTTGTAATACACGATGGTTGGGTATCTTTGATAGGAGATGCTTCGCGCTTCTCCCTTGACTCAAGCCATTCGGTCCCCTCCAGATCCGCTATGCTCATGCTCTGCGCTGTGGAAAACAAAACCCGACAACGCCTCGCTGTATAATCTCAATGTCATGAGTGAGAGGAGTCTGCATGTCGCTCCAGCTCTGAGCTCTGTTTTTTGGTTATGATAAGAATGTATCCCTGGACCTGAAAATCTTATGCCCCGAGATGCTGCCCATCCTCATACAGCAAGTCGGTCCGGCAAAGATGGCTGGCCTCAATCTCTGGCGGAAAAGTCGCGATCGGCCTCAGCGGCGATTGTTGTTATATAGCTCGCGCTCTCTATCTTGCAGCCTCTCGCGACGCTCACGATCCGGACTTCTACTACGAGTCCTTCGATCTCGGTCTCTTCCATTTGGTGGAGGGCGATCTCGAGAATATCCATGATCACGAGAATTTCGCCTGCCATTCGGTTGAGCAACGTCATCTCGGCGCGCAGCAGAATAACTTGGAATGTATGTATCGATGTTCGGACCACCCCTCGCGTTCACTGGGGGAGGGCGGGGTGGGAGACGGCCGTCTGGTGGAGGCAGCGGACGAGGTGGAAGACGATTGTCTGGAGGAGGTGGAGGCAGATGTGACGAGCCGTTTGTATGAGGTGGTTGCAACGGTCTGCGTGAATCGGATCCGTTTTGCCATGCTGGTCTTCTTGCTAGTGGAGGGGTGTCGTGTGAAGGAGGCCGCGAGTCGTAAGCTCTTGCCGGAGGAGGGCCTCTTTGCTCGCGAGGTGGACCTCTGCGATCGTAGCCAGAATAGCCGTTCGGAGGGCCATAGTTACGACCACCAACTGCGCCCCAAGCCTCATCAGGGCCCATGCCGACAGTTCCACCAGCTGGAGCTGGAGGCATAGCAGCACGCTTCTCGTGGTGCTTTCTGCGGTCGAGCTCGTGTGACTCTTCGAAGCGTGGTAGGTCTTCTGGTCGGGAAGGAAGTGGGTGGGTCTTGAAGTAAGGATGTTGGAGGGCGTCCCAGGCATTGATTCGTTTGCGCCAATCCAGTTTCAGCAACTCTGCGAGCAGGTTCTGAGCTTCTGGATGCAGGCTGTGTGCGCGTGTTAGAGGTGATTTGAGGTCAACAGGGTGGTGACAACTCACTTGCGGAATCTCTGACGTAGGGAACCACGCTGAGGCTCGAATTCTTTGACGCCATCACAACCAGGAAGTTGCGACCAACCTGGCATGTTGTCTTCGTTCGGGGAACCGACCAGCTCGAAGATGATTTGGGCCTGGTTGAGGTCGGATTTGCCCTCGAGGATAGGTCGTCCTTCGAACATCTCGGCGAAAACGCAACTGCTCGATGTTAGAGTAGAAGACTTTTGAAGGATATGCAGTCACGTACCCAGCGCCCCACATGTCTATGGCCGGTGTGTATCGCCTCAGCTGCAAGAGAAGCTCTGGAGGACGGTACCATCGTGTCACAACAAGGGTGGTATAGTCGCGCACTGCCTCGCCGTTGCCTCGGCCGGGCTGAGGCACAGGACCGTCGTAGTGACGGGCGAGACCAAAGTCGGCAATCTGGAGTAGACCACGGTTGTTGATGAGAATGTTTGCAGCTGTTGGGTGTCAGAGAGACAAGAGCAAGATGGGAAAGTTGTGGCGCAGGTTACCCTTCATATCGCGATGCAAGATGTGGCTGTCGTGCAGATAGCGCAGGCCTTCGAGCAGTTGTAGCATATAGCATTTGATTTGAGCTTCGGTGAAGGAGATATCAGGGTTGGTTGTCATTCCTGAGAGATCATGGTCCATGTATGGGCAGACCATGTAGAGTGTAGCGCGCTTCTTGACGTCTTCTATGATTGAGGTCAGGCCAGAGTTCGCAGCGGCGGGAGGGAGTGGTATAGCGTACTCTTGTGGCGTTCGACAGCCATCTCCTGGAGGGTCAGGACGTTCGCATGAGACAGCATCTTGAGCAGTTTAATCTCGCGCAGAGCAGTGATGGGAAAGCCATCCTTTTCATTGTGTATCAAGATCTTTTTGAGAGCGACAATGGCCCCGGTTCGTCTTGAGCGGGCTTTGGAAACGACACCAAAGGTACCTTCACCCAGCTTTTGCACGATCTCAAAATCGTCAATGGCAGCGCAGCCACGGAACCGGCGCTGGGTCGAGTCGGTCATGGCGATTGTTTGCGACTCAGTTGGTTGTCATCGCTTTTTGGGCGGCGCGCGGCTGCGAAGGACGGGTGGCTGAGCGTGCGCGGTTGTCGAAAGGGATGCGACTACGATGGCCGAGTGCGAAGGGGTCGTAGAAAGGGAAAGAAGGAGAAAGTCTTGTTGATTCAGATTGTGATGAGAACAAACATGACCAACTGAGTGTTCCTGCCTATGTCATTCTCCACACGCTCAAAGTCCGACGTGCACTCTTGCTGCCAAGACGACCGTCGGCCCAGTCGCGCCAAAGTGTCTTGTCACACATCGACGACGACGTCTGGCAGGTCGTCTACCATCCAACTCGATTCACGTACGCTCTCGTCTCAACCGCTCGCAACCTCACCAAGAGCTGCTCGCTGACTGCGTCCAGACACAATGGCTGGTCCCTCGCGTCCCGCTGGTGCCCACGGCGGCCACCCTATCCACATCCACCCCGTTCGTCCTCTCTACAGATTCGCTGCCACCGGCCTCGGTGCCAGCATGTGGTTCTTCGTAAGCCCTTTCATTCTTCTTATTCCTCATTTGAACAAGTCTGACACGCTCTCTAGTTGATGTACAGAGCCAGAAAGGTACCAAATCTCAACCCACCCGCCCCGACAGACTCACTCATATTAACTTCGACCAAAGGACGGCCCTGCTCTCCTCGGCTGGAAGCACCCCTGGGATCACTAGACGACTCGCACTTTTGTTCTCCGATGCTTTCACTCTATCATGTCTATATCACAATACCAATTTCTTCGTCTATGGCTTTTCAAACAAGTAATGACACACGCCCCACTCCTCTCCACCATTATACGCGAACAGCTCGGCGCATGCGAGATAGAATATCTGCCATCGGTGGAACCACGTCAGCGTCTGTTCCTTTCCATATGTCTCTTCCAAGTGCGGCCAGAGCGCTTGTCTGTTCTTGTTCATGGTCGACAGCCAGTCCTGCACTTGTTAGCCTTGTCCTTGTTCTGGCATTCCACTCTTCTTCGCTTACCTCGCAGGTCTGCGCGTAGTTCTTGCCATTGACCCACCACATGCGCTGGCATCTCAAATCATCCTGGAACCAGAGCAGCAAGTCTGCGCTGGGCATTGTGCCGCCAGTAAAGAAGTGCTCCGTCATCCATCCGTCCTCAAAGTCATAGGGGCTGTCCTTGTGTGCAAAGATATGTACGAACAACTTGCCACCTGATTTGAGCAAACTCGATACCTTGCGTAGCAGAAGTTGATAATTCTTCATGTGCTCAAACAGCTCTATCGACAAGACACGATCGAACGACCCAGTCAGCGGTGCTTGAAACTCATATGTAGCAATATCTCCCGTGACAATCGTCAGGTTGCTCAAGCCTCGCTTGCTGGCTTGCGAGTCAATGTATTCCTTTTGCGTGCGCGAGTTGGAGAAACCAGTGATCTTCGAGCCAGGGAACCTTTCTGCAAGAAACAGACTGAGCGATCCCCATCCACATCTGCCTTTTGTTAGCTCGTCCTTCCTGGTCTTTTCAAAATCAATTCAAATCATACCCAAGGTCGAACATAGTCATGCCATCTTTCAAATCGGCCTTCTTGACATAGTCTTCCATCATTAAAAGCTCTGCCTCACCAAGGCCCTGTCCGGGCTTGAGACCTTCATAGAGACAGCACGAGTACTTCATGTTTGGACCAAGCATGTTGTTGAGCACGCCAGTACCGACTTCATAGTGCTGTGTGTTTGCTTTTGCGGTCTCAATTGCAATGGGTCTCTCGCGCAGCAGCTGCACATACTTCATCTTAGTATCATAAGCAGAAGCATTTGACGTCGACGCGATAGATGTTAATCGCTGGCGCAACTGCTGGCGAATACCAGCGCGAATGACAGGCGTAGGCAAATAACCGCCATCCAGCAGCTTCTCGAGCATAGTGTCTATTCTGGTTAGCTTGTGATCACATCCTTTGTAGGCTTCACGAGGAGTAACACACTGTAATCCATGGTTATTTATCACGAAGTTCCGGTATGTCTTGACCAGAAAACAATCGTTCGGAGACAGAAGCAGAGCAATTGCAGCAGTAACGTTGCTCCTGCGACCTAGCAACATCCACAATACGCTTGGACCTCACCACCAAACCATTGAGCTCGATTGGGAAGTCGACGTCATTGATATCGTGGCTTCATCGGCTTTCGGGGTGATTTGAACACCCGATATTATTTTGACATGTGAACTCAATTCATCCTCAGCATATCACCCTCTGAGCAGAACGATTATGGCAGACTGGACCTTTCACGTCGACGTTGGTAGGAAACTGATAATTGTACATTTGTTTGTCTATGCAGTGTTCTTGAATCTCTGGGTTGCAACTGCAGCTGCGACTGAACACAAGGCCCCAATGAACAAACACACCGCTATGCCGTTGAAGCCCTCTGTACTGTGATGCTCATCAGGGTGTGCGTCCTTTGCCAACTCCGGGCTCTTGCCAGGCTCAAGAATTGTGAACACGACCATCGAGATACCCGTAGCAATGAATTGGGGTAGTGTCGTGTAAAGGTTTAAGATGCCCAAATAAATACCAGCAAGCTCGCCAGTGGCAGTTTCATCGGGTCTCTCAGCGTTCCTGGCCTCTGAGCTCATCTCAATAGAGCCATCGGATACTCTTTGGTAATGGTGGCTGCCGCGTCTTGAGGTAGGCAAGCTGCTACCAAGTTTGTTGATTTCGACCCCAATAAAAGTAAATGGAGCCCAGCAGGCAAGTGCCCATGGTCTGTGATCGTTAGCCAACATGCTGTATAGCACGGTATCTCGAGCACTCACATTCCACACACTGCCACTAGAGTCGTCGCAAAACGCAATGATGTAACGAACGGAGCGAAGATCATCGATCCTGCGAATATCAGGTGTGCCACCGTCCAGGCAGTCAATAGACTGGGCTTGCGCTCCACGACTGTCTTCACGATAGGGGCAATGCTTGCAGGAGGTCTGGGAGTAAAGTCTGGTTTGTCATCCTCCGGAGACTTGACCATCCACGGAAGCGTGATTGAGCCAATGAATGTGACAATGGAGAACACGATCAGTGACATGCTACCAACTCGGCCGATGTCTGACAGCGGATCCTTGGATTGCTTGACCTCTGGGGGCGCGTCATATCTGAGGTAGATCTCGCCAACCCAAGTAGTGCTGTAGAAGAGGAACGGAAACCAGCCTGTTTGCGATGTAAGCCAAGATGTATCGAGGTACTGGTCTTACCACATACCAATCCATGACCAGAATTGGATCCAACAAATCTGTTGAATGTGAGCGTTGCGCCTGAGCCAACCAGCCAATTCTGGGTTAGACTTACCATTTGAATCCGGCTTGGTAGATTCCTGGTGGTCTTGATAATCTGTGCAAGCACCGCGACCAGACCGTCATCCTTGACGCTTTCTCTATAATCGAATCAGTCGTAGGCCTGAAACAAGACAGTATGAGCCGAACCCTTTAGCAATAAGTACGCGCTCTTCAACAGCCCAGCATGTGACTCCAATAGCCACTATGAGAGCCACAGCGGCGATGACAGTAAGCTGTTTAAATTGAGTGTCACCGATGAGGGTGCCGAATATCAGACCCAAGTCCAGGGCTCCAGCGCCATAACCAATGAGATGACCAACAGCCACCATTCTGCTTGCTGTGAAATGTAAGATTGATAATCACAATGATGAGACTCCAAAGACTTACCCCAGGCGGAGCCCAGCTGTTGCTTTGGGATGGGCAAAGTGTCTACGATAAGACTGCGACATGATGATTGTACAGCGTTGATCGCAAAGTCTAGAGCATAGATTGACAAAACAGCCAGAAAGATGGTCGCTTCACGTCTCTGCTGAATGTCAAAACACGATTCTCGTATCAAAATCTCGGGCTTGGGATTGACCAACCACTTCTCCTTCTTCAACGAATGCAGCAACGATCTCTTTAGTCCAGCCCAAGATCAAAAGACAAATGCTAACGATGACCGTACCACCGACCATGACTGGTCGCCGTCGACCCCATTTACTGGTGCTCTTGTCGGCCATAATGCCCACAATCGGCTGCATAATCAGTCCTGACAATGGTCCAGCGATCCAAACAAGCGAGAGCTTGCTCTTGGTAAGACCAAGCTGCAGCAGATACGGAGTGCAATAAGTCATTTCAGTGCCCCATGTAAATCTGTCATGATTGTCAAAACCGAACAGCGTTCTCGAGCTTCCTCAAGCATATAGACGTACTGCAAGCCAATCAAGCTGAATGTCAGCAGCAGCATGCGCATGGACTCGCTCGAGCCCTTGACATGAGGTGTCCCCTGCCATTGCGCCTGTGCCATAGTTGCTCCACCCGCCAACCTCTACTTTGGCATGAAGTTTTACAAACGTATTCGGAATTGATGTTACAGTCAATAAGTGGTTGCTCTAGCTATGCTATGAGCTGACAGGAGGGCACACGACGCGGAACGGAAGCAAGCCCCAGCCACAAGGGTCTTGTCTGGTGCACGGTCTTCAACCGTGGGCCAGCCACATTCAGGCTAATTTCAGATGGAGCCTCAAGTAACAAGCAATAACCTAAGCAGCAAAAATGCGGACGTTCATTGAAGAGACTCGTGAGTCTGTGGAATAATTTCTTAGTTTATTGCTATGGAGCGAAGAAGACGAGTCATTAAGTTTCTTTCAGATGCGTTCATGCATAGAGCCGCCCTTCGTTGCATGGAGAATTCGTGAAGGACAGCTCTCTACCATTGTTATCCTGCTAGATTTGCTTTTGCCCTTGCTCGGCACACCAGCATTCAGTTTTCTTTCATTTCGGGTATATATCATTTTGCTTTTTAGAGCTTGTTCTCGGGAAGGTTGCTCCATTGGTAGCCGGCAGCGTCGCTGAACTTGTAGCCGTATGAGGAGGTGAAATCGTCGAGAACGGAGGGACCGCGAGAGCCTGCGACATGAATCAGTATTAATCAATGTAGTATGCGTCCGAAAAGAAACTTACCGTAGGGGTAGCCCATGGGTACAATTTCCTTGTTGTCGTCGAGGTAGTGGAGAAGAGGGGTGAAGATTCTCCAGCTGGCATCGAGCTCGTCGTCACGGACAAAGTTAGAGTGGTCACCCTTGAGAGCGTCGAGAATCAAAGATTCGTAAGCCTCGGGGATCTTCAGGTCAGAGAAGCGGCGGCGGTAGGTGAGATCCAGCTCAGTAACCACAGTCTGCATGCTCAGGCCAGGGAGCTTGGAGTTCATCTTGATGTACACACTCTCGTTGGGCTGAATGCGAATAACAAGCTCGTTGCGGGGGATATCCTTGAAGATTCCAGAGGTGACATCCTTGAACTGGATGCGAACCTCGGTCTTCTGCTCGTTGAGAGCCTTACCGGCCTTGAGGATGAAAGGAACGCCGTCCCATCTCTCGTTCTTGATGTAGGCAACCATCGAGGCAAAGGTAGGGCAGCGGGATCCCTTGGGAACAGATTCGTCGTCCTTGTAAGAGGGCTTGGATCCGTCGAGCGACTTCTCGTACTGGCCGATGATGACGTTCTTGGGCTCGATAGGGGGCATGCCACGAAGTACACGGACCTTCTCGTCACGGATGTCCTCGGCAGAGAAAGAGATGGGGCGCTCCATGGCGAGCAGGGTCAGGACCTGAAGAAGATGGTTCTGCATAACATCACGGATGATGCCGAACTCATCAAAGTAGCCACCTCTGCCCTCAGTGCCGAAAGGCTCCTTGAAGGTAATCTTGCTGGTGTTAATCACTTGTACGGCCCCCAGTGAAGTCATGCCAACATACCTGAACATTGTCGATGTGGTTGCGGTTCCAGTTGGAGCCGAAGAACTCGTTGCCAAATCTGAGGATCAAGATGTTCTTGACCATCTCCTTACCAAGGTAGTGGTCAATACGGAAGATCTCCTCCTCCTTCCAGTTGGGCTCCAAAGCGTGCTGAAGCTCTCTGGAGCTGCCAAGGTCCTTACCGAAGGGCTTCTCGATCTGCAGATAGCTGTCAGCAACAGTTCGAGCTCACAATGCACTGGACACTGACGATGATACGGGCAATGCCGTTCTTGGGGTAACAGTGCTTCTTGAGCATCTGCGAGACAATGATAAAGACACTGGGGGGCAGAGCCATGTAGAAGATGCGGTTAGTCTCTTTCTGGTTGTCCTTCTTCTCAAGTTCGCTGAGGTGCTTCTCGAGGCCCTCGTAGTATTTGTCCTCTTCGTATTTGTCGCCTTGGATGTATGTGCAGAAGCTGCAGAACTCCTCCAGTTGGTCCTCAACCTCCTTTGTGGGGGTCTTGATGTTCGACTTGACACGCTTGATGAACTCGGCGTGGTCCATCTTGCTTCGTGCGTATCCAACGATCTTGACATTCTTGGGAAGGAAGTTGTTCTTGTGCTATAGGTTGCTATCAGTCAAAGCTCTACAGGAGCTCACGCTTGGTGCAAGCTTACCAGGCCGAAGAGGGCAGGGAACTGTGCATATGGTTAGCAGAGTCCTCGTGCGGGTCAATTGATTGGCAGATGTGCTTACGGTCTTCTTCTTTGCAAGATCGCCCGAAGCACCGAGAACAACGATGACGGTGTTCTCCTTGAGCTCCATGGTGCCGCTGTGAGGTTGAATTAGCTTGATTGCTCACGACTGAAGACGAAGTTAGGCGTCGCAAAGCGCGCATCGACAGGAGCTACGATTGACAGAAGCTGACGGCGGATAGCTGCATTGCCTCACGAGTGACGGCAGAGTGATGGGGCATGTCAGAAGCAGGCGAGATTCTAACACTTACGCGTTGGACTCGACCTCCGGGGTAATAACAGTGTCAGCCATTTTGTCGAGATTGAAGATGTGTGGTGAGGTCCTAGGTAGTGGGTGAGGGTGGAACAGGGCAAAGGATAAGTGCAGCTGTTTATCGGTTGAGGAACTTTGGCGGCCGAACTTCTGGAGGGGCAGGAACGATCGAGAGGACGGACCGAGTCTTCTGACGTAGTGTGCTTTGAAATGGAGGTCGCGTCACAAAACTTATATCATTCAACAACTGCTTTCGGTGCAAATAAAGCAACGCAGACAAGATGGTATGGATGCAAGAGTCAAACAAAGAGAATTCAAATTCCAGAGGTCGCGCAAACAGTCGGAGAATTCACTTGTTTTGAATGCCACTCGACAATCCCTTTCTTCTTCGAGTCCGACTCCGGACAAGCACATCACTCGGTGTCAATGCACCTTTCGAAATGTCCGACGGCGAGCCGGGTACTGCGTCAGTATCTCCGCCCTGATGCCGAAACCGCCAGAACGCTAGCTAAGCTGCTAAGGACTTGATACCGAGCGGTGCTGCTTTTTATCCAGAGCTGATTATGTCGCTCTCGCGGCCAATTCATCGTCTGAGACGGACGACTCTTAATACATCAAGCTGCTCAGAAATCACAAGCTTCTCTCAAAAAACAGACTGTGGAATCCCCCGCGCGTAGCTCAACAGCTCTAACCCTTTGCGGCTCGAGAGCTAGGAGCTGATGACATGCGCGTGGGAGGCATCTCCGGAGACGCAAACGGCAGGTGTCTGCTGCTGGGTTCTCCTAGCTGGCCTCAAGACGCGGGCTCGTCACAGTTGCACTTTCTCCGTCTAGCCATTGTTCCTTCAGCCTGATATTCTCTTGCCAACAGACATCCATCTCACTTCTTCTTGTTATTTTGCCGGCTCATAGGCACAAGAATGCCGCAGACCATTCACACATTTGATGGCAGCTTGGCGCGAGAAATCTCCGCTTCGGTAAATGCTTCAAGTCGAAGATTATTAATGACCTTTACAACTTTAGCGACGTCTTCACCGTCCATTGCCGGAGGTTTCGGACATCCAACGTGTGAGAAAATAGACCGAAGAGCCCGCGTCGAACCCCCAAGGCGACCAGGTTGGGAACAGAAGCCGTCAGACTTATCCTCAGGCGCTACTGTTACAAGTCTTCCGGTTATTCTTGGAGGACGATCTGACGTTGCTCGTTTCACTTTCGCGCCTATATCCTACAGTCAGACTCCGACTTGGATGTACTACAGCGAGCAGGATCTGAACATCTAGTCCGGTTCCTATGCACGTTTGAGCAAACAAGCCTCTATGTCCTTGCGAAGTGATTGTAAATGCCATACGATACGTTTACCGAGTCACATTGTGATTTCAAGCTTACGTTGAGTGGTTGGGTTCGTTCCGGTCGCGACATGGTACAAGTGACTGGTGAACGTTGGTCCTCAATAATGATACTCGTATCAAACAATCAACGATTTCGTTGTTTAACAACCACACAGCATAGTTCTACCTTGACTGTAGCGATACAGTCAAAGAAGTAGAACAAAACCATAGATGTGCTGCAGCTAGATCAAGTTAATCGCGCATCGTCGGGAGATAGCTGTCTCTCGAGGACAGCCCATATTGCTGTTAGGACAACCCTGCCAAATTTGGCCCTGCTAGGGACCTGTTGTACGTTCTGTCAATCCCGCAAGGGACATGCGAATCATCAACAGTTCAAGAGGCGTTGGTGATTGTGCGAGATCGCTCTGGGATTTGTGGTAGCATATCATTTTGTGTTTATGCGTACATGTCCTCGTCGTCACCAGCCGCATCTCCGAATTGCACACCATTTGGAGACTCAGCTATTGCTTTCCCCTTTCCTTTCCCTTTACCAGATCCGTTCATTGAAAGGTGGTCAGTCCTGATGACAAAATCTTCATCAACAAAATCAGGAACCTCTTGATCAACGCCTCTACCTTTACCCTTGACGCTCCCGCCAGATTCCGAGCTCGTCCTCTGCATTTGCATACGCAGCATTTGCGCAATCTGACTGCGTGCGACCGTATTGGCATCTGTGTCATTTGTCTGTTGGGCTGTATTCTCTTCTTTCTCCTTGCCGCCTTCAAAATCACGACGCACGCGCTCGTAATGGCCTAGTTCGTCGGCGCTTACACTAGGGACAAGCTCACGCTCGGCTGCCATGAAATCTTCCTCAGCCACGACAACACTCGTGTCGGCTTCAGTGGCAAAGTGATCGAAGAAGTAAGCTACCGAGATTGGGGGTTGAGGTGGGGAATGTGTGGCTCGCTCGCTATTGATTTCAGCCACTCTATCGTCCACAATTCGAGCAGATCGAGTAATGGCTTTGAGCATAGCATCGGAGCAGAGAGCGTATAGATCGGCACCAGTGTATGTGAAGGGAAGCTTCTCAGCCACACGACCAAGATCTAGTTCAGGATCAAGTGTGAACCTAACAGGAGAATGTCAGTAGGAAGACCAGAAACTAGTTGGTGGAATTTATGCTTACTTTCTTGAAAGGGCCTCCAAGATCCTTTGCTGCTTCTCGTGCGTATCACTGATACCAAGGTACAGCATTTTATCAAAGCGACCAGGACGCAGCAATGCTTGATCAAGCAAATCTGGTCTGTTGGTAGCACCGATGACGAACACGCCACCACCACCTTCGTCCCCATCACTCATGCCATCCAGTTCGGCGAGTAATTGACTGACGATACGATCCATGACACCACCGCTATCGCCCTGGTTGCCTCGCTTTGGTGCGACCGAGTCAAGTTCGTCAAAGAAAACGCAACATGGTCTTGCATCTCTAGCCCTTTGGAAGACACGTCTCACATTGGCTTCGGACTCACCAATGTACATATTGAGTAGTTCTGGTCCCTTAACGGAAAAGAAGTTCAGGCTGAACTCCGTTGCAATGGCCTTCGCCAGTAACGTTTTTCCAGTTCCTGGGGGACCGTAGAATAGGATACCGCTACGCTTCTTCAGACCCTTTGCGAACAGCTCGGGACGCGAAAGTGGCAGCTGAATGGTCTCGATAACGGCCTCCTTGACGTTGGCTAGACCTCCGACATCTGACCATTGCACGTTAGGAATTTTGGGCGCGCCGATCGAGTCTGCGAAATTTTTCCTGGCATCATCGACGGCCTTCTCAAAATCTGCAGATGTGAGCGTGGTAGCTGAATCGCCACCAGCTAGCTGAATATCTCGAACTGAAACTGCTGCTTCAGGAGACACAGAAGCTGCGACTGCTAGAGACTCGAGGCGGAGTGCCTGGTTGAGTACAGCTCTTTCTGTAACGTCGACAAGATCACCAGCGACCAGAGCAGCGGTCTTGACTGCCACAGAGCCAAGATCGACGGAGGGTGAAACAGCGAGGCCTGAATTTGCGATGATCGATTGGAGGATGCCTTCTCTTTCTGCTTCATCAGGCGCTGTCATCTCAAGTTCATGTGTGAATAGACCACGAATAGCATCAGGGATCTTGTCCACTTCTGTCGATGTAGCGATCAACACACGACAGCTCGCTAGAATGTCTTTCAGAGCTCCAGCCATACGATCCGAATTGAGAGCTTCCAGGTGACGAATTAAGAGCGATGTGTGTTGCGCGCCACAATGTAGTCCTCGTTCGGCTCTAGCTTTGAGAAAGCCTTCTGTTTTGGTATCCCCACCTCCGGCAGCTCCTTCCGAGACCAGTTCGTACGCATCAATAGAGAAGACGTGAGCACCTAGATCATGACAAGCACGCGAAATCGTATATGCTTTGCCGATGTTTCTTTGAGTTGACGTCAAAAGAATAGCAAGAGGCGGAAGACCGAGGTGGACGGCGCGAGGACTCATAGCGGCTGCCATAAGCTCACGCATGCGGCGCTGCAACACTGGTACATGCTCCTTAGGTGGTGCACGAAGATGAGAACTTCCGCTTGTTGCCGACCTGGGTACTTTCCTGATGCCATAATAAAACTCCCAAGAGCTTTGCGTCGTAGGAGGCAGCCTCCTCTGCAGAGCTCCTGACTGACTCATTCTAGTCTCTGCGGGGTCGATGGTCACAACCCCTCCCCAAAGACCCGATTCTTCAGCATCCTGAGCATCGTTGATCAAAGGTGAACTCACATCACCGATTTGAAACCATGCAACTGCCGAACCATAGGATCGAACTTTTGCGAAGTTGTTGCCGGAAGACTCAAGATGAGTTAGTATATCGTTCGTCTCGTCTGCCGCGCCTCCTTCAAACACTGCTTTTCCTAATGCTTCGTCGATTGGGATGGCGATGAGATCACCAGACTTCACAATGCGCTGCTTTTGCTTGAAGTGGTCTTGTAGTCGGGCGAACAGACTCGGTTGCACTGACTTTTCCTCAGAGAGGGGTGTCGACAGCCTAGATAGAGTCACCTCCTTAGCGGTAGGTGGTAGAGATGAGCTCTGGAGTCTTGACTTGGTTTGCCCAGGACGTAAGAAATTGGAGACATCGGTGACTCGCAGAGATGTTATCCGCACATGACTAGGACTCCCGAGGTTGGCTAGTAGGATAGGTGATAGGTAAAGTGTAGCAGGAGCGACAGAGATGGAGTGTGATGAAGGCATGCTGTCGCATCGACCAGATTTGTCATTGAGCGGGTACTTTTGTGGCTTGATTGAAAGGTTGTCGGGCAGTCCATATATCTTTAGTGGTCTCCACGTAGCGTTTTCGTCTATCTCTGAATCTCGGAAAAAGGCCATCAAAGAGTTCGCGCTCGCAGGATCTTCTGCTACCTGCAGTTGGATCCAGTCGCCAGAGAAGCATCCAAGTTTCGCTAAAGCACTCGTGTCGACATAAATTCGAGCTTCCTCGTCCTGCTGTGAGCCTGGTTTCGGATAGAGGAAGTCATCTGGAATGCGTTCCATAAGGCCTTGGGTCTTGAAAGTTTTGGTTCGTCCCCCCTGAGCACCTCTCATAGTTGTGGAGGTCATTGACGAGAATACGGACCCAGGGGTATTGATACCTCGCTGACTTCCAAAGAGTCTAGGAGTTGCGTTTGACCTGGCAGAAAGTATTCCTGAAGGCTGAGATCCAATGGAAGGCGAATTCAAAGAAATCATATCATCTGGATCATCTGAAAGATCACCCAAATCTGATAAAGCATCATCAGAAGTCAAGTCTGAGTCCAGCACAGTGTCGGTGGGGGGTGAGTCCGCCGACGAATGCACGCCGTCTTCAGCGGCAGTGTAGAATGCTTCATTGGCGGTATCTTCGTCTGGCTGCGAGAAAGTCACAGAGCGGCTTGCCTTTGTACGACGCTCAGTTTGCGAAACCACAACTATCTGTGTCGTCGGAGTCACAAGTCCTTGAGCGACAGGTTCACAGGCGGTGATCAAAGCAGGAGATACAGAAGCCTGCGCCTGAGGACGTGCCAATCTGAGGGGTAACACGTCACCAGCTCTTACGACCCGAGCAGTATCCAAGGCATCCCGTACAACTCGAGTTATTTGCTCGGAATCAACTGCGGCCGGAGATCTCAGCTGCTTCTCTTTCCCGCCCTTCGCAACTCGCAACGAGGTATTCCCTCTATTTTTCTGAGTACCATTGGTATTTTCCAAAGCTGTCGAATCGAGTGAAACGTAGACTACGTCGAGGGGAAGTGGTACGACGCGGGCAATACATATTTCGAGGGTTGAAGTGGGACGAAGAGAGCGATTGGGCGATTGAGCATGCAATGTTCGCTGAAGAGCCTGAGCTACGTGAGAGAAGGTTGAAATTCTGATGGAAGAGTGCGGCAGATCGGGGTGACCTCGAGGCAGTCTTCTGCATGGTATGATGACCCACTGGGTAGCTGCATCGGCGATGACGGTAGACGGAGCCCAGGGAGTGATGGCAACATGGTAGATCGAAGCAGAGTCCGGAGATGAGGAAGGAAACAGGTCGTCGACCAGATCGTGGGAAAGCAGAGCAATCTCTCCTTTGAGTTTGCTGTCGAGGTGGGCATGACCAGAGATGGGGGCTTTGTCTGCTCTCCTGGCGGCGCCTCTCTTGCGCTTCAAGGAGCCCGACGATGCTTCGGGGAGAGCCATAGGCATGCGACAATGCGACCAGCAGCTGGACAAGCTAGAAGTAAGCTACCTTCTAAACGTTGTTATGTCTTGTACATTGGTGACTGGCAGTGTACACGTTCGTGGGGTCTCGGCAACCTGGCAATGGGGAAAGCTCCCGAACAGCCGAGGTCGGCCTGGCAAGATAGGCACATGCGCTTATCGTCGCGCCGTCCCTTCCTTTCAAAGTGTTGAACAATGGAAATCAAGGACAGAGCAATGCCATAGACTGCTTGAACCTACCTCTGGTCTTGATAAAGATGCCCAAGGGGTATGGAGTCGAAGGTCAAGTGACGAGTAGCGGCCCTCGAGGCCTGGTCAAGCTAATCACACATGCCAGTTGGAAACAGCCGGCACCGCCTGCCCAAACAAGACATGTAATTAGCTGCATCTGTGGAGACGGCAGACTCGGAGATAGCCATCAACATGAGCATGGTCGTTGAGATGCAAAGCATCCACCCTGCGCATGATTGCGATAGCCACGATCTGTCGTTGCGTGTCGACGCAGGGTACCCGTGGCCATATAATGTTGAGTCTATGACAGGCTAGCGAATCACTGTGTCTCATGGGCCGAGCGACGTATTGTACAGTACTGTTGATCGACGCGGTCGGGTCGACAAACGTGTGTGGCTTTGGGAAGCACATGCGTCATGCATCGAAAAAGTGCATGCGGCTGAGCCATGTTTTGATTCCAACCGGCATGGACGAGCACTAAGTTACTGTTTCTGCTTGCTCTGCACCCAAACCATGGCCCTCTGCTTTTTCCCGCCTTCAGTCTCCTTTCCATTAATCTGCCTCTCCTGACTTGTCTATTCCCCACTCGCCCTCTTCTGTTTCGACTGATGTTGATCTCTCCTATGCCACTGTCTGGCTGTACATACACTCTCTTACCGATATGCCACATGTCTCGTCGCGCACACACAATTCGGATCCGGACGCTGACGTCGACTCGACCAAGTTGAATCACAAGGCAGAGGCAGCTATCGAGTTCGCCCACCAGGCCGAGCGTCTTGCCCAATACACCCCCGAGCAGGAACGAAAACGCCATTCTGGCTCTACTCAGGCTGTCGAAGCCAAATTCGTGACAGCTCAGGACCCTGTCATTGTGACCGCTAATGGCAATCGTCTACCCGCTGTGCCTATAGACGAAGCATTGAAACTCAATCGCCTAAAAGACCAACTCGATGATCGCCAGTCAGATGGCCGCATCCCGGTCAAATACACATCCCGTAAGGCCAGGGATGGCACAATGCATGGTGTTCTCGAAAGAGATGGTGTATGTCAGAGCAGCGAGCCGAGTGCGCCGCTGAGAGAAGCCGTCGCCCCTTCACGGACAAACCCCATGTTCCCGCCTCTTCCCACATATGGCCCGCCGAGTATTCTCAGGACACTACACTGCTGCTTCTTCAGGACAACAAGTTCTGTCTTATCTTTCCTATTCCTCCTGGTCATTGTGCTAGGTGCCGCTTTCACTAGCATCCCACTCGCTTTCGAACACATTCGACTACGACTCCTGTTCCAGAACCCGGACAAGAGAAGGCCATTTTTTGAGGAAGAGCAACGGCGCAAAAAGGCTCGTGCAGAAGCAAATCGCGAGTGGGCAAAAGGCAAGCCTCCTACAACTCCTGCTGAAGTGGAAACATCGCCTCCGCAAGATGGTGAATTTGTCCCTACCGAGGGCGGCCCGGATCCTCTGGTCTGCGATCCTGGATATTATGCCCGGCGCGTCGGCCTGGACGTTGAGATGTTTGATGTCGAAACCGAAGATGGCTTCATCATTGAGCTGTGGCATGTGTATAACCCTCGGGAGTATCGACCAGTTTCATCGTCTGCACATGGACCTCGAGGACCAGACATCTTCAAGACCACTACGTCGGATCCAGAGTTTGGCGAGGCCGAACGCGCTTTTCCAGCAGGCAACAAAAAGTATCCCGTTTTGATGATTCACGGTCTCTTACAGTCGGCTGGTGCATACTGTTGCACTGACGAAGACAGTCTCGCTTTTTATCTCGCGAAGAGTGGTTACGATGTCTGGCTTGGGAACAACAGGTGTGGCTTCCACCCTCGACACACCTTGCTAGATTATTCTGATCCGCGCATGTGGTCCTGGAACATCCGTCAGATGGGCGTTCTGGATCTCCCCGCTCTGATCTCACGCGTACTTTCAGAGACGGGGTTCGAGAAACTCGGCTTGGTCTGCCACAGTCAAGGTACCACACAGACTCTAGTCGCTCTGGCCAAAGAGCAACGCCCGGACATTGGCGAGAAAATCTCGGTCTTCTGCGCATTAGCACCTGCCGCCTATGCTGGACCTCTGATTGGCAAGGCATACTTCAAGTTCATGCGCATGATCAATCCTAACTTCTTCCGCTGCATATTTGGTATCCATGCTTTCATTCCGTTTATGATGCGGATGCACAAGATACTTCCAGCCAAATTATACGGCGCAATGGGCTACCGCGTGTTCAGCTTCCTGTTCAACTGGACCGATACTAGATGGGAAATTGATTTGCGCGATCGGTTGTTCCAATTCGCGCCTGTCTATGTCAGCGCTGAGAGTATGCGTTGGTGGCTTGGAAGAGAGTGCTTTGCGAAGCAGAAATGTATCCTCGCGACGAGGGAAGAGGGCCGTATGGAAGACGAAGAGGACGAGGAAGAGGATGAAGTCATCCGTCGTTATTACGATGGTGAACATACCGACACTGAAAAGTCTCCTGACCGGAGTGGTCGAGAACGACCCAGCAGGGACCACATTGGCCTACCTCATCAAGATCGAGACAAGAGCGAAGAGCGAGGCAAGTATGCCTGGTTCAACGAACAATTCCCTCCCTTGGCCATGTGGGTAGCTGGTAACGACGATCTGGTTGATGGACGGCGCCTCCTCAGGCGCTTCGATCGTGGCCGCGAGCCTCACGTCAACGTTGTGCACAAGAAGATCATCGAAGGCTACGAGCACCTCGATGTCATCTGGGCCATGGATGTGATTGAAAAGGTCGGCAAAGAAGTCAAAGATATCATCTGGGCCACAGCGTCAGAGGCAGCCCGTATGCAATGCCGGACGCCCGTTGGTTGCGAAGACAAGCCGGAACTCAACGAGAAAGCGGACAGTGATCTGGCCGACAGCTTCCATGACGAGAAGTGTCCTCACGAAATGGGCCTGGATGTTAGCAAAGCAAATGCCCAGAAGAACCCTGGCCCTGTAAGCCCTACCCAAGTCGACACCACAGCAGGAGAGTGGAGCAATGACTTGAGACATGATCGAAACGAGGCCAAGAACAATGCCCATAAGTGCTAGACTGCTTTTCAATCTTCTTCTCATTTGCATTTTATTGTCTTTTTTCCTTTATCTTTTCCAAATTTGGGAGGAGTTTGCATTGATGATGCTTTGGGTGTTTGCATTGATCATGTAGTATTCGCTTTTTGTTCTTCAGAGATATCCTCATCGTTCACTATACCACCGCTAGCTAAATGACTATATAATGTTTTCTGCCCTCGGGAGGTTTTCTGTCTTCGGCCATCTATCTGTACAAGTCTACGACTGTAAAGTGCCTCGATACTGGCCTATGCCATCTGCATTGCAGTAGTTATGTACCTTCACGACAACACTGCGCGAATTCCAAGGCTCCAAGGATCCTTCTGTTTGGTAGCTGGCTCATGGTGTCATGTCCTTGAATCTGGTCATGGCAGCCAATGCCAGATGGGACACCTTCTTCGGAAAGGTCACCAACACAATGATGTGCATTAGACTGATGGTGTATGATATTTGGTTGTCCGGCCGTGATATTCAGGAAAGACCGGCTCAACCATTCTCAGTATCACTTCGTTGGTGAACTGTACTTATCTTTCCAGATCCAGCTGTTTCCCACACTTTTACGGCCAGCGCCTTCGGCCAACCGCAGGTACTGCGCTGCTTTGAACTGTAGAATCGCATAAGCAGACTATCTAGTGATGGACGACCGTAAGAACAACGTACCTTGTCTTTTGGTCCGCCAAATCCTTCCATGTAACACCAGGCTGCTTCTTCCAAAGCATCGGGGTCGCCCAAATTGGCAGCAACCTCGTAATAATTCCTCGCCGCCACCTTGTCTACTTTGATACCCCAACCGTAGCGGAAGCAGTTGGCCAGTTCGAAAATGGCGAGAACCAGCTCGCCTTTTGCTTCGCCTCCTGCTTTCGATCCCGAAGACAGGGCGGCTGACTCGATGGCTGCGCTGTTTGAAGCCGCCAAACTCAAGTAGTGAATTGCGGCATCCGCAGATGGAGGGATGCCCCAACCGTGTCGTAGAGCAAGTCCATATAGTACCTGACAGAGTGGATTGCTGGCTCCGTTCGGATCTGCAAGTTTCCCGAATATTTGCGTCGAGCGCTCGAGGTCGCCTTCCTCATGCAAACGAATGGCTTCTTGAATGTCGGCTTCACCTTCCTCGAGCGAAGTACTCCTTCGGTGACCCTTCTTTTCGCCCGACTCTGATCTCTCCCCATCCAGCAAAGGATTTTTCAAGGCCATCATGGTAGCTCTCTTCTCCCATTGTGCTTCACGCTGCATCTTGTTCTCTTTGGTTTCTGTCTCTTTCACTCTGCCTTTGGCGTCCGGAGGGTCTAAGGGGGCTGGTGTGTTTTGGGGCGCGTCACCTAGGTCAGAAGGTAGATGAGAGCTGCTATCGCTCCTGGAAAGACCCCTTGACCTGCCAAAGTGCAGTCTCTCGGATAGTTTGCGTTCATTCTTGGGTCGTACTGGAAGTGCAGTCGGGGTTTCTTTCTCTTCGGTGTGTGATGGGAGAGGGTTGCTGGCGGCTGCACTGTGGACAAGGTTCGCGCTGCTCTTGCGAAAGATGCTACGGCGTTTCTTCTCGGGCGTCACTTGTTCGGAGGCTAGTGGGGCATCGTCTCCGGGATATGAGGGTGGGACAATGACTTCCTGCTCATGGGTCGTGGTACGCATGAAAGTGAACTCTGGTATGGGATTGGGAAGCGTTGACAGAGAATTGGAACTGGTGCTACGTGTACTCGTGGCATCGCCCTGGATGTTGGAGCGCTTCTTGAGCACGTCTCGCAGTGGCATGTTGAAAGCGGGGGTAGAAGTCGGGATGGGCGATGTGAGCTCAAGGGGAGTTTCAGCGTATCCTCAGGAAATGTCGAGATAGTCGGCAGATTGGAGGCTTCGTCGTCGTCGTCTGCGTGGAAGCCATGGACAGGTCAGACGGGCAATGCTGGCCATGAATGGTGACAGGTTAGTTAGAGGCAGCGCTTGCGGCTGTGCTGATCCGGCCAAGCCCTCCTTCATGTAATTACTCTGGCGTTTCATGGGTCGACCAACTCCAAGTCCCAAAAATACCCTGCTCTGATCTCGTCGTCCGACGACATGCATACATATGGACTCCTTCTATTGATGCTTTTGGAAACATGGCTGCGAACCCAACCTTCGTTACTGTTGTAGCATGACTCGTGAGGACATAAAGCGCTCGACTGTTTCAGGTACCGTTTCCATTTCTTTCTTGCTATCGTTATTTCACTCTGTTCGAGGTACATTTCTTTCTGTCTTTCGCGTTCGTCGCTGTGTTCTTTTGATAATTCTTGCACCTCCAAGGTATCTTCCAAAATGCCAATTGGCTCCATGCACAGGACGCTCGCTCTGTATGCCAACCACCGAGACACCAAAAGTATGCTGTCTGATCTGGTATGCCTACTGAAGAGCCAAGGTCCGATGATGAACGTGATCAAGAAAACCTAACATAATCTTGCTGCTGAGAAAGTTCATGGTCGCGCTCATTGGTGCCACCCATGACTTCATTGTCACTGAAATTGTCAGAGTCTACGTCGTCGTAGTCAATTCCATCGTAGCTCTCCTCATCGCTAGATAGATCTGACGTCTCTGCATCGTCCATCTTAGCTTCTGCCGACTTGGCCTTACGCATATTGCCCGCAGTGTCGACATGAGGAAGTCGGCACTTCTTGTTACGGCATATACCTGTGTTAGCATAATCGGGACATTCAAATACGTGACGCTCAGTGCAATCGGCACCCTTCTCGCAGTAGCCAATAGTTCCGAACGCCCGACAAGCAGGCGCGGCAGGGTTGACAGCAACATGAGCATAGCGACAGTTTGGGTTGGTGCAATTGCCGCGAAGGAAATGAGTGCAAGCGGGGACGCGGTTAGGGGTGGTTTCATGGGAAAGGTTGCAAGCATCACCAGCAGCGCAACGACCAGAGCGAAGGAACTCCTTACAGACCGCAATCTTGGTCGGGTCATGGGTGTAGCGGCATCGGTTACCGTGGGCACACATACCTGTAAGATAGAGTCAGTAAGAATGCAAAAGGCCTACCAACGGAAATGCTGAGATGATCGGTCTCGTTCAGATCCGTCGCGCAAGGACAGGCTTGAATGGCGGTTGGGAAATTCGGTACCCGTAGCAGTGAATATTGGACACAATTCCGAGCTCTTTTTGATGGTGTTTTCCCTGTCATCATCCGATCAATCAAAAATTGTTTTATCCAAAGCTCTTGACACTTCATTCGGTACCTCATCTGTTTCCTCACAAGTCCAGCACGATAGAGATTCCCGTGCTTGCTCCTATGGAACGTGACACCAGCCACTATGGTAGACTTGGGTGTGGCTCCAGGATCCGTGTTTGAGTCGTCTGCGCATGTGAGTTAGTGCGAAAAACGGTCGACGTTGGTGCACTCACCAAACATGCGAATCAGCTTGCTTCCATCAGCGGCTACGCGAAATCGGAGGTTGTTGATCTGAATGTCGCGCACAGTGTCGGTCCCTACAGTTGGCGAGGCGCCGTGAGCAGTCAAGGCAGTCTGTTGAGGCTGGAAAGCCCCGATGACCCTGGATTTCTCTTTCTCATCGCGGAGGCGCTCCTTCTCTCGCAGCGTAGCTTCAATTTCCAGCTGGCGCTGTTGTGTTCTCTGGTCATAGACAGAAGTATTGATCAACTGCATGTGGCGGTCGCGCTTCGAGACGAATTTGTCGCCAGAAGACGTGGGCGCAGGCGTTGCAGGAGAAGGTGTTTGACCAGCAGGCGATCCAATGGAGCTATTAACGACGAGAGAGCGGTTGCGGTACGAAGGAGAATATGCGGGTTTGTGCGAGAAGCCACGAGGCTGGTGATATGGCGCATATCGATCAGGCACGTATTGGCCTGCCCAGCCGGCGCCACGACCTCTCGGATAGTAACCTGCGCCACGTCCTGCTGGTGGAGCATAAGTAGGTGTGGTAGGTGCGTTGCCAGATTGTCGTTGTTGGTTGATACGTCCTGCGGCGAGGTCAGAGCCATGTTGTGATGCGATATATCTGTTGATACCTGAAAGCGCGGCAATTTTGGCGCGAAGTTCTGCCTCTTCACTCATCTTGGTTCACTATAGGTTAGAAGCACGAAGACTTTTAAATGATAAATCTGAGTCGCAATGTGGTTAAGAATTTCACGATTGTAGTTGAGTTGATGAAACAAGCAGGCAGGGAAAGGGCGACAAGGATGACGCCAAACTTCCGCTTCTGGAAGGAACCACCGCCTACCGATGCTGAGTCACGTGCTGCGCGTGCCTTGTTGTAGCAAACCTTTCTCCCAATCAGAGTATTGTACAGGTTTCCGTGCCTGTCTGCTTGCGATGGCCCGATCCCCTTGTTGATAGCTATCTGCCTTCTGTTGAAATGCTCTCAGTCCTTTGTTGCAGTGTTTGTACTTTGTTCCAATGTCACGACGGCTAAAATCTCGATTACCTCATCGTGTCGAGGGGTAGGTAGTGCATTTTTCTTCTAATACTTGAGCAACTGCAAGTCAACACTACCACCGCAATCAGTCGACAGACGACATTCGTATATACGGCAATCCTTGCAACTAGATCGTCAAGCCTCATGAACCAAGCTCACTGGCTCGATCAGTACGCTTCTGACTACCACGAATGGCACAAGGTACAAGTCGATGACAGGCATTGCCTCTACCGGCCTTTAGGTATAGTAGAGACGGCCTTCGATTCTGATGGCATCTACTATGAAGGCCGCGCGGACGTGAATGCTTATATCGAACTAGCTGTCAAGCATCGTCTGTCACAAGTGCAGCTTCGCCAGAGAATCACTCTAGCATGGACAGTCCTCCGCTTATCTCACGTCCTTCTGCTAGCAAAGGCTGTGGATCGGAAGCCATCCATGACTGCTGGTAATGTCGCTCAGAGACGCTTCTTCTTAATTTGCCCTCCCGAAGACTCCCAAGCAGCAATCAAAGCCGCCACCAGATCGTTGTCCTTCGTCGAGCAGCCCCTGGATGAACGCGGACTTGCAAAGTTCTATCGCCATGCACAGAACACAGGCCGCGTGGTAAATGCTGATGAATCTCTTGCTAAGCTGTTCGTCTTTCCCCCGGGTGACATGGTAGAATCAAAAACTAGCTTTAAGTTTCTGTTTGTCAAGGGCCATCAGATAACTGATGGGCTGACTAACTTTACATGGTTGAGCCATTTTGTCAAACTTCTGAACACGCCTCTAAAGACTCTTGAAGATGCCGTCAATGGCCTCTCTCCTCGATTATCGATTCAGACTCGACTTCCACTACCTCAAGAGGATTTATATCCTTGCATCTACGGCTCCGTAGCGAAGAAGCGCTGGTTCTGGCTTTTGACGCTTGTACTCCGACATGTGAAGAAACCAATGCCGGCAGCATTTCCTAACCCACTGCGTCGCAATACTCCTCTGAAGGAGGCTGTCGCAATGCCCCCAATCTATGAATCATATCTGGACTACAAGGCGAAACCTCCATTGAACACGTTCACATGCATGGCCAAAGTTCCGCAGTCTGCCACCAAGAGGCTTCATCGCTGGTGTCGGGAAGCGGGTACGAGCATTGGCGCTGGCGCTTTTGTGCTAGTCGCCATGGTCATGATGTCTTTACATGAGGATCTTTACCCAGACGAACCGCCAGAAGCTCGCCGTCCGTTCATTGGCAGCTTCCCAATCAATCCACGGCCTTTCTTCAAACATCACGAAGCACCTGACTCCATGATGCTAGCATTCTCGGATGGCGTGGTACTCCCATTCTTGCCATCGTCACTCGATCTGAAGACTCGCTTCAAGGTTTTGGTTAGGCAGGCACATCGCCAGCTTGCGTTGTATCAAAAGCGCGAAAAGGCAGAAGAAACCAACTCACTTGCCTATATGGGAAGTAGAGGTGCAGGCAGAGTCATTGCTATGAACTATGTCGGCGCAATGGAAAGGTTGCGCTCAAAGCTCCCGGAAGAACTCCGACAAAGCCTGGGACATCATAGCCCACAAGGGGACCTGGCTGCAGCACAGAACGGAAGTATGGCCACATGTGGTGTCAGCTCGGTGGGTCGATCTGGATGGCGTCAAGGAGAGTTCGACGTCGATGGAGATCTTCGAGAAGGTGAGGATGCTTTTGTGGCAGACTATCGCTTCAGTAAACAGAACGTTCGCGCACGCGATGGCGAATTCCTTGTTGGAGTTTGGGGCGACGACGATGGAATCGCTGCCAATGTTTCCTACGACGGCAACGCCATCGACGAAGACTTGATCCGGGAATGGCAAAATAGAATGGAGAAGTTGCTGGTAGAAAAGAATGCGACCACCAAATTGTGAGGTGGCACAGCAGAGAGGACCGATACTGCACACTCTACCTCACACTAGTGGCGTGGTAGCCGGGAGTTTCGGATCACTCACAACCGTGAGGATAAGAACAGTCGTCACCGACATGGTGCCCTAGATGGAGAAAGTGTCTCGACCATCCCCACAGTTCCCCGCGATGTGGAGAAGCAACCTTGATATCAACCGGGACGGCATTTTCTCGAGCCGAGCTCCATCTCATTATTAGGGCAGGCAAGGTCAACAAGTACATGTATAAAAGTCAAGGTCAGTGTTGAAGAGACCGCATCATGGAGACCAGGATCATACTTCTTGAAAATGTTAGTTATCACTTCCTTACCCATCACCATTCAAGCCGGTATCATCCTGCTGGGCGCGATCGGATGTTTGGCTCTCATTAGAAGGCTGCAACAGTACAGACATGAAAGGAATCTACTGCCGCTTCCGCCACAGCCATCTGGCTCGTTTCTGACCGGCAATATGGCCGATGTTATTGCCGCATCCAAAGTCGGACAGCAGCATCTGCTCTTTCAACGCTGGGCCCAAGTACATGGAGCGATATTCCGTGTCCGCGTTGGTCCCTTTACAGAGTACTTCATCAACTCCGATGTTGCAGTGAAGGAGATATTCGACAAGGCATCTGCTCAGACGGCCGAGCGACCCCGCTGGATTGTGTCTAACGAGCAGATATGCAACCAACTCAATGTCTTGCTACTCAACGCTAGCGACCCTCGCTGGAAGCACCAACGCAAAGTGATCCACTCTGTCCTGACTAGTATACCCAGAGCAGATGCTGGCTTACCGTTTCTCCATTACGAGACGGCAAAGTTTATGCACGAACTTGCCAACAACCCGACCATAGGCCGTGACAGCAAAGAACTGTTTGGCGCAATTGGACGCTATACTTATAGCACATTTGCTTCACAGACTTTCGGTTTGGATATACCCGACACAAATGATCCCACAATCGACTATATCTACGAGACCGGTTCAGCACAAATTCAGGGCACACTACCCGGCAACAACATCGTTGATATCCTGCCGTGGCTAGACAATCTCCCAATGCTTCTTAAGCCATGGGAGCGCAACGCTCGGCAACGATTCAAGCGGGACATGGACTGGTGTGTTGAACGTCTCATGCGGATCAAAAAGGGAAGATCTCGCAACGTGATGCAAGATGCCTTCCTGCCGCGAGTATTAGAGGACGAGAAGAACCTTGGCTTCAGCAGTGTAGAAGAAGCAGCTTACCTCTCTCTTCAACTCATCATTGGTGCCGCAGATACCAGTAAAATGTCTACCTGGTCGTTTCTAGAGGCCATGATGACTTACCCCGAAGTCCAAGAAAAGGGACATCAAGAGATCGTCAAAGTCGTTGGTGAGCGTTTGCCTGTTTTTGAGGACCTTGAACAGATACCTTACGTACGGTGTTTGATGAAAGAAGTATGGAGATGGCGCCCTCCTGTGAGTCTTGGACACCCGCATACCACGACTCGTGATCTCGAATATGGCGGCTATCGTATTCCCAAAGGCTCACGTCTACATCTGAATGCTTGGGCGATACAACATGATCACGATCGTCACGAAGATCCTGATCGTTTCTGGCCCGAGAGATACTCCGCTGACCTCACAAACACGATGCAAAGCATCAATGCAAGCGATGTGCGCAACAGAGATCACTTTGCTTTTGGCTCGGGACGGCGAGTGTGTCCTGGATACCATGTGGCAGAACGCTCTCTCGCTGTCGCCATCATGCGTTTGCTGTGGGGTTTCAAGATTGCACCCAGTCCTGATGCAAAGTTGCCTCTGGATCCACATGATTTTGCTGGGGAAATGCCGGGTAACCCGGGCGAACAAATGCCAGTCACTGTGGTAGTCCGTGACGAGAAGACACGCAGTATCATCAATCAGGCATTCAAAGAAGCAGTTGCAACTCGTGTTCAGCTGGTAAGAATCCTCTTGAACTCAACAAGATATCATACACTGACCAACTTGCAAAAGGAACCGCTTGCTTAAGACTCATCAACGTTGACTGTCAATTGACAATGGTAGAGTTTAGCATCTTACTCTGGCGGCGTTTCATTTCGCGTTTTCTAGAGAAGTCTAATTTGAACCTGGAGGTAGCCCAGAGTTGTTATAGCACAATGAAAAGAAGCCCAGCTTCACTCAAATTCATCGAACGTGCAAGTTTCTGCCGAGGTACTTTTGTTGTTACGAGAACAGAACACGAGAACAAGGTGGAATAGATAAGCGCCATTACGCTCTTTATTTTTGTTCTTGAAGATCTAAACTCTCCCACTTCAAAAGGGCCTTGTTCTGCAAGCCACTAGCACTGGGTATTCGGGAGGAATTCATTCCTTTACCCTGCCAACCGCTCGATTCAAAGCTTTTCAAGCACACGCCTTCAACCCATCGACTGCGCTGACCAATTCGGTGCTCGTGCTCAGAAACGGATGTAGCCTGCCCTTTTGAAATTATTCCCAGCATATATCCAAAAGTGATGGCTTTGACCCGTGAGCCGAGCATCAGGCAAGCACATGTGGCATTCAGAGTCTTTGCCAATCATGAACTTGTATCATTTAGCTGCACCGTTTGTAGTGCCGTTAGCCCTGGCCCTGCCATTGGAGGTCTTGGAAGCCTTGAACTTCGCGACCTCTTTGGCGACAGATTGGTCGAGCCTGGCCTTGAGCTCGGGACGGTATCCAAGGAAGAAGAGGACCTCAAGCCAGACAAAGAAAGGGGCGAGGAACAAAGCTTGGACGAGATTGTCAAGCAAAGCGGGAGCACGGCCTTCGAAGATACCGTGTCCAACGAACTGAGCAAGCCAAGCAAAGATGTGCAGGCCAAGAGCATAGTAGTTGGCCGTCATACCGTAGGTTGAGGTGAGATGGTTGGCATAGGCAGTGGCAGAGAGAAGGAGAGGTGCCAACGCTCCGCCTGCAACAGGTTCCATCAGAATGTAGAGGAGAGCATAAAGCGAAGCCACAAGAGTGCCCAGGTTGGCTGGTAAGTTCGGGATAGTGATGGCATCCGGAAGAGGAATCGCAGGAGTGTTGGTGCACTGAGAGCGTAATCAGCAGAAATTCTGGAGGTTTTCAGGCAAATGTTACTGACGAAGAGGAAAGCAGTCAACAGAATCAGAGGGACACAGGTGATATGAATGGCGACATTGATCTTAATTCTGGGTTAATGCTTGATAATTTCTCCGATTGATGGCTGAAAGCTTACGGGATTGTGATGGTAAGAACCATACTGGCGAAGAAAGTTAGCGAGGTTGATTAGCAAGGGCAGAGTTGGTCGCAGAACATACAAAGAGAAGCTGCTTTTCGAGATTGAGGGACATGATGTCGTTGCGATGCGCCGAGGCGTGTGATGTCGTTTCAAGTGAGTTTTGTCGCACGGCTGACGGTTGGGAGGCCCGTCGATGTCACGAGATGGTCACGCGTTGCAGACGTGATAGATGTGTTCAATTGTTCGTTCGAACAAGAGGCCAGTGAAGCAAATGTGACTGAGTGACAGCAGAAGATGCGAGAAGCGGGTTCACACGGAAGTAGTCCCAGTTTAATAGATTGTTGCCAGATGGCCAAACGGCATGACAGTCACTACTTGGTCACAGATTTGGCAGAATCGGTTGGAATAACAGTATTTAGATGGTGATGGTATTGACGACAATTGATAGAGCATGTTGACTTAGAGCAAGATAACCAGTCTTCACTTATGGTGGTGGTGTTTGGCATGTGCTATACCGAGGTAAAAGAAAGCCAAGACAGCATGCCACATTCCCAACAACATGAACCCTGCACCTTCACATGGTCTTGCGATCTCACTATGAAGTAAACAAGGCACTTGTTCGTGATCTGGTCTTTTTGTTTCCTCGTGGATATAGTCTTCGCAAGCATGAATATGGCAACCGAATTGACGGCCGCAAAGGGTGCTGAATGGGGAGTACGCCAAGACTGGACGCGACAATGGACCATAGTGGCTGCCGTTTGTACGGGTCCGTGACAGGAGTCTCGGTGCAAGAGGTTACTTCCCTTGTACTTGAACAATCTTATGTTCATACGTCAGTCCTTTTATATTCAGTACGCAGCATTTTACATATCGCGAGGGTGTTTCATGTAAGGAAAAGCAGGCTGCTATGGCGTTCCGAGACGACGAAGAAGCGTTGCCTTTGACTAGGCACGATGCCAGCCAGACAGACGACATTGACCAACCACGCCCATCCGCATCGTCAATATCCACCACTTCGCTTGTGTTAGAGCATCTATCGGGCCATCCTGATTCTATCGAGGCCAAAGAAGCCCTATACTCGCAGCCGCGCTCCGAGGAGTTCGACTTCGATGACAGAGCCGCTTGGAAGCACAAGAGCCATGGCATTGATTTCAAGGCTCGTCGTATCCTGTACATTGTTGCTTCGATAGCCGCTGTTGGCTGGCTTGCCGCCTTGGCCCTCTTTCTCAGCTCCGGTTCACACAAATCACTCGCGAGTCGCCCTCACGATCCCCATGCCACCAAGACCGCTGGCCACGGTCAGAAGATAGCCCTCGAGCAAGTCCTGCAAGGACAGTTTTACCCCAAGAGTCACGGAATATCGTGGATTGAAGGCGCTCAGGGCGAGGACGGGCTGTTGCTACAATGGGGAGGAGAAGGAGGCAGAGACTACCTGGTCGTCGAGGAAGTCAGATATATGCAAGACGCCCATGCCTCCAAGGAGCACAGTAAGACATTGATGAAGAATGGTGGCTTCTACTACAACGGCGAAGCTATCAGTCCGAGTAATGTCTGGCCCAGCGCCGATCACAAACGCGTACTTATTCAGTCACACATCCAGAAGAACTGGAGACACTCGAATACTGGCAGATACTGGATCTTCCATGTCGATAGCCAAACGGCCGAGCCTCTTGATCCTGCTGAGCCTAACAAGCGAATCCAGTATGCCTCATGGTCTCCAAACAGCGATGCCGTCGTTTTCACTAGGGACAACAACATGTACATTCGAAATCTATCTGACAACAAGGTAAAATCTATCACAACTGATGGTGGCGCTCAACTCTTCTACGGTGTTCCGGATTGGGTCTATGAAGAGGAAGTCTTCTCCAGTAACAAAGCTACATGGTGGTCTGGCGATGGCAAATATCTTGCCTTCCTCCGCACTGACGAGGCTGCTGTACCTGAATATCCTGTTCAGTACTTCTTCTCGAGACCGAGCGGAAAGCAACCCAAGCCGGGAGAGGAAAACTACCCAGAGGTGCGCAAGATCAAGTATCCCAAAGCAGGCGCACCTATGTCCATCGTTACCCTACAGCTGTACGACATCGCCAAAGGTCAGATCTTTACTGTTCCCATCCAAGGAGACTTTGAAGATAAGGATCGTCTGATCACTGAAGTTACATGGGCTGGTCGGAGCGGCAAAGTCATCATTCGCGAGACCAATCGTGAAAGTGATGTGCTCAAGGTTGTTCTAATTGACGCCGAGCGAAGAGAAGGCAAGACCGTCAGAGAGGTGGATGTAAACGCCCTCGACGGAGGCTGGTTCGAAGTCTCTCAAACCACCACGTACGTCCCGTCGGATCCTGCGAACCGTAGAGAACATGAGGGATACATCGATACTGTCATCCATGATGGCTACGACCATCTTGCTTACTTCACACCACTGGATAACCCAGAGCCCATCATGCTCACCAAAGGCAAGTGGGAAGTCGTCGACGCTCCATCGGCATTGGATCTGAAAAACAATCTCGTGTACTTCGTAGCTACCAAGAAGTCGTCTATTGAGCGGCACATTTACAGCGTCAAGCTTGACGCATCAGACCTTAAGTCTATCACTGACGATAGCGAGATTGGATATTACTCTGGATCTTTCTCGAAGGGCGGAGGCTACCTGCTACTGACGAACAAAGGCCCCGGTATCCCGTGGCAAAAGGTCTTAAATACTCCTAGCAACAGTGACAAGCTAGAGATGACCATTGAAGAGAACAAGCCTCTAAGAGAGCTTGTCACCAAAACAGAACTGCCTATCCAGGTTTACCAAACCATCAATGTGGACGGCTTCGAGTTGAACCTCGTTGAGCGCCGCCCACCTCACTTCGACGAGAGGAAGAAGTACCCTGTTCTGTTCTTCCTCTACAATGGCCCTGGCTCTCAGCAGGTCGATCGTACCTTCCATATCGACTTCCAGTCTTACGTCGCGTCATCTCTCGGCTACATCGTAGTTACTCTCGATGGCCGAGGCACCGGACACCTCGGTCGCGCTACGCGCTGCATTGTCCGTGGAAATCTCGGACACTACGAAGCCCACGACCAGATCGCTGCTGCTAAGATGTGGGCGGCGAAGAAGTATGTCGATGCCGAGCGCATAGCCATTTGGGGCTGGAGTTACGGTGGCTTCATGACCCTCAAGACTCTTGAGCAAGACGCTGGTCGCACTTTCAAATACGGCATGGCTGTCGCCCCTGTGACGGATTGGAGATACTACGATAGTATCTACACTGAACGTTACATGCACACACCGCAGCACAACCCTGTTGGCTACGAAAACTCGACCATCACAGACGCCGATGCTCTTTCCAAAAACGTCAGATTTTTGGTCATGCACGGTGTTGCTGACGACAATGTGCACTTCCAAAACACGCTGAGTCTGCTAGACAAGTTGGATCTGGCAAACGTGCAAAACTACGATGTGCACTTTTTCCCCGACTCGGATCACAGTATCTACTTCCACAATGCTAACAGGGTCGTATATGAAAGTAAGTGGGATTCTCCTTCCTAACAAGTTCACCTTCATGTGCTAACACGTGTTGCAGAGCTGAGCAACTGGCTCATCAATGCTTTCAATGGCGAGTGGCTAAGGACGCCTAATCCTACTCCACTGGCGCAGATTGAGAAGTAGATTTCTTGTAGATTTGATTCGGTTACATCCTCTTATTGTTCTGCATGGGGGCAGCGGCGCTTTCATCTCTATCTTATTTTCATGCACAAATACAAGGCACACTCCATCACAACTTCTTAGTTCTGCTTCAAACGTTCTTAAACTCAAGTTCGAGTCGCTCCTTCCGCACCGTATGGTATGAAGACAGTATCTCTAGATTGCTCAAATACATTCGGTGAATATGTAATGCATCATCTACATCGCTGGTCTACAAAAAATGACGTTCTGAAATGAAATGCAAGTTGCCAATCCTTTTTTGATGTCCTTGAAAATCATGAATGCCCCAAATGCCATTGCTTGTCCGTCGTAAGATATACATAATTTGTCATGTGCTTTTTGTTTTTCAAGCTTATTCGTGTCCCATCTTCTCAATCTCAAATCCTGGTCCATTAGGCGATCGTCGCTCCTTCGCCTGGCCGTGGTTGAAGACGCAAGTGAACTTCAACAAATTTGCTTTTGTGTGTCCTTGACAGACCGTCACTTCGTCACCAGTATAGACTCTGCCGTAGAGCTGCTTACCCTTTGCATCCTTGGCGTTGAGCTTGACGTTGTTGACAAAAACTCCATTGCTGCTATCCGTAGCGATCAGGCAATGCAGGTCGGACAATTTCGTCCAGTCTCCACCACTTCTCTCGACTTTTTCGATGCCTTTGGCGTGAAAATAGATCATGATGCCACGCTTGGGTACTCGGGTGTCTAACGGATCTGGAAAGATGACAGTGTTCAGGGGACTTCGGCCCCATGTCGTGATGCGAGAGGCGAGATCAAGTGTCACGGCACAGAACGAGTCGGAGGTCGTTGTCAGACGACCCAAACGGGGTGCAGGACGAATGAACTCGGGTTGTGTCTGTGCAATGGTATGCAGTGGTCGATCGAATTCAAAGCCAACCCCAGAGTTGGCAGTTGTTGGTGGCAGTGAATGGAAACTCGCCCCAGGTAGCAGGCTGTGACTGGTAAAGTCGTGACCGCTGACCGACGAGGCATACTCAAGAGAATGTGTGCTAGGATCTGTAGGGTCATAGAAGGATGATGCAGAAAGAGGAAGGCTGATCTGTCGATTGAAAGATGATTTTCGCTCAGTCGGTTGAGCTGGGCGAGGCGTTTCTTCCATACTCCCACCAGTCTGGCCTGCAGACGCTTGAGGTGGATCATTTGGCGTGGTAGGGGTGGTAGGTTCGCTCTCATCAGCGGTTGCCGAGAATGCTGATTGCGAGGAGTGCATGTTAAGGTCTCGCAAATCTGATTCAGCCCCTACGAGACTCGCAAAATTGTGGGAAGCATGTGACTCGCTCTCAGATGAGGCCCTCCTCCTTACACCCTCCAATTGGTCTTCTGGTTGGTGACTGGCAGCGGATGTGAACAACTCGTTTTGCCCATTCTGAGCCTTTGGCAGAACTACACCAGACTGTCCCAGTGGTGCTGTGAATATGGGTTTCTGGAGCTGAGTGCCGAACACACCTGAACTTTTTACTAACGAAGGTCCGACCTCGCCGAAGAGACGTGGAGGTTGCTGGCTTACCGCAAGCTCCTCAACACCATGATCCTCGTCGGTGTTCGATGGGCGCAAGAATTGAGTTGGCTGTGGTGAAGACGCGTTCGGTTGAGAGACGATTTGTCCACTCTTGAACCGTTTTGACTGTCGAGGGTCTAGCATGTCTGAGTCGCCGGAATCCACACCAACCCCTTTCGTCGTGCTCCACCTTCCGTGAATGCTCAACTGAGACAAATCGTGAGCCGCACCTGCTTCTGTGTCCTCTTCTTCAATCGTCAGAAGGCCTGATTGGGGCTCGTCCTCGATCTGACTCGCGTCCCCACCTAGCCAAGGGTACGAAAGGCATTGCAATGCAGACGGTCTCACAGCAGGATCGGTGTTAAGCATGTCTTCTAACAGATCGATAGCGTAATCAGAGACGTGGTGCTTCTCGAGAACGGTCGTGTCGAGACTGGTGCTGACAATTCGTTCGAACATGGCTCTGCCAGTGTTGTCTGCAATGCCTTCGAACGGTGGCTTCGTACTCATGGCATACCATAGTACTCCACCAAACGACCATATGTCGACAGACGAACTGTAAGAATGGTATTTTCCTCGTTGTTGTGAAGCGCCTTTACGATCACGCTTGCGTCCTTGAACATTGAAGTGGGCGTCATAGTGAGGGAAGACTTCTGGTGCACAGTAGAGCAACGTGCCACAGAAGGTTTTGAGGAATGTTTCGTTGTCAGAGATGACCTTCGAAAGTCCAAAGTCAGAAAGCTTGACTTTGAAAGATTGAGGGTTGGTATCGGCGATGAGGATATTGTCCGGCTTTATGTCACGATGAGTGATCATGTTGCGATGTAAGTACGCCAGCGCATCGAAGACTTGGATCGCCATTGGTTTGGCAAGAGCCTCGGGTAGGGGGCCGTTTGTCCCGAGCCATTGCTGCAGATCGCCAAATGGCACCAACTCCATGATGATGTAAAGATGGTTTTTGACATCGTGGCAATCAATATACTGTACAACGTGCGGATGACTGATGCCTTTCATGATACGCAATTCGTTGTCGAGCTTTTTATCAATGACACCATTCTTCATAAATCTCCTTTTCTCTAGCTCTTTTGCTGCGAACATCTGACCATTACTTTTGCTGTTGAGCCGATATACGGTAGCGAAAGCGCCCTTGCCGAGATGGCCAGTGACGTTGTACTTTTCACCGCCGCTCCAATGCATACCAAAAGGGTTTCCTTGCAGCAGCATAGGCTTCACATTAGGTGCGTTCTTTGACTGAGCTTTCGCGCCAGGTCGCGCGCCTTGAGTCTGGCCGTTTTGTCCTTGTTTTTCTTTTGCAAGGTTAACATGATGCAAGTAGGCAGCGAACCTTCTGCCATATTCTTCGTAGTGGTTATCGCGTGAAGGAATGCGAAAGATGAACTTCAGGCTCTCGTCTCTTTTTGTCGACAGGATCTGAATGACAGATCCAGCGGTAAGCATCATGGTAGCGGCATTGTTACTGCCTCTTCCTCTCAAAAGCTTGCCATCGACTATGGTACCGTTGGTGGACATGTCGTGCAGCATGCAGACGCCAGCATCAGTCATGTAAATCCTAAAATGCATGTTACTGACTCTCTTGACAGTGTCGGTGTCGATAACAATGTCGCAAGCATTGGGGTTGCGTCCAAAGACAAAGCCCATGGCGGGGTTGTGCACCTTGGCAGACATACGCAGAGCGAGATCCAGAGGATGTCTCTGGTCCTCTCCAGGAGCTGGAAATGTCTCTTCTTTTTCAAGATCTGCCATGCTTAGACCGTCACTGTAGGTGCTAGGGGTCACATTCTGCAGTACGTGTTGAGGAGCTCTTAGTGCTGTATTGACGACAACTTGATAGGCAGCAAGCGAGCATGGATGCAGAATGCAGACGACATCAGCAACCTCGACCTCATCGAGTTCTGGTTCGTCCTGTTGTGTGGCCTGCTGAGTAGCTTGTTGCGTAGCTTGCTGAGTGGATTGCGTCTCCTGATGAGCAGATTGGCGCTGTGTCGGCGTGCGATCCGGATGGGCAGTTCCCCTTGTAGTAACCATGCTGTGCGACGAAGTGAAGTGTAGAGGACAATGAGGAGGGTATTGGATTATTGAACAACCCCAGCCGTAGCTCACTGGCAGCCAGGGCCGGGGCTCAGACTCGGGGGAGTGGCGAAGCGAACGACGCGTCCCTATGTGTAGTTGTCCCGGCTCTTGATAATGGTCTTGGTGCGTTCACAACAATGGTATGCTTTTTGGGCGAGGGTCTTGGTATGGTTCGAATGTCTCGGTACGCCCCAGATTCGGGCGAGGCTTGTCAGTCGCAGGCACAGCGAAATGCAGGCTAGCAGGCGATGGGCAACGACTCTAGCGAGTGAATTGTCTGAGACGAATTTCTCTGGTTGGTTTCGAGTTAATTGGTTGCGACGGTGTAAACAGAGATAGAGCAGTCGCGAGTCGCGAACCAGTTGCGGTACGACCGAACGGACGCGAGCGATCGACGGACAGTTGCCTTTTCGAGTTGAAGTCTGCCAAGTAGCGGCTGTCTGCCTTGTGCCTCGTCCTCATTTGACAGCTATCCTCCGAGTCCGGGAACCCGGTCTCTTGTTCCCATACCAACATATCGAGACCGAGACCATGCCCTCAAGACCGCAAAGACGGTAGTGTCCTCCTCAAAGGTCTGACTCTTATGCTTTGTACGGAAAGAGTATACCTCATCCCTGCTGTTTCATAACGTGCTTTCTTGGTAAATGTCAAAGTGCACACTTAATGCTTGGAGAAGCCCTTCACCATTGGGAGCCCTGTCATCTTTATCTCCTGCTGGATCTACTCTGAACTTTGGAAGCGATTGTGCATTGTGACAAGACGTTTCCTTTCGCGACTGGGCAGGGGCCGGACTCAATCGTGCCTGCCATATTTTCACGTGTCACTACCTGATCTTGTTTCAACATACCTTAGTCCTACCTTCGCCCTTATGGCTCATCCTGTGGAACGCGTCAACATGGCTGAGCCATATCTCGGTCCGCCTCTACCACCGCCCGCTGCGCTCCAGTACACAAGCATAACAGAGATGCTTCCGACACAGATTCTTCCACGACCATCACCTCAGGTCAATCTGACTTATGCTAATCTGACACTGGACTCGACCGCCCCTCCACAATCTGAGTCCACCCAGCCGCCGCCATCCAAACGTGCCAGGCTAGACGAAGACGACGTGGATGCAAGTGTTCACGATGAGTCTCTTAATCCTCCTTTGCACAACAGCCCTGGAATCCCCAAACGCCCAGAGACTTTCTTCGATTCTCAAGCCGAAAGAAGACTTGCTGGCTACCTTGGTTTCATCTCGATATCTGAACTTCACATCTGCGCAATTGCATGGCCCCTGCTGCGCGCCACGGTCGCCATTTATCCTGTCATCCACAAACTAAACAAAGAACTGGCACTTACCCTTATACGCGACGCTGAGCGCATCGATGGGGCAGCAGTAATCGATAAAGACTGGTCATTACTCACTTCCGATGGCAAGGGTCTGTCGAACGCCAGAAAGGCAGAACATCTCGCAATTGTACTGATCAACTTGAGATCTGATCTGGCCACCATGACCGCCGCCTCAGACAAGCAAAACCAGCTGCAGCACCAACATGACTGCCAGAAGTTTAACATGACATACCCCACCCATCAATGCCCTCAAATCAGCTACCCCGTCAGAGCTCCAATTCTGTCGCCCTTGCAAGGAGAGGACTTTCTCGAGTCATACAACAGATGCTTCCTGCTCCTTCGGCACATGCGAAATATCATGAAGTCAAACGTCTTTGATACTAGATACAAGAACGACAACTTCAAATCTGGTCAACCTGTCAACGATGAGCACAAACCACCATGGATGCGTTCAACTGTGCCACCCATGGCTACCACCATGTCAAAGCCAGTGGGCCATATCACTGTCGCTCCTGGCCTCGGTGTCTCTAGTCCCAAGCAATCCACTGCTCAACTCAGCTACTCCACTATACACAATATCGAAATCATACCGTGTCATGCTCCTGTGACCAACTCTACTCTACCGAACGGTGCAGTCGGTTCAGAAAAGCCGGCCGCCAACAACACTTCGGTTCCAAGGTCTTTTGCTGTCATCTGGGACCATGATCTAGAATCCGAGTGTACAAAGTCCGGACTCAGGCGCGCCCTGAACCGAGCTCAGGCCAGGGGCGTAGACCCTCCTTCGGAGTTGCAGAAGCTCCGGAAGGATCCAAGACAGATGGTTGAGGAGCCATTGTTGTACGAGCAGATTCGAATTCAGTTCAGATGTCAGTTTCTTGGTATTGACCTGAGTAAATTACTGCTGCAATATACAACATCAGCATTCGGAGACTCCATGACCGTCAAACAGAATCTTCAGGATGAGCCTTGGGGTGATACTCAAGCTGCTCTTGCGGATCCTGCTAATGGCAACTTTGTCTTTCGTGTTGGTTTCTTTGCTGTGGAAGACTAGGTTGGTGGAAACGAGATTCTTGGTTGTTGTTTTCGCATCGAAAATCGCTCAAGCAGAAGCAGCCTATTTCGGCAGTACATATCATGTATACTTGGCTTTGTCGCTATAGTGTTAGTCCTCATGCAATTAGGTCTCCGTTTACGTCACTGTCGAGATATTCAAGTTACTTGCTGAGGGTATGACCCTGACTTGGAATGACAGTGTGTATCTTTGTTCCTGATGGTCATGCATATGCGTTCACTGACTCAAATGTGACTCTTGAGACCTCTCTAAATGTCTAAGTCACAGTCTCACCTGCGTTCCACTGGTGTGTTGCTTATTCGAGCTATCGATATTGAAAGCACCAAAGCTGTAGCCATCCTTCGGAGAGGTATATACAAACGACCAGACAAGATCTGCTCAATGACCATTGAAGTAGAATTGCATACTCGAGTGTATTTCTCAATTTCATTCTTCCTGCATATAAAGTAATTCCGACCAGGTATATCAGTCCTCCTTAGTCCATTCGCCATCAACAAAGTGGTATTATGCCCTCCAAAACCAAGACTCCACAGAAAACACTCTCCAGACCCCCGAATCATGTGCTGTACTCCCTTGCTCCCAAAATTCCTTTCATGCGCGTTAGACGCCAGTCGTCCATCTGGAATCCACGTTTCAACAGTATCTCATCATAATCAAATCTTCGTATCCATCATCTCTGTATCCATTCAGAAGAACGGATCATGGAATCCACTCAAGCACCAACACCAACGCTCGAGGCAATGCTGAACAACTTGGACTTTCTAAATCCTAGACCGCTCTTTCCAGCTTCTCGAGCGCAGGCGGTGGCTCCATCGCCAGTACCAGTCATGCCAGCTTCGAATCTGCCAGCTTCCTTGCCCATAGAGTAACCAGCGGAGAAGCTGATGGCGCTGAACACAATTACCACGCCCACACTGACAACCCACGTGAAGAGGGTCGGGCTGACAGTCATGTCGTCGGTACCGTAGACAGCGCCAGAGTTGCGACGCTTCTTGATAAGTCTTCGTTCCTTGGATGAGCCGCAACCAGAGGTGCCTTTCCGTTTGCCTTCCGATTTGGTGGAACGGCCTTCAGCAGAGGCGGAAGTTGAGGTAGATGCCCGGCGGATGGTTGGCTTGAATGTCGGCTCGGCAATAGGAGCTAACAGAGGTGAGTTGTGTTCGAGTGCAGAGGCAGGCACCATGCGCAGTGTGTTTGGCTGAATCCTGTTGGAGGCTGGAGGAGCGATATCAGCTGTAGTGCGAGTGTTCGACTTTGGCAGCCCACGAGCAGCTGCAGCAAAAGACTGCAGAGTGGAGAGACTAGCACGAAGAGCAGCTTCATGGTCAGCTGCTGCGTTGTGGTTCGGGGACAGCATGTTGAAGGGCGAGTGTTGAACTCTGGCTTCTGCACGAGAAGGGTACGAGTGCCTGGCTGAAGAACGACGTTCGGGTTGAGCAGGAAAGTACGAGCCCGGGACGGGCTGACTCGCACGTCTGGCAGAATGGCTTGAAGGATGAGAGAAGGCATTCGGCTGAGGTGTAAAGACGTTGTCATTGTTGATAGGGTAGTTGACGGCTGTTCTGTTCTCATCCTCGTCCGAGGACTCGACCGTGGCTTCTCTGATGTACGTGGCTGGTAGTCTGAGTCCTTCGCCAGACGAAGTTATACCATGATCGTCATCGCTCTCGCTGTCTTCATACTCCTCTTGACTGCTGGCAGCGCCAGCACTTGCGGCACGACTGGCGATGTTGAGTCGCGAGGGTCGACCAGGTCTTTGGCGTCTTCGACGGTACGAGGCTGGCATTTGATGGACACGGAGACCTGTGGTTACGATTTCGTCGGCGGCAGAGGAGAGCGACGACGACGAGGGTTGAGAGGAGATCTCAATCCACGAATCTGGACGACTGGCGTCAGCACTGCCTTCACGATCCTCATCCATGCCAGCCAGGAAGGAACAGAAAGAAGCTCAACAAGACAAGACAGGTAAGTACAGCAAGCATACGTAAAGACATAGGTACGAAGATGCATTCGAGTCACACGCTTGCGTCTTACCTTCTGACCGAGTCCGGCCTGCGTCGGCAGACAGTCCATGACCTCTGTTCTCGGGATTCAAGTGGTTTGACATGGTGGGTGATGGCGCGTATGGGCTGTAATGTGTCTGCGTTCAAAGTCTCATATGTTTTGCGAGGCCAGAAGACGGATGATAAGTGGTACGAGGGGAGGGGTGAGTGGCTGGTTCTGAAGGCGACCCTGAGAAGGGAGAGATAGGATAGAGTAGTGCAGCCTAATGTTCCCAAGCAAACAGGCACCAGCGAATCATGCGGCAGACACAGCAGTCTATCAAGGCCGAAATGAGGGTGCAAGTCGTTGGCAGGAGACGAAGTGATCGTTGTCGATGATGCGATCCCAAGTCGGTGTATGAGTATACCCCACCTCCGCGGGTCACGCAACGGTCCGATCAAGTGGCCACCCTTTAAGCTTCACTCCTCTTAGTGTTTCGTTTCATATATCTGCTCCTTGAAGTACACGTCTGCAACTCGACAAGTGAGCAGGATGCATCTTGTCGTGATTGGCCTGGCCCTCTTGGCTGCATGGGAACTCTACATGTATTCCTGATATTGCCTTGGAAGGCCGAGCGATGCCCAACCACCTGCATGCTGTATATCACCTGCAGGACCCTGAGTCGTGTACCCGCTATAACTACTCTGCACATGTGACACAGGGTGATCCTTTGTTGTTGGAGGTATATCTTTTGATCATAACGTGCTATCAAAAACTACTACTGTATCGAATAGCTACAACTCACCTAGCGCCGTGATTGTACAAAGCACCCCGTTCCCAGCAATCATGTCTTTCGCTGCCATGTAATTGACCGAATGATCATGCTACTCCAGGTATCCGTGAACGCCAAACTTTTTGTGATAATGGACATGAACCGATTAGATGTTGAGCCAAGTCGCTTAGTCAAAAGACACGCGGTTGCCCTGGAAGTCGCCAAAGCCGCCACGGTTGGTAGAGCCACCACGACCGCCACCACGGCCACCACGGCCGCCGCGACCACCACGATCGCCAAAGCCGCCGCGTCCGCCACGGCCACCGCCACGACCGCCACGATCACCGAATCCACCGCGGCCGCCGCGACCGCCGAAGCCACCGCCGCCGCCGTTGTTGTCACGGGGAGCAGCGAAGTCCAGGCGGATGTTGCGGCCATCGACGTCAGCACCGTTCAGACCCTCAAGAGCGGCCTTGGCCTCCTCGACGGAGCCGAACTCGACGTAACCGAAGCCCTTGGGGGCACCAGTCTCGCGGTCGGTAGGGAGACGGATGCTGTTGATGCTACCGTACTCGGAGAAGTAACCAGTAAGGCTGTCGGTGGTGGTGTTGAATGAAACGTTACCAACGAAGAGAGTGGTGGAAGGAGTGCTCTGCTGCTTGTCGCCGAAGGCGTTTGCGCGGGCGCCAACCTGGTTCTTGTCGTAGCTGCGGTTGCTGTTGTCTCTGGGAGTGCTGAAGTCGCACTTGAGGGTACGGCCATCAAGGTCGGTACCGTGCTTGGCGTTGAGAGCCTCGGTGGCAGCATCAACATCGGCAAACTCGACGTATGAGAAGCCCTTGGAGCGGCCAGAGTCGGCGTGGGTGATAACTCTGACGGAGACGGGAGAGAACTCCTCGAACTCCTTGGAGAGCCAGTCCTCATCGACGTTCCATGAGAGACCACCAACGAAGAGAACCTTGCTGGGCTCACCGAACTGACCCTCGGCGGTGACCTTGACCTTCTTGGAGGAAGCCTCGGGAGCCTCCTCGGCCTTGCGCTTCTTGCTGGGCTCCTCGGCCTTCTTGGCCTCCTCTTCAGACTCAGAGTCGGATGAGTCACTGTCGGAGTCGGAGTCGGAAGAGTCCTGCAATGAGATGTTAGTGCATGCAAGAAGGATGTATATACATGTATTGAGCGTACCTTGGCGGCGGGCTTCTCGTCCTCAGACTCAGAGTCAGAGCTGTCAGAGCTGTCAGAGTCGTCAGAGTCGGCCTTCTTGGCGGCAGGCTTAGCGTCAGACTCGTCGTCGCTGCTGTCAGAGTCGGAGTCAGAGTCGGATGACTCGGCCTTAGCGGCAGGCTTCTCGTCCTCGGAGTCGGAGCTGTCCGAGTCAGAAGAGTCAGAAGACTCCTCCTTCTTAGCCTTCTTGGAGACGGGCTTAGCCTCAGCCTCGGACTCGGAGTCAGACTCGCTGGAGCTGGAGCTGTCGGAGTCCATCTCCTCGTCAGAGTCGCTGGAAGGCTCAGGAGTGGGCTCCTTCTTGCTCTTCTTGGACTTCTTGGCGGCCTCAACGACCTTCTTTGCGACGTCCTTGCTCTTCTTGGGGTCCTCGGCCTTGGTGACGCGGCCAGACTTGACCTTGGTGGCCTCGACCTTAGGGGCGGCGGCCTTCTTGGTGCTCTTATCCTTGGCCATTGTGATGTGTTGATATTCTAGAGGTCGAGGTTAGTCAGGTTCGGGACCTTGATGAGGTGGCAGGTAAAGGCGGTTCGCGTGTGGTGGCGTGCATGGTCGATCGGTCAAGCTGTCGCAGACTGCAACAGCGACAGCAGATACGACGTGCAAAGTATGGTGTGAGCGACCAGTGATGGTCGCAGTGTGCGGCAAAGCCCTCAGTAACCCATGATCACACGAAGTGATGGAAGCCAACAAGCCCTCAAGCCCACTACTCTCGCACGCATGTCAAGGCGCTGTGTTCCCACAAGGAGCCATGAGTCTGCGCGCGAGATGGTCTGATGAAAAGCCGTCCTGATTGCGCATGTGCCCACTACCCACGTCAAAGAGATTGTGACATCTCAGTCTGCTTCACGCAAAACCAACAACGCGAAGAGAAGACTTGAACCCACTGATGAGAGGAGCGACGAACCCACTTGTCAAGATGAAAGGTCGAATATGAAAAGTTGAGATGAAGATTCCACGAAAAATACCGAGGAAAGTTCTGGTGATGGAGGATGCAGAAGGAAAAAACACAGGCAGTACGACGTGCTAGTTATACCGCAGGCACCTTCGGCCGCTAGGACTTTCTGCCATTTTTTGCAACTTTTTTTTTGTCACGCACGGCTTCAAACGCTCCTCGGCCCGCGTCCCGCTGACCGCCCTCCACATCTAGCCAAGGGTTCTGTGCCACAATCGACGGGTCTCGGACTTGCCAGCGTGGACAGTCGAGAACCGCGATGGTTCCCTAATGCAATAAACATGGCTCCCACGTCACATCGCCCTCGCAAGAAGAGAAGGGAAGATCAGGTTTCTGGTCCCCGCAGTAATGCCTTGATCATCACAGATGCAGAGACGAAACAGCAAAAGCCAGCTTTCCCCCTGGTATCTTTCTTGCTGCCCGCAAAGGGGACAGTGTCACAATGGGTTGTGATGCCGCTCATCCTCATGGCTGTAGGACTTTTCAGGTGGGCTACTGGCTTCTGGGGCTATTCTGGTGAGTCTTGAAACGATGGACTCTTTTGTGTCCTGGAACTCACTTTTGTATATCTAGGCCTTGACAAACCCCCTATGCATGGTGACTTCGAGGCACAACGTCACTGGATGGAATTGACCACCCACCTACCTGTCTCCCACTGGTATTTTCATGACCTGCAATGGTGGGGCCTTGACTATCCTCCATTGACAGCATACCACAGTTGGGCTCTTGGTAAAGTGTAAGCATCTCCTTCGACCATCTATTCAGCCTCTTGCTGACATGATCAGGGGCAACTTCATCAATCCATCATGGTTTGCTCTGAAGAGTTCGCGGGGCCTCGATGACCCTGATTTGAAGATCTTCATGCGTGCTACAGTCATCGTCTCCGAGTATCTCATCCTGGTACCGGCAGCAGTCATCTTCATCCGTCATATGAGCAAGCTCTGCGGTATTACAACTTGGGAATCTTCAGTTGCCCTCACTGCCGTACTCATGCAGCCGGCAACAATGATCATCGATCACGGACACTTCCAGTACAACACCGTCATGCTCGGCTTGATGCTTGCATCCATGTCAAGTATGCTTGCAGGCCGTCATTTGTGGAGTTGCGTGTACTTCGTTGCTGCACTTGGCTTCAAGCAAATGGCACTCTTCTATGCGCCGGCTGTGTTCGCCTACCTACTGGGAATTTGCATCTTTCCTCGTATCAACATCGGCAGGCTGATGAGCATAGCTATCATCACCATTGCCTCCTTTGCAGCTCTTTTCTTGCCATTCCTACTTGGCATCGCTTACGACTCTTGGAAAGGCGTGTTCCTGCCATTTGATGCACGGGCTCCTCCACTACTTGAGAATCTTCCGATCCAGATTTCGACAAAGGCATGGTACTATCCATTTGTTTTCCAGCTTGCACAATCTATTCACCGTATCTTCCCCTTCGCGCGTGGACTTTTCGAGGACAAAGTGGCGAACATTTGGTGTGCCGTGCATGCATCCGGACTGCACAAGCTACATCGATACGACTCGAGTCTTCTGTCGAGGGCAGCACTCGCGCTTACCAGCCTGTCAATTCTCCCACCATGCTTGGTTATCTTCCTCAAGCCAAAGAAGGAGCTTGTGCCATGGGCACTGGCGACCACAGCATGGGGCTTCTTCCTTTGCAGCTATCAAGTGCACGAGAAGAACGTCTTGCTGCCTCTGTTACCAATGACGATGCTCATGGCTGGGCATGGTGGACTGAGACCAGACCTGCGAGCGTGGATTGGATTTGCCAATACCTTGGCTTGCTGGACCATGTTCCCCTTGCTTAAGAGAGACGAACTCAGGATTCCTTATTTCGTCTTGACTCTTCTTTGGGCATACCTCATGGGCCTTCCGCCAATCTCGCTTGCGGCCTACTTTGGAGAGCAGGGTGTTTGGCTATCATTACCAGTCAAGGCAGTGCACCTTCTGTTATACGTAGCGATGATGGTTTGGCATGTTGCCGAGGCCTCTGTGCAGGCGCCAGCCAACATGCCCGATCTTTGGGTTGTAGGCAATGTCTGTATAGGAGCTGCAGGATTCGGCTTGTGCTATCTGTGGTGTCTGTGGCACCTTGTAGCAGAAAGCGGATTATTGCAATTTGGCAGGTCAACAGACGAGAAGCAGAAGACGTTGTGATTGGCGGCCAAAAGAGTTGAGAGAAGTGGTGTTATTGTACAGTATGTATACATAGATGTAGAAGTCTAGAGGACAGCCAATTTTCCTGTAACGCCGGTCGCAATGCTGAATAGAGAAGTCGAAGATGAAAGCTTGGTGTTCATGGCAAGCTGAAGCCATAGCCCTGCATGCATGCTCTGTACTTTTGAATCATGTTCTGGCAGTCGGCTTGGGGATCGGCGGCGGTAGAGAAAAGCATGCATTCGTCGCGAGCAGCCTTTTCATCCTTGCAGACACAGCATGGCTGTGGAAGAGAGTCAGAGAGTGTGCTCGAATAAGGTTGTGCAGCGTTCAGGTACCTTTGCCTTTGCAGCGGCTTCGCCTTTGGGCTTGAGGTCGGCAGCAAGGTTGTTGGTAGTTGCAGCAGTGGACGATGCTGGGATCGAGTCAGAGATTGATGGGCGCGAGTCGCAAAGCATAGGAGAAGATACGCTGAGACATGTTGGTCGGTTTCGAGACAAGGAAAGAGCAAGAATGAAGATGCGACAAACCAAGTCGAAATATTCAAGCACCCGGTACAAGTATGAGGCAATCACAGGGCAATATGTCAGCATCGAACGGGCATTCCGGCGGCGAAGCGAGTCATTGCCAAGCTCTTTCTAGAACTTTAAAGGCCCGAGCAATAAACAATGCCTACCACTATGTGAAACATCAATTTCTTGTCGCAACCCCTCTCTGTCTCTCTATACCATTCCTTCTCCTTACAACCCCTCTACTCGTCCGCTCAAACAATCGCCATGGCAAACGTATTTTCGCTCGAGGGCAGAGCCCTCAAACTCGACTCGGCTGCCGACATGGACAAGCATATCGCTGAGCTCAAGGCCAACAACCATGTTGAGGAGGTCGTCTTTGTCGGAAACACGCTGGGTGTTGAGGCTTGTCAAGCCCTGGCAAAAGTGCTCGAGACCAAGAAGAAGCTCAAGGTACGCTGGTCATATCGTAATCTGCAACGGTCAAATCTGACTCCATCTCCAGGTTGCCAACTTTGCCGACATCTTCACATCGCGTCTCTTGTCTGAAATCCCTGATGCACTGACTCACTTGCTCACCTCTCTGCTCGCCCTTCCCGAACTTCACACTGTCAACCTTTCCGACAATGCCTTCGGTCTCAATACTGTCGCTCCTCTGCAGCCTTTCCTCTCGCAGCACGTGCCTCTGCAGCACCTGATTTTGAACAACAACGGCCTTGGCCCTGCTGCCGGAACCCTCGTCGCTGAAGCCCTCACTACTCTCGCCGAGAAGAAAGATCAAGCTCGCAAGCATGGCAAGACAGTCCCTGACCTCGAGACTGTCATTTGCGGTCGCAACAGACTGGAAAATGGCTCCATGGACGCTTGGGTAAAAGCATACTCGGCCAACAACAAGATCAAGACTATTCGCATGGTCCAGAACGGTATCCGTCAGGAAGGCATTTCTGCCCTGCTGCAAAACGGTTTGAGCAAATGCGGTGCTCTCGAAGTCTTGGACTTGCAAGACAATACCTTCACCGCCATGGGTGGTCGTGCCCTTGCCGACGTCATCGCAAACTGGTCCGTTATTAAAGAGCTTGGAGTTGGTGATTGCCTTCTCAGCGCTCGTGGTGCTGTCATGCTCGCAGAAGCCCTCAAGGCCGGCAAGAACAAGACTCTCCAGACACTTCGCCTCCAATACAACGAGATCGATGCAAAGGGTGTGGAAGCTCTGTGTAAAGTCGCCCAGACCAACGACTTGCCTGCCCTCCAGCGTGTTGAACTGAACGGCAACAAGTTCTCTGAGGACGACAGCAACGTTGAGGCTCTCAAGACTCTGCTCGACGAACGTAGAGAGGAAAACGCTCCCGACGCCGACGAGGATGACGAGACCTGGGGCATCGACGAGCTTGATGATCTGGAAGAGGACAGCGACGATGAAGACGAAGACCAAGACGACGACGAAGAGGCAGAGGAAGAGCGCGTTCTCAAGCAGGCCGACCAAGCCGAATCAGAAAACGTCGCTCAAGAGAAGGACAACTCAGTTGACGAGCTCGCAGATCTTATGGGTAAGACGGAGCTCAAGTAACGCTTTTCTTTCTCTACACATGCATTGGGTTTCTGGACTAGCGATTTCCTTTCCCCCCTTTTTCATCACGATTTTGGATCTGCCACCGTTTCCCCCGTCCCTTTCGTCTTACTTCCAAAATAAATGATACCACACGCAAGCACATTGCACATTATTATACATCATGTTTCCCGTCCAAGCATTAAACAAATATCATCGCACATGAACATTAGGACATGCTAGAATTACCACTTCATTCCAATTTCGCTCCTTGTGTATCCATGTCATTGCTTTGACACAAACCGCTGTTCTATTTTTCTCTTTATGAGTAAGACGAGATTCTGTGCCCTATATGTGCTCATTGTACTCTTCTATGCTCTTTTCAGACCGCTACGATAAGTCTCATCACTATAATCGTATCCTTTATTGAAACGGTTAACTCCTATCTGTTGCAGTTACGAAATAACTGTCCTACTCACTCTTCCTCCTCATCAGTTGGCTTCTAATTCCAGATCTGCTCAGCTTGATAGCCCTCTCAACTCATGCAAGAAAATCTCGAACACATCGTCCTTCATCTATTGCAGCCTAACTATTCCAATCTGACAGAAGCTCCAGACAACTGCCCTATCCATTCAGCACTTCTGATCTTCTCAGACTACTTCTGCTTCCCAATATGCTCCCCCAATCTACCCGTCGTTCTGTTTCACTGTCAATTCCCCTTAAACCCATCGCACCTCTTTGTCTGGGACCGGAGGTATGACTGACTTCTCATCAGATAAAAGCACAGTGTTTGTCCGTCTCCGATCTTGAGATGTTATATGGCATTATATTTCCTAGTTAGGCATATACGCATCCATGGTTATAGGAATTTAGACTCTGGGCATTGTGGTTCCAGTATTCTTAATTGCAGTATCTCGATTCTGCAGGAGGAAAGAGAGAGAAAAGTGGCTTCAAGTAGAAAACAACAAAAATTTAAGAGACAGACAAAAGAGTGATATAAGAATGATAAAACACAAGGAAGAAGAAAGACACAAGAAAGACAACAGAAAGATGGAAGAAAGACAAAAGAGGGTACTCTCTTATACTTGATCGAGCCAGAGAAGATAAGTTACGAAATGGCTATAGGTCAATCTCTGCTGCTGGAAGTAGTCATGAGTTCATGCTATACGAGGATATGAGAAACATAATGACAATGCTTGTTCGATGACCCTTTCCAGGTTGCAATACTCCCTGTGAGATTGATCTTTGCTTTGTGACCATCACAATACGTACTGTTCTCTCATGTGGGCAAATGGGAGACTGTGATATAAGTGCTCCCACTAGACCATTTTGAGATCCGTAATGTTGTGCAATTCGACAGATGCATTGCACATGTTTGTCGAGTGGAGATGCAATGCAATCAGGGGCACTTGCTATATATGAGTGAGTCGTGCCTTCATTGGATATCATATAGTGAACAGCTGCTGGATCTGGATCGATATGTAAGCAAAAGGCTGGTTTGGGATGTGGCAAGAACATCTGACGTGGCCATATTCACATGGTATAGAAGAACGAAGATTATACACTTTGTCATTGAAAGATTTGGAAGAAAAACTCAATGAGACGCTACTTTCGCTCTACTATACACACGGCTTCTTCGGCCATCCCGCAATTTTCCCCGTTATAAATTTTTAATGAGAAATTTACGAGAAGCTGGAGGTGAAGCTCTTGATGACATCCTTAAGCTTGGCCTCGAGGTCCTTGCTGAGGGCACCCTCCTTGTCGATCTGGTCAAGGATGGCCTTCTCGTTGGTGCGGAGGTGGTTGAGGAAGTCAGACTCCCACTGGAGGATCTTGGCGACGGGGACGTTGTCGAGGTGACCGTTGATACCAGCGTAGATGAGAGGAACCATCTCGTTGACGGCCATGGGGCTGTACTGCTTCTGCTTGAGGAGCTCGGTAAGACGCTCACCACGGGACAGGGTCTGCTTGGTGGCGGCATCAAGATCGGAACCGAACTGGGCGAAGGCAGCGACCTCACGGTACTGGGCCAAGAAGAGCTTGAGCGAACCGGCAACTTGCTTCATGGCCTTGAGCTGAGCGGCGGAACCGACACGCGAGACGGAAAGACCGACGTTAATGGCGGGACGGATACCCTTGTAGAAGAGCTCAGACTCCAAGAAGATTTGACCATCAGTGATGGAAATGACGTTGGTGGGAATGTAAGCGGAGACATCACCACCCTGGGTCTCAATGATGGGCAGGGCAGTGAGGGAACCACCACCGAGCTTGTCGTTCATCTTGGCAGCACGCTCGAGGAGACGAGAGTGGAGGTAGAAAACGTCACCGGGGTAAGCCTCACGACCGGGAGGACGACGGAGAAGGAGCGACATTTGACGGTAAGCAACGGCCTGTGAAAGAGGGTGAGTAAAGATTTGTTTGTAGGATATGAAGATCGCAATACCTGCTTGGAAAGATCGTCGTAGATGATGACGGCGTGCTTGCCGTTGTCACGGAAGTACTCTCCCATCTATTTTGTAGTTAGTATACAATACAGATGCAATTGGGGCCTCTCCATGTGCCAAAGCATGTAACTTAGGTATCTATAAAAAGGCACAAATGTATCCAGATCAGGGATGTGACCAGAGAGAGCCAACATAATGTCATCTCTCGGTGGGCTTGGGCTGTTTCTGAATACTATTGTGCCTCTTTATAGTGCCAAAAGTGTGCCCCTTCCGATGTGGGAGCAAGGCTACAAACTTCTGGACATGGAAATGAGGAATAAGACTTACAGTGCAACCAGTGAATGGAGCAATGTATTGAAGAGGACTTTGGGCAAATCGTTAGCAAAGTCAACAGAATGATGACAAAAAAATCCAACTTACGCAGCCTCGGAGGCGGTGGCGGCAACGACGATGGAGTACTTCATGGCGTCGTTCTCCTCGAGGGTCTGGACGAGCTGAGCGACGGTGGAACGCTTCTGACCGACGGCGACGTAGACGCAGTAAAGCTTCTTGGACTCATCGGAGGTGTTGTTCCAACGCTTCTGGTTGAGCATGGCGTCAAGAGCGACGGCAGTCTTACCGGTCTGACGGTCACCAATGATCAACTCACGCTGACCACGGCCGATGGGAACCATGGCATCGACGGACTTGAGACCAGTCTGGACGGGCTGGGAGACGGACTGGCGGGGAAGAATACCGGGAGCCTTGAGCTGAGCACGGCGTCTCTCGGTGGACTTGATGGGGCCCTTGCCATCGATGGGGTTGCCGAGAGCGTCGACGACACGGCCGAGAAGCTCCATACCGACGGGAATATCGACAATCTCTCCGGTACGCTTGACGGTCTCACCCTCCTTGACGAGACGGTCAGAACCGAACAGGACGACACCGACCTGGCCGGCCTCGAGGTTCATGCACATGCCCTTGACACCGGAGGCGAACTCGACGAGCTCCTCAGCCTGGACGTTGGCCATACCGTGAACACGAGCGATACCATCACTGTTCGTTGTATGTCAGTCTTCCATGCGTCTTGTTTGATGATGCTATGGGCTGTCGTAGACATACCCGACGGAAAGGACACGGCCGGTCTCGGCGAGACCAGACTCCTCCTGGACACCACGGATTCTCTGCTCAAGGATGGAAGAGACCTCAGTGGGGGAGGCCTTGTCGGCGTAGCCGCGGAAAGAGTTGGCGACGGGAGCGACAGCGCGGGCCTGTAGGTTGGAAACATGTCAGCGAGGTGTTGCAAGACTTGGCAAAGGCGAGCAAGCTTCGACGTCGCCAGCGACAGCTCCAGCGCGCAACGGGCCAACACGGCGCGCAGACAGCACCCATTGGGCGTGGCGACAGGTCCAATGATGGTTGTCTGACCCAATGTTGGCCAGGCATAGCGTGATTTTCGAGCTGGGAGTCGCAGGCGAGGTGTCGGCGAGTGGTTGGAGCTTGTTGAAACGTACAGCTGAAATTCTCGACGAAGCAGCGGCGACGGTGGCCACGCGGGCGCTCTGGCGAAGGGCGCTTCTGAACATGATGACAGAAATTTCTCAGAAGCCCGATGGGTGTGACGGGTCCCAATGAAATGGAGGATGGAGTGGAGATAGAGGGTGATGAGAGGTCGGTTCTAGGAGGAGGGTGAGGTTGAACGAGATTTGCCGCAACGAAGCACTCGGATTGGGTGGTCAAAGCGCCCCACTGGCCACTCCTTTTGGCAGCTTTTTGAATTTCGTAGCTTGGTGAGCCCTGCTTATATCATCTATTTACACCTCTCTTCGTCCTTTGTATAGTCAAGAAAAACAGCCTGTCTTGCTCCCTCCTTGTCTCTGCAGCTTGTCCAGCTCTCAATGCTGTTCAGCTGAGCTTTGCTCCTTCCTGCCGAGCGATTGTGTGCCAGCTGTTTTGTCACCCCAGACAGAAGTTACGACCGAGTCCTCGTCCCGACCGATTCCGGGGACCAGCGGCTCCTCTCCACGATTTACATGTTCACTCTCCATTCCAGTCACTCAATAAAATCTTCCTGTTGAACAGAGTGTAGTCTCGTACCTGCCAGAGGTCGAGAACATGTGTCTATCTGAACCAATGCTCCCTAAACGATCAACTATTCGTCCTCACTCCAATGCACGCTGTCCTCATCGCTAAAATGGTCTAGTAAATCATCTCCCACTGATTGTGTAGTCTTTTCCACTTTCGCTTTCTCTTCATTTGCTTCCGACTCTCGACGGATATTGGCAGCATCCAGGTGATCCATGTTGTTCTTCACCCAATCCTCCAGGAATCGGCTGATCTCGAATCTGACTGCTCGTGATGGATCGGCCCACGAAGCTTCTTGGGCTAGCTTCGCGGCAAGCTCATCTGCGCATAAGCAATCACCCAGATCTCTAAGTGATGTCCTGGCTCCAGCCCATAGCAAAGCCTTGACCGTCTCGATGTTTCCAGCGGCCACCGCGAGATGCAGTGGTGTCCTGAGCATTGCATCCGTAAGGTCGAGAGTAGCGCCTTTTTTACAAAATAGGTCAACCAAGTCACTGTTACCATATATCACAGCCCAGTGCAACATGCTCTTGCCGCCATCCCACTCTGGGCGGTTGACGTTGAATCTAGTGACAGACTCCTCCAAGAACAACAAAACGTCTCGTAGACATTTTTCTTTTGCTGCCAGCTCAAAGATAGAAATGCCTTGTCGATTCACCCAGGGATCTGCACCATTTTCGATGAGCAGACGGACGATGGGTACATCTCGTGAGCGAACAGACATGGAAAGAGCGCAATCACGTAATTCCTCGGTGCCGAATGGACAGCCAAGTTCTTCGTACTGTTCGTCCTTTGGAGTCTGTGTCTTTCTATCAGACCCATAGAAGCTCAAGAGCCTTCTGCTCGGCCGATAATAACACCATTCATGAATGTCAGTCTCGTCTCGATGTATCAGTGTCCTGCACCAATGCTCGTTCTGAAACTTCGCTGCCAATATGAGTGGGCTAGGGATCGGATTGTAAACCTTTGATTCCCAGGCCTGAGTGTCCTCAGCAATTGATTGTAGGCTACTGAGCTCTGTCGGTTCTGGTGGCTCGGGTCTGCGCGCTACAGGGAAGCCGAGCAGAAGATTCACCATGTCATCTTGTTGGTGATATATCGCGAGGCTGATCAGATATTCATCAGGTAGCGTATCGACAGTGGTAAACCTGGCGCTATCGTGAAGCAGCTCGACGCCATACTTGTTCTGAGTAAGAATCATCATTTCCAGAAGCCGACAGTAATACAGCTCGGACAATCGACCACCAGCCTCAAGAAGCACATCAACAATACGTCTTCGAGACTCTTCTCGGTTTTGTAGAACTTCTGGTATCGTTGGTTCGATCTCGCTGTTTGTGCTTCTAGAAGAATGACTAGAAGTTCTCGAGAGATAAGGTTTATATGTTTGTGCAGGTCGTAGCCAGATAAACATCGCCTTTTCTAACGCGCTTGAGAGTTCTATCTGGCTGGATGCAAGATTTCGAACCAAAAGTTCTGTCGCTGCGAGATGACTTCTTTGAATTGCGAACCTCAGCGCTTCTGAGCCATGAGCACCTTTATGGGCACCCCTGTAAATTAGTGTCTCCAAAATGGCCGTATCGCCTACACGAGCAGCTGCTGCCAGTGCTAGCGATAGTTTGTCTTTCGTGTATCTGAAAGTGCTGAGAAAGTGATGCACTACTTCTGCGTGAGAGAACTTCGCAGCTCTAGCTAGCGCAGCGCCTGTTTCATCATCTGCTCCTTGTTCGATAAGTAATAGAACAGATGGCATGTGGCCGCCACCGGCTGCCGAAATCAAAGGATCAACGAGCTCCTCGGGTTCGAACGCATGGTTGTTTAGAAAGTACTCCAGAGGCTCGAACTGATGATATTCGGCTGCAGTGCATACGGCCTCGACTCTGTTTTCAGCACCCATGTCGATGAAGTGCTTCGCAGAGCGCATGTCGCCAGCAGCACATGCTGCAAGAAGCCCGGCATCGACAGCCTTGTCAAATTCGGCGACTCTTGAACGGAACACCTTGAGAACCTCGGCGGTCTCGCTGCGACCTCTTCTGGTTGTGCCGACCAGAATTGAGGCAAGATCTCCACGCCATTTTCTGGACATGCCCGAAGTCGTCAATTGGGCTTTGATGGGTTCGAGAAGAAGTTGCAACATTGGCTGATCTCCTTCAAAAGCGGCGATTCGTAGTGCTGCTGCATTAACAGTCGCACCACTATTGTCGAGCAGGAAGCGTACCAGGGGCACTGAACCTGTCTTGACGGCATGATTAAGAGAGTAATCCAGCTGACCAGAGGGCCCGATGATCTTGTTGACAGGCGCATTTTGCTCCTGCACTAGGTGTTTGACTTGTGGCAAGTCCGCTGTGATGCAGGCCCGATATAGCGCATCTTCGAGTGGTGCAGTGTCCTCCATGGTCGCATGGGACGGGATGGAGAATGTTGATGGAAGAAAAACGAATTCGATGCGACATGTGCATATGACAACAATAATGATCACTTGCTTACCTTTGTCGTGCAGACCCTGTCCAAGAGTCGTTCTGGTTCTCCCTTGGTCTGCCGATTGGGAGTCTGGCCAGATCCGCGGCACGAGGGGCAGCAGGCCATTGCGACCCCGGTCTGCATGAATCGAATGATGGAGCAAGCCTAGCCTACCTGCGGTAAAACGGGTCTTGCACCGGTGACTCTGAATTTGAGAACACGAGCAAATACTACAATTATTGGGCAACATTGATCCTTCGCCATCCAAAGTCATATGGTCTGGGGTTGGCGCGATAATGAAAGAGTAGAGAATTGACATTTGTTCGAACCCGAAGGGCGGCAGTTTGCTCGGCATGACTTTCGCTGCCCTGTGCTCTCCGTGGCCGTGCCCTGTCACCATGACCTCTGTTTCCATCCTATAACACAAGCAATTAAATGTGATGAAACAAGACGTATCAACCAAGCCCTACCATTGCACTGTCATGTACAAACCGATCGATCTTACCTGGACATTTGCCGAGACAATTTTATCTGATCATATCTCTGCACTGCGATCAACAACGCCCTCCCCATTCACGTCCACGGGGGCCCAACATTAGAATGATACACAGACGTGGGCAGTGCGATTCTGAGACACACATTGTTCATGAGCTCAGAAAACTTCTATAGCACACTCTGCAAGTTCTCTAAGCGGCTTGTCGTGAGTGAGTAGCTTGTAACTCCAGAGCGTGGTGGCCGCAGCAGGAGTATAGGCATCACGATCTCCAAGCAAATCTTGTTCAATAAATCGACAGCCACAGCCGACCCAGATTCCCCCAAGTCAAGGACTGTGGCATGCAGGAAGCTTCATGTCTGCCCAGCTGTCCACAATATCAGGGTCGTACAGGTCCTGGCCTACTCGATGAAATGTAGACAAAGACGCGGTCGAGTGTCGTGGTTGCAGGTCGATCCCAAGCATGAGGTGGGTTCCAGTAGGTCGCGAGGAGCTCCAGAAAGGTTGTGCTCTGAGCTGGAGGCTGACTCGGCCTGAGATGCCTCCACGTGAAGTCAGGATGGTAGCGAAAGTGTTGTGTTTTACAGAATTGGATCCTTGTGGCACGATCCTGCCTCTCATTTTTCAAATCTCTTATTGTCACCACCGTTCTGTTCGTGGCCGTTTCTAATTGGAGGTCTGCGTAAGGATGGCCAACCGACACAAGGCCCGAGTGGGTTTTCAGATTAGAGACTGACTGGATGTTGGCCATCTTGAAGATTTGCAGGACGGATGAGCGATAACCTGGTAGTAGAGTAGCTGCTGGACCGTCGAAGGAATGCAACATACATTACGGCGGACGACATCTTGAATAATTGACAGCCAGGGTTTGGACACAAGCACGCTCAGCATTTAGGCGAGATGTGTTAATCTAGTAGAAGCATGGTAGACAAGACTCCCTAGAGTGTTAACGACAAGAACGAAAAATATATTTTGTACAATAATTTTGGTATACAAGGCTCAATGCCTACACCCAACCAATCTTCCCTTCCATGTGTCAGCCCAGCTTGAATTATCATGGCTCATAACCGGGTAGATTCTTGAAGTAGACTTAAGCATCGAGACCGCTCTCGATCTCGTCCAAGCCTCTTATCCTCAATTCCTTGATTTTGAGCACAGTGAAGCGGTGCTTGCTCTTGACGGTCTTGACCCTCCTTTGTCTACGCTTTGTCTTCTCCTTGATACGCATGGGCTCAGCCTCAGTGCCCATGACAGTGGCTCTGCACACGAATAGTCTGTCGTCAACATAGACGTGCTTGCCCTTGGCAAGATGTGGCACAAAGTGACCCCCGTCAGGCATCCTTCTGCTTTCAGTGGTCAAGACGCTGCCAGGAGTAGGATCGACGACCGAGATAGTGGATGCAGTGGGTGAACGAGAATTGGCAGGTTGTGCGCCGGCTTTTAGAGTTAGGTCCCGTGAGCCAAGTGATGAGGCGTGGGTCAAGCGTAGGATGTCGCCAGGCTGAACACCATGCATGAGGAATGGTACGCGCAAAGTATCGCCCTCAGTCAAGAGGTAAGGACGATCATAAATGTGTGCGGTAATGTAGTGGGGACCCTGAGCGCGAAGTACAGGCAATAGTTCGCGGACAGAATCGCTCAAGGCCGGAGGCGATTGAGAGGGTGTGGGTAGCTTGGGTGCGGATGCCGGGGCATTGCTGGCCGAAGGAGGAGGGGTTGAAGTAGCTGTCGACTTGGGAGGAGAGTCGACTTTTGCGGCGGAGGAGTTGAGAAGAACTTCGGGAGTGTTTGATGCGTCGGTCGTGTGCGAAACGCTGCTCAATTGTGCGGTGAAGGGTAGCAGGAAGGTTGGTGGCAGGAGGCGCGAGTCCAGGCAGCACGCCCTCTTAGCCGCACGAGAGAGAAACATGTTGTGTATTTGGCTACCGATTCGAGACTCGGTCGCTGATTGAAACGACGCTCAGAAGATTATCGAGCCTGCCTCTCTCAATGGCTTGGCAAAGCCTCCGGGCGCGGGCAGGGACTTTGCCTCTCGCTCCTTCCCCGCAAGAAGTCCATCTTTTTTCTGGTTCTCAATCCTTTACACCAACCCACGCCAAACCACCATACAAAATCCACCGCCGCCATGCCTCAGAATGAGTATATGGAACGCTTTGCCAAACAGCATGGCAAGCGTCTCGATCACGATGAGCGCAAGCGCAAGAGACAGGCCAGAGAGGGCCACGCCGGCTCCGAGAAGGCTCAGAACTACCGCGGTCTGCGCGCAAAGCTGTACCAGGAGAAGCGCCGCAAGGAGAAGATTCAGATGAAGAAGCAGATCAGAGCCCACGAGGAGCGCAATGTCAAGTCAAGCGAAGCTGCAGAGCCCTCCAACACCCCTCTGCCCGCTTACCTGCTCGACCGCAGCAACGAGCAGAACGCAAAGGCTCTGTCCTCAGCCATCAAGAACAAGAGAGCCGAGAAGGCCGCCAAGTTCAGCGTGCCCCTGCCCAAGGTCAGAGGCATTGCCGAGGAGGAGATGTTCAAGGTCGTCAAGACCGGAAAGAAGACTGCAAAGAAGAGCTGGAAGAGAATGATCACCAAGCCTACTTTCGTCGGTCCCGACTTTACTCGTCGTCCCGTCAAATACGAGAGGTTCGTGTCTGCCGTCTTCAATCATCTCAACACATTCATACTTACACAATTCTCAGATTCATCCGTCCCATGGGTCTCCGTTACAAGAAAGCAAACGTTACCCACCCCGAGCTCGGTGTCACTGTTCAGCTCCCCATCATCTCCGTCAAGAAGAACCCCCAAAACCCCATGTACACTCAACTCGGTGTCTTGACCAAGGGTACAATCATCGAGGTCAACGTTTCGGAACTTGGTCTGGTCACCGCTGGTGGAAAGGTCGTCTGGGGTCGCTGGGCCCAGGTTACCAACAACCCCGAGAACGATGGCTGCTTGAACGCTGTTTTGCTCGTTTAAGCCCATGCCTCGTTCTCAGATGAGCTTTTTTTGTTTCTTTGTGCATGGCGCCGGTGTTGGCGGAGTTGTATCGACTTGACTGGGAGAGGTGGGAGGGAATTTCATTCGTGTTTCTAATTACTTTTCAAGAAAGCTGGATGGATTCAAAAGATGCGACACGGATATCTCGCAGAGGATTAGAGAATACCCTGGGACTATGAGAAAAGACGAGAGAATACGGAAAATAGAATAGCATAGCATTCGAGCAAATGATGAAAAACTTCATAAGCATTGGAATCTGACTCTCGCAAGATGTTTTTAACTAAGAACTGCCAACCAACGCCTTGCCTGATGCCGGAAAGTCACAGATAACAAAATTTACAGTGCCTGAACAGCACTTTGTAACAGACCACCCAAGTCGTTCAAACCACCCTCCTCAGCCGTAATGATCCTCTTCGGAATCTCGAACTCGACTACTGGAGTCTTCTTCATCTCCTTGCCCAGCTCGGCATCGATCAAACCTTGGTAGTTGTGGTCCAAGAAATCCTCCATGTTGTAATTCTTCTTTGTGAATTGCTCCTGGATGATTCTCGCCAGTGTTGCGACGTTGGGATGGTAGTGCGAGGCCAAAGTCTCGAGTTCCCAGAGCGACGAGTCGATGGCACCAGTCTCCATAGGATCCATTTCATCCATGGAGAACGAGTCATCCATACCTTCAGCCTCGAGCTTCTTGAGTTGTGCTGCACCACGGACTTCGCGGTGGATCATGAATGTGCAAGTACGATGACGCAGCAACATGTTGTAGACCCAAGGCACTACTACCACGATAGCAGCAGGGGGTGCGTGCAGCGCTAGCCTTGACAATCTTTTGATGAAACTGGCAACCAGAGCCGATGGCAAATGGGTAGAACTCATGAAGGTGTCGAGGAGGCGGAAGAAGCGACTGCGGTGTTTCGAGTGCAAAAGTGTGTCGTCGAGCAGGGAGTAGAGTTTTGTGTAGAAGGCAGGGTAGTCAAGGTTCTTCTCGGCGATGAGGTAGAAGAGACCAGACAAAGCTAGCAAAGAAGTGGCACCGCCAGCGTTGTAGCTGTCTGTCAGGAAATCCATAAGCGACTCGGGCTTGGTGAACCAGGGTACGATACGGTTGGTCAGGTGGTGAAGGATAGATTTGCGCTCATCCTTATTCATAACTGAGCGGAAGATAGCGAGCCATGCCTCTTGTGCTGTCTTGCGATGCGACGATAAAGACAGTAGAGCGTGCTTGCGGCCTTCAGGAGTTTGTCCGTACCAGTCCTCGAGTTGGGAGTCCGAGTCGGGAGCATTCTCAATCAAAAGAAGCAGTGAGAGAGCGTTTGAGACCAGAATCTGGCGATCGTAGCCTTCGGGCGAGCGTGCCAGAATGTTTGCGACAGCATAGAAGGTGAAGTAACGGACGTCGTCGTGCTCCTCGACAAACTTCTCGATGAATTCCTCGCGCGCGCCACTAGCATCTGGGGATGCCACAAGACCCAAGATCAAGTCTGCAAAGATGCCAGTCCTCCAAGCCTGCTCAGCGCGGCGACCATCCTGAGATGTCTCTTCCTTGACCAAGCGCATGAAGAGAGTCAAGGCAGTGCTTTGAAGCTCCTCGCTCGCCAACAAAAGACCTAGCTGTCGCCCGTATTCCTTGTACTGTGTCTTGAGCCAGTCGACCTGTCCAATTTCTTCCTCGTCCATGGTCTTCTGCTTGACCATTCTCTCGGCAGCCATCAAGCGGCAGAAGGTACGGCAGAGAGCGACGGCAGCGGTGATCTTTTGAGTTGCATCCTTCGACTTGAGGAACTTGAGTAGGCTGGTGATGTTCGGGTAGTTTGACGGCGACTCGAGAATCTGTTGTTCTAGCAGGAGCATCTGCGCCTGAGGGTCGTCGTCGCCATCGTTGCCGGCTGCCTTTACTTTCTTCGATTTCGTAGGTTTCGCGACGGCGGCGGCATCGGTTCGCTTGCGCTTCTTCTCGACAAGCCCAGGCATTTCAGAAGATCCAGTGTATTCGGAACTTTCTTTATTGATCTCTGAAAAGTCGTATATACAAAAAGTGGTCGTTCCTGCCAGTATAAAATAAATTCTTTGGCAGTTGCCCAATCGGGAAGATTCAGGGCTCACGCCGGAAATCGCCGCGCTCAGAGCTTGACAACGACCGACGACTGAGCGCGCTACCGCAGGGCAGCCAAAGAGATCAGTGAATTGCTATCCGCACACCTCTCCGCTCTCTCCACACTCACATTCAACACAATGGCCTCTCGTGTTGCTCGCTCCGTCATGGGCGCCGCCCGCGCCCGTCCCACCGCCGCCGTCTCCTCCCTGCACAAGGCCGCCGTGCCCGCCGTCCAGGCCCGCCTGCAGAGCAACCAGCCCTCGCCCGAGCAGAAGGCCAAGAGCATCCTCGACTCCCTGCCCGGCAGCAACCTGTTGAGCAAGACCGCCATCCTCTCCGCCGGTGCTGGTGTTTCGATCGCCGCCATCAGCAACGAGCTCTACGTCGTCAACGAGGAGTCCATCGTCATGCTGTGTCTGCTCTCCGTCTACACCGGTATCGCCGTCTACGGAGGTCCTGCCTACAAGGAGTGGGCCGAGAACCAGACCAACAAGATCAAGAACATCCTCAACGCCGCCCGCAAGGACCACACCGATGCCGTCCAGAAGCGCATTTCCAGCGTCCAGGACCTCGGTGGTGTCGTTGACATTACCAAGTCGCTCTTCGCCGTTTCCAAGGTATTGCTTCACCTTGCGGCATAAAGTCATACATACATACTAAACTCTAGACCAGGAAACCGCCCAGCTCGAGGCCCAGGCTTACGAGCTCGAGCAGAAGGTCAACCTCGCCCACGAGGCCAAGTCCGTCCTCGACTCTTGGGTCCGCTACGAGGGTGCCGTCAAGGCCCGCCAGCAGAAGGAGCTCGCCGACTCCATCATCGCCAAGATCGACAAGGAGCTCGAGAACCCCAAGACCCTCAAGCAGATCCTCGACCAGGCTGTCGCTGACGTCGACCGCATTGTCTCCAAGGCTTAAATCTAGTCCATCGAACTCATTATGTTGAGGTTGAGGCGGGTTGTAAGCTGAGTTGACGAGGATGCAGGGGTGGTTTTTGGCGAAGTGGAACGAGGAATAAAAGACAAAAAGCACATGAGACTCTTTCGTTTTTGCGGAGTCTCGAGCTGTGTAAATAGATCTATCTGTGCTATAGCGGAAACACCATTTTTCTTTTCTTCTTCCTGCCTCCTCTGAAACAGCAACACCAAATTGCTTGCGTCAAGTTTGCCGAGGACATGTCCGTGAAGTCATCCGTACAGCAGAACGAATCTGGTCAGTCATGCCCATCCTGAGGTATATGAGTCACATAAATTCGCAAAAGGAGAGACACTAGGTGAAAAACAGACAACTCGGGTGATAAAAGATGATAGAAGGAGATGAATAACGAAAGAAGACTATATACACACTCGGGGCCACTCGAGGCCTATTAAGCTATCTCACCAACAGTGTAGACACAAACAACCCTCCTTAATTCAAACATGCCACCCATACATTTAATCCTTCCGTAATGTCCATGTGTCCGATCTTCGACGCCCCTAGAAACCAAATGGGTTCTGTGGCGTCGCCTTCGACAGGTTGGCTCTACCCGTTGGCTGTGGCGTAAGTCTGGCAGCAGGCTGAACACCAAAGCGAACTGGTGGAGGAGGGCCAGTCTTTTGAGGCACCAGAGGCTGCAGACCGGTAGGCTGAGCAGGCATGGGCGGCATGGGAGGCATAGGAGGTGCTTGCTGTCCATAGTTGCCAAAACCGTTCTGTTGCTGAGCGTAACTCTGACCAAATTGGCTTTGAGGCGTAAAGCCTGTGCGCTGGGGTTGAAGGGCTGGTGGGAGTCCAGTCTGCTGAGGCTGTAGTGGTGGGGCCATTCCGAAGCCTGTCTGCTGGGGTTGCATGGTGTAAGACTGTGTCATACCAGTAGGCTGGGACTGGAAGATGGGACGAGGAGTAGGGTCGGCAAAAGGTGAGCCTGTGGCCTGGCCGTTGAGGAAGGGCTGTTGTTGGCCATAGCCTGTGGGCTGCGGCATCTGATACTGTGCAGGGAAGCCACCCTGCTGAGGTGGCTGCATAAAGCCTGTAGCCTGAGGCATAAGACCTTGATAGCCAGGTTGCTGAGGGAATCCAGTCATTTGCTGTTGCTGGAGCTGTTGCTGTTGTTGCAAACTTTGTAGACTTTGACCAGGAGGTGCCTGGTAACCAGTCATTTGAGGTTGTAGAGCTGGCGGGGCGAAGCCTTGCTGAGGCAGACCGGGCGCGGAGGCCGCACGTTGCGGCGGTGGTGCAATCATTGAATTGCCAGTCTGCATCTGTGCTGGAGCTGCAGGGCGCTGTCTCATACCAGTCACCTGTGACTGTAAGGGAGACGGAGCAGCAAGTTTGTCGAAGAACGAAGGGTCGGCTCCAGTTCTTGCGGGCTGTTGTGGGGGCGCAGGAGGAGCCTGAGGGGTGGGTTGAGGTGCAGGCGTTGGTTGCAATGCAGGAGAAAGCAAAGATAGGTCCGACATATTCTGAGTGAGCTTCGGAGGCTCGGGAGCAGCGGGAGCAGGCGGCGGGGATGGGGCCTTTGCAGGCGTAGGAGCAGCAGCCGGTACTTCAGCAGCTGGTGCAGTCTTCGAAGGCTTAACATCCCACGCGTCATCGTCAAATCCAGCAGAGACAGCAGCTCTAGCAGGAGCGGAAGCAAGAGGAGTCTCGACCTTAGGTATCTCGTCTTTCTGCTTGAACGCATCGGCATCAACCACATCGTTTGTCTGGACAGCAGGAGCAGGCCGTCCTTTGCGTGTGTTGTTTCTCAAAGCGCCGCCAGGTCCGGAGAAGAGACCGCCTTCACCGTTGGCTGCACCGTCAGCATCATCCTCACCGAAGCTGACATTCTTCTTCTGTCCAGTGCGACCAAACTTGTTATCCAAGTATTTCATCACACGAAGAATATCACCCTCTTTGAGGCCGAGTGTGCGCAGCAGCTGGGTATCGACATCAGGTAGAATCTCCTCGCCCATTTGATCGCGACTGAAGGCGGCAGCATAACGTTCGCAGATCTGTGGATTCACGCCAGCACCAAGGAAAAAGTCGAACCAGTCGTACTCGGGTTTCTGTTCAATAACAGCACCGGCTGTAGCACCGGATTGCTGTAGTCGCTCTGGTCGCTCCTTTCTCTTTTCGGTACTTCTGCGTTTGATTTCTGAGAGCGGCTTATCTTCGTCGAGAGAGACACCAGTCGCTCTTTCCACATATTCGAGGTCTTCAATTGCCATTTTGCTAACAGGAACAGCAATTTTGACACCATTCTGTTTGTGAAGGTGGATCTTGCCGTCCTTTAAGCCGATGAATTCAGCCTCGACCTTAAAAGAACCAGATCTATCTGTCCAGGTGCGCACTCTTGCAGCATTCGGCTCTAAACGTCATTAGATCAATGTAACTCATGTCCGACTGCAAAACTTACTTGGTTTATCACTCTTGTCGCTCTTGCTGTGTCTGCTCTTACGGTGGTCCTCTTGGGCCAAACTGCTATGACGCTCGGGCCTGCTTCCGTCGTCTGCATCGCGTACTGTTGAATGCCTAGCTGCTTCCTTAGTAAGGCGCTGTTCCTCGAGTCTGTTCTGTTCGACGGTGGAGCGAGCGGCGTTGATTCCAGTATAGGCTGAGGATGGCTCGGGAAGAGTTCCAGTAATCTCGACATAACTGCTAGGAACAACTCCTTCCTTTCCATTCTTGAGGCGTTTGACCATCCACCATTCTTCGCTCTTGGTGTCATCCAAGATAACAACCTCGTCACCAATAGCTACAGTGACTTCATCGTCTCCTTGAGCCATGAAATCATATAGCATTGTGCCCTTCTTTTTTCCGCCAGCACCAGTTCCAGAGCTAGCTGCCCAGACCTCACGAAGTCCCTCAGCCTTTGAGGCACCAGCTAATTCACTCAGGATACCGATAATCTCCTGGGCGGTGTCTTTTGCCCCAGCATGAAGATCAACACTCTTACTGGGACGAACCAAATCCAGAAAAACGTGTTTGCCTTCAATCGAGTAGTTTGAAAGTCGATCGGCTGACCACTCTTGAGATGGACCATCTCGCGCCTTGGCAGGAGAGAGCGAAACCAGACCCTTGGCAAGGTTGATGCCCAGAGTGATGGGCATCTTCTTGTTCTTGCCCATATGCGAAACGACCTCGGAGATATTGTAGAGACGGAAACCACCAGGCGACCTAAGAGCAGCCTCTTCATCCTCGATAGCCATCGCTCTGTTGTAAGGAAGTGAGGTACTGACGCCTTGTGGCTCACGCTCAACTGGAGAGTACATTGGCGAGGAAACAGGTTCGCGCGAGACGTTGGACACTGGCCGTGGGGGCATACTAGGAGCTGGTTCATCTTCAGATTCGTCAGGGGTGTACTGAGGTCGTGAAGGCAGTGGTGGCGAAGCGAGACCGCGATCCACAGGTGCTTGATATGAGTGCGCCTGGGTTTGCGACTGGCCAGTCTTTTGTGCAATGATGCCTGCGAGAGCAGCAGCAGGGTTCTGTACCGGACTCTCTGGCGGAGACTCGTTCCACTCGGCCTCCTCAGGCTCAGGTTCGGCGATTTGTGGGCGCGCAGGCATAGCAGGTGGAACGGGAGCGGCAGATGAAGCGGCAGCAGCTGAAGCTTTTTCGATATAGATGGCTGGAGCAAAGCCGTACTGGCCGTTCAGCCCGACAAGCGTCCAGTCATCATCTGACGTGTCGTAGACATCCAGACGGGCTTCTTCAGGAAATGAAAGCTCCTCGTCAGTCTGCTTTGTGTAGTCGTACAAGGCTTTTGCTTGATATAGAGGTTGCGCCTGAGGAGAAGTTAGCAGAGACTAGCCACAAGGTCTACAAACATGACAGACTGGTTCGATGTAGTTGTTCGGGATCAAGCCTTCTGGCTCGTCTTCATCGTCAGACATGGCCTTCTTCTTTGCTTTCCACCAGTCATCCTCGGAGTTGTTGTCTAAAACAAAAAGCAAGTCGCCCTCAGTCAGAGTCAATTCACCCTCGCTCTGCGGCACATAGTCGTATATGGCTCGGTATACGCCGAGAAATGCCATGGTGTATGGTGACCCGTAATGCTAGAAGAATCGAGAGAAGCGTTTACGACGAGTCGCAGGAGCGTGTGAGGCGCAACGACTCGACGGCGTGTCAAGAAGTGGTTAAGGGAGGACGGCAAGATCGAGAGGCAGAAGAAAGCGAGACGGATGCGTGAAAGAATTGCGCGTCCAAGAAGATCGAGGATGTCTTGCAGACAGTCGACGTTCACACGCTGGGATGCCGTTCTGGCCTAGGAAACAGAGATGAACTGTAGTATCCAACGTCTGACCAAATGCCATATGACGCTGTTGTTCCCGCGGCCGCTGAGCCGACTTGCTAGCCAGCGTCAAAGCTTTCTTATGCAGCACATTGGGTGCCAAGCTCTAATTGCATCTATGTTTCTCGTTAATCAATACATTTCACGGACTTGACGAGTCTGAACTGCGAAGCTATCACTATAGACATGCTTGCTTGAGATCAGTCAAAGGATTCGGATGCTTCTGCTTGTTCCACAACCAAGTATAGCCTGGCCATCTGAGATGAGATGAACCTGCAGGTGCTCGATAAGAGACTCTAGACGTTTTATAACCGACTCCATATGCCAGCCGTCCATAGCCGGCAATCTACACCAATTCGCTTGGCTCCCCTCGTTTCCTCCAATCCTGGACGTGAATCGTGTAACCTGTGCCACACTGCATGCGTTTTAGAAGCATATGATAGTTTTCAGAACACTTTCTTTCCTGCCATGTACTCATCACCTCCTTCCAATGTGAGCTTGCCATGTCGACATACCGCCATCCCGAGCTGGTCTTGCCAGATGCCCAACCGAGGCTCACACCTCGCAATCAACTCCTTGCCGAGAACATGCTGAAGACGACAAGATTATATGTGAGGCGTCGAATTCAAACATCACAGCAACAGTCGAACAGGAAGTCCATATCTTATTGGCTAGATCAGAAACAGCTTCGCTCGAAGCCTGGGAACCCTGCCTGCGATCGACTCTTTGCTGTACAAGAACTTGCTGATGCCATATTCACCCATCTTGATGATTTTCATGACATAGCATGCTGCTTGGCCGTCAATCGCACCATTCGACATGCTGCGCAGCAATCGGTTGCACCCGCAAGGATGGCCTTGCCTTTTCAAGAGTGCGAGGACCCACATCTACTCTACATGGAGAAACAGCTCGATCTTGCTACCGCAACACCACATTGGCAAAGACACTCGCAAAGATTCTTCATGAACTCTGGCAACATTGTCTTTCCAAGGAATGCCCCAATGCCAATGCTGATCTCGGTCTACGATGTCGTCAATACTATAGGCGAACTTCGAAGAGGTCGTGTTGCTGTCGATATGTGGTTCTCGGCTACTAGACATACCCCCAAGGACTTCACGCTTGATGGTAGCTGGCTCAACTTATCGTTACCGCTGCCAGATACTGTTGTCTGGATGGTCAACATAACTTGCGATTGTCACAGGACTGTCTCCTTTCTCAATCGTCTTGATCATAGCGAAGAAGTAGATCCCCGCACCTACAAAGACGGCACCCCGCTCGTCTTTGCATACAAGCTTGTCACTGAGTATGGCGACCACTTGAGGCAGATTGCTATATATGCGAAGAAAGCATACCGCATGCATCGCCACTGTCGGAATGACTCTGGTGAAGTGCCATCGGGACTGTCTTCAATAACATTTGAGGCACTGAAGCGTAAGCAATCAGGGTTTGACTTGATAGATCCGTCGACATATTCAACTCGTCCTTCGCCGAAGTTTCGGGCGAAGTCATCAAAGTTGTGGAGTTCTAGAGAGATACCAAGGGAAAAGACCAGAAGGGAAACACTCGATGCTATACTCGTAGAGCTGATGGCCCTACCCACGAACCTCAGCTGGGATAAAATGATAGGAAGTATATCGTCAGACGATGAACTTCTTGGGATTGTCGTTCGAAGAACAGAACACATTCCTTCCGAAGAGTTTATATATACCTTAAAGAAACTTGGTCGGCTTTCAGCATGGGACAAGTTGATGGGCCGCACTGAGATTAAGCTAGGTTATTAATCATTGAAAAACAGCGATCACTGCAAGGTATCGTATCCTGACAACTAAAAGCTCATCTGCAGCTCTTTTTATCGAGCATTTCATTTACTTGGAGTGATGGTTTTCCCAAGACAGCATCGGGCATATCAAGGGACAATCGCTTCAAGCGGCGTTCACGATTTGATACAAGTTTATTTGCAAGAGCAGAAATACTTTGCACGAAAGTGTGTCGAATTATCAGGTGTTGATCAAAGACGCAGCTGCATCAAGATAGTGCGACATTACTGCGAGGTTTCTCGATCCCTACCACTATTAAGTAGCTTCTTCTTCACCGTCCACGCTCTGAGGCTCGTCTTCGACACCCTTCCAACCGGTCGCCGCTTGTACAAGCACCATGATAAGTGCAAGACCTGCAGCGGCCAAAAACAACCCTCTCAGTGCGTCTTCGTATCCAGCAACAGCCTTGGCCCTCTTTGCTCCCTTGAGCATACTGACCATAGCCGGACTGCCCAAAAGCCGGCGAACAAGGTCTGCATCGCTGTGATCAAACTTGTCCTCCAACGACTTTCTCAAGAGGCGAGTAAATAACCCACCACCAATGGCTGAGCCGAAGGATCCGGCGAAGCCTCTGAAGGTGGCGATGAGTGAGGTAGCAATATAATGTGTAGAAGCTGGTGTCAGGTGCAGAAGATGAGCAAGCGTGTAGTTCATCGCCGCACCGACGGTGAGACCGTTCAAGAACAGCAGTAGAATGTACAGAGATGAAGACGCTGCAGCAGTTGAGAGCATCGCGATACCCACAAGCGTAATAGGAAACAAGAGGTATACCGTTACACAGGCAATATAGAAACTGCCCTGGCGTCGGATGTGGAAGACACCGACAAGGATGCCCCCAAGTGCAAAGCCGCCATTTGTGGCGATCAGTATGGAGCCAGCGGCGGCGGGAGCCCAGCCACGTACTGCGAGAGTGTAGGTAGGTGTGAAGAAGAGAACACTCCAGCGAGCCATCATGAAACCGACTGTGCCCAAGCAAGTGAAGGCCATACCTCGAGACTTAAGCAGTGTGACTGGGATGATGGGATCGCTAGCCAGATACATTTCGTTAAGAACGAATGTTGCCAAAGCGATGACACTAAAGACAATAGGCAAGACAGGGATACGACGAGGATTCGACAGCGCTGAAAGAAGCAGGACGATACCAACGGTCAAGGTGAGAGCACCGAGGTAGTCCAATGTTCCTAGCTTTTTCCAAATGCTCTCTTTACTGTTGCCTCTAGCAGCCGAAAATTGAGTCGGAATTGCCAAGTAGAGGGCCACACCAGCGACGACAGCAAGCGGTGTTTGCATCCAGAATAGTGCTCTCCAGCCAACTCTGTTCACCAATGCACCTGCCACTGTCGCTCCAACTGCAACACCAACGGTAAATCCAGAGTTCAAGAGACCAATAACAGCCCCACGTTTTGTGGGTCCGCTGAGCTCGAGCACAACAATGATAGATACTGTAAAGACACCAGCAGCTCCTATACCAGTAATAATGCGTCCAATAATGAAGGTGGCGAAGGTTTGCGCGAAACTAGTGAACAGAGCACCCAATCCAAGAACGATAGCACTGGCGCTGATGCAATTTCTCGGACTAAAGAGCTGGCTGAGCTTTCCGGTCAATGGCGATGTAGACGATACAGCGATGAGATATGCTGATGTGAACCAGCTTGTCTTCTCGAAAGCATCGAGATCAGCTGCAATAGTAGATTGTGTTGTTGTAAGAAGGGAGATATTTGTAGCTAAGGCGTGTCAATACTTTTCTCGCTCTGACTCCAAGTCTGAATCGTAACACATACCTTGTAGAAAGATCAATGATCCCAAAGCAACGACACATATCGCCGCTCTTGCTACAGAGATGCGACCTGAATCATCCTCGACTTCGCTTTCAGGTAGATACTCGTTACCTGCATCTACCGTACTTGGCTGTGGACCAAGTAGCGGCGCTCGTTCGTCCGCAGGCTTTGTAGTAGCACCCATCTAGAATTGGTCTTCTCGAGGCTCTTCCCAATAAATAACTGACGCGAGAGTTTGGCAAATATCGATGACGCAAGTAAACGTGGGACTTTAGCCGTAAAATCAACCAACAAAATATTTTGAGCCGTGTAATAAATCTCAGAAAACGACCCAATGTCTTTGTGGTACAGGTCAGAAAGATTGCTTTAGGAGATGGCTTGCACCAAGTTTGAGAAGCAGGTACGCGGATGGATATGGCATTAAGTTGATTTGTCAGATTAGGAAGGAGCGAAGACGGACGTGGAGGACTCTTCGGGCCGAGGCTGCCGATACAGATCTGTACCTCACCTCCTTCCTTGCTGCTTCGACATCTTCCAAAATCTCTAAAGAAATAGACATGTTCGGAATGTCTTTGTTGGTGCATCTTGGACTAGCAAAGTACTGTTCCCTTTTGGCTGTCGCTATCTCAATCTTCTCAGGATTCACTGTCCAACAAGTAGCCGTTCAAACACCTCCGCCTTGGACTAGACAGATGTGCGCTATCAACTCCGGTATATCCCTGATCCAGTCTCTGAAACTGCCAGTTGTGTGCTCAAGCTGTCCGTCAACATTGACATATAGAGTATCTGTAGCGAAGCTCTTTCGTGCGTTTACATCGATAAGGACTTTTGCCAGTACGAACTGCAGACCTTGAATCTCGAAAAGCTTGTCATCAGGATTTGCGTAAACATATCTCAGTGTGGACTCAAAATCTTGATTCGTACAGTCGTGTGTTGTCGAACTCTTGCGGAACGCATTCGCGATACACTCGAACAGCGTCACAACATCCTTCTTCAATTCGTCAACGAAGTGTTTGTCGGCAATTGTCTAGATCCGCGCCAAGAAGAGGAGATCGCAAGCTTTCGAAATCGTCTTGATCTTGTTGATGTCGGAGAGTTCGAGGTGGTAGAAGAAGTGCATCATTTCTCGGACCATTTCGGGATCATCGCCTTCGCTTGAGTCGTGATCTTTCTTCTGATACGGATTGGGATGGGCAGTATGAGTTGCCCAGATTCTCCTGCATGGATCGAGTCAGCCAAGTGTCAGATGATGTACAACTACAGCGGCCTACCTTGAACGATTCATTATCCGCAACTCGAGCGAGCGTGTCGGAGTTGTTTTGAAGCAACAATTTGTGCACCTTGAGTTTATACGCTTCGCAAACGATGTCGAGGTCTGCGTTGACGCGATCGTGCCAAAGCCTGTATGCCTTCAGCTTTTAAGATCTATGTGAGTTGACGCAGCCAACTTACGTCGACAGTAAAGTCGTTGATAAATTGAGCTTCATAGTCGTGGATAGCTCCGCCTGCAATTACGATCTGTCGGGTTGGGACCGTAAGAGTGATATAGTGTCATGACAAAAGACGAGTGATTCTTGAGAGCATGAACGAGGATGCAGAGACTGAAGCTTGCGACGAGGGTGTTACTGTCAGATGCATGAAGGAAAAGGAAGTAGCCGAGGGCATCCGGAGAACATGGCCCAACAGGGTCCCCAGTTGGATAATTTGGAAGAAGATACAGGCTGACTTTTCTCTCATTTTTTCCTTGGGTAGGGCAACTTGATACACGATCTTAAGTCAGTCAATTCTTTCGGTAATAGTAGTTGTATATGATATCAAATGTTCGATTATGATCTGTTTGGGGTTTAGTAGCTAAATTCGCGTCCATAGCCTCTCATGAGTTTTCTCTCCCGACCTGTCTTCGATTGAAGCCCGGAAAGATATCATGTCGCCCTTCGTTCATGAGGCTGACACAAAGCCCTTCATATCTTTTCAATCGAATATTCCAAGGCCCCAGGATGACCGACGGGACGAGGGATAAGATCCACAGGCCTTTGAGAGCTTGGGAACCTCTCTGAGGATGCAGAGTGGCAGTTCCGGGATCTCGTGAAATAGATCGTCATACATCTGAGACTCCATGATCTTTTCCAGCTGACCTGCCAGAACGTTTGCCACTGCAATTCTCAAGCCCCTCTCACCAGCCGGCTCCACGGTCTTCTTGTAAATTATGATACAGGATTCGGAGAATTCTGGGTGGAACAGGTTACGTCTGAGGATGCTACGGAATTCGACCATGACTATGGCCTTCAACCCCTAGACGAAGTACTTCTCGGCCAAGACGTATACTCTGGCGAGATGGACAAGAGAAAGCTCGGCACGGCCGGCTTTTTGAGGTCTGGGTGAGATTGCTCTGGCTTTGCGAGACAGCTCAAGATGATAGAAGTAATGAATCATCTCTTCGACCATCTCAGGATCATCTCCATCGCCAAGATTGTCGATATCACCTTCGTAAGGATCGGATTTGAGCTTGAGGATACTAGAAACTGCTTCCTATAGGAGAGTTAGAGAATCGACATCGTAACATCATTGAATGACGAACGCACCTTGAAGGAACAATTATCGCATGCTTTAGCGAGCACCTCGGAGTGGGCACGAAGCACTGGTTTGTGTACTTTCGATTTTTGGTTGGCGCAATGGATTTCGAAGTCGGCATGATCACGGTCGTTCAACAATCTAAAACGAGTCAGGTGTGAGTATCTACGATCGCAAAGACGTAATTACTGCTTGAGGATCGTTTTTCCAACATGAGATTTGAAGTAGCTGATGTCCCAGTATGACATGGCATGGGCTGTGCAGTCAGAGTACCCATCAGCCGACCCGGGAGATGCGCAACGTGAGAGAGGCGGTGATGGAGATGTCATAGCTCTATGTTAGGGACCAGAAGATGGTTGTGCGATGTAAGGTCGGAAAGGAAGATGAAGCCGAAGCGTGGAAAACTTTTTGGGGTCGGTTGATGGCAGCCGAATGAAAGAGCAGCAGTGAAAGTGATATAGAGCAGTGAAATCTTGGGTAGAGAAGTGAAGAGATTGGTCGAGGGTTGAAGAGTCAAAAGAGGTTGGAGAACATGGTTTGCGTGGGTAGGAGATGAGGGCGCAAGTAACTCTACGAACTAGTGATTAAGCATCAATGCCGGACTGACCCGTCGACCACACCAACGCACTTGCTCGAAAAACCTGCGATTGGTTTTGTCCTTCCGAGTGACACTCACTGCCCACCGAGGTCGAACGAGCATCTGATGAATCATTCTCTCAATACATGGTGCAGCTTCAGACGGAATGAAGCGCTAGTTGGTGACAGGCTCGCGGACCATGTCTTCACTGTTCAGACCACCAAAGATGCAGTCGCGCAGCATCTCGCACATCTCCTTTGACTGAAGCAAGAAGGTGATGTGTCTCTTCAAGTACTCGATGAGGTACAGCTTCAGCTGCCAAACAAGACCGGGGAAGTCTGGTTGGTCAAAGACCCAGCGGCAGAGCTTGGCGAAGTCAGCCAGAAAAGGACCGCTGACCTGCTGTTTACCTCCATTGAATTGAGGAAGGCAGTCGCCCATGATGGCAGTCAACGCCTTCACCACGTCGGGAGCACGGAACTGGGTAGCAGTGCGGTGGACCTTGGCGAGGAAGCAGAGACGCTCGTACGCAGGCAACTCCGTAACGCGTCGAGAGATTTCGAACTTGTAGAAGAAGTGAAGTACTTCTTCGATGTACTTGGGGTCGTAGCGGTCAATGCGACCTGCATCGCTGTCATCATCGCAACGCTCGAGTTCGATCATGGTGAGATAAGTGCCCTGTGCTTGTCAGGGCCGTGTTCACGTTGGATCTTTGCGTCGCGTACCTTAGGCTGGGGAGCAGAGAAGAGCTCTGCGAAGTACTCGCTGTTTGCAGCCAGGACCGAACGATGGACTTTCCATACACAACCGTTGCACTTGATGCGAAAGTCGACATCACCTTGCTCGCGATTCTCCCACATCCTGACAAACGTGTCAGTAGGTTGTGTCGGGTATTCATGGGCAGACTTATTTGATTGGTACTCACTTTTCGAGTAAAGCCAGGCTTGAGGCTTGCTTGTAGTCTCTGCCTAAGGCGAGAGTGCTGGTGGACAACATCCAGGTCTGCCCGTGACTCAGTGGTCTAGGGGACCACTCGAATCCGTAAGGTAGAGAGGCGTGGAGGGGCGCGGAGCTGCTGGAAGTGTTGCTGGAAGAGCGTAGGAGCTGGGCAGTGTCGTCGGACGTTTGGCTAGAAGAAGGCCTGCCAGCGATCTTGTCGCTGAGTCGGTTGAGCAGCTTCATGGTCGTCGCGCCGATGAGGTGTTTGCGAGTAAACGAAGACGGAACAACTTTGAGAACGTAGAGCTTGACGAAGGGCGATGCCTCTCGCAAGTGACTCTGGTCGAGTGAGTGAAGTAACATCTGTGATGATCTTTCTGGCCATCCTTCGCTCACTTTATCATTGTCTGTCTTTCTGATTTTTGCGAACGGTACAAAGAGAGTATATCTACTTGACTACGCTTTACCTCGATGCTTGGACTGATTGAATGAGTAATCATGACCGTTCATACAGAAGAGGACAATTGAAAGAAGGATCAAGAGAAACAAGAAGTCCGTATTCATACCTTACAGCATGCCTATTGTTTTGGCGTGCAGAATTCTTACTATTTCAGCGACCGCATGGATCGCTTTCAATGGATGATTGGAGTATTCAGTGATTATGCAAGAAAAGAGAGAAGTGAAAGTAAAGAGCAAGCTAGAGTAATTGGTTGAAGGCGGCTAAATTTCGGGTCTGTGGGAGGGCTGGTCTTGGTCGCACCTGTTTGAACACAAGTAACCGTCCTTCTTGAAACTTGGTGTTTCTTGAACCATTCAATTGTTGGCAGATGCTCATGACTTACCCTGATGAGGCCGGAGTTGACTTGTTTACATATGTGTACACGCTTATGTCCGAAAGTTTCTCCTTCTCACGAAATTTTGTTCTTTGTTTTGATAGCAAGGAAACAATCATTATATTGTTATTACTACAATATCTCCATCAAAGCGCGGCTGAAGCAAGCATTTTTGTCGCTGAAAAGAGCAGGTATGTCAACCTGGACAAGATATAGGACATAATCGTCCGTCCCACTGCTGCTCCGCCCCTTCGCAGCGAGATCATGGTCTAGTCTTCCCATCTTTCTTTAGATCAGATTGTCGTAAGTTGGTCCTTGGGATAGGTGGTTTCCTATGAATACAAGGGGGTTCCATAGAGGCTGGCGGAGGTTGGTTTATGGCTTTGCCCGCCCTTCTTGCCTTTTTCAATCTTCTTCTTCGTCGTCCGATTGCTCGTCTTCTGTATCTGAGAGATAGGTCTCTTCTCCGCTTGAAGCTTCTTGGAGGCCGATATTTGCCACATCTGCCGAGGTTCCGACACCTAGGTGATAGTCATAGAGCCATGCAGGCTCTAGCGCCTCCAGCTTTGGAAGGTCTGTAGCCAGGCCAGGAGAGTCGACCTCCGTGGCTTCGTTGATGGCTTCTCTCAATCTCGTCATCTGGGGATCGTACTCTTTGAGGACTTTCAACCAAGCTGAATACTGAGTCATCCTATACTCTTCCCCAGGTGCTTTCTCAGCGATCCATCTACCGAAGGATGGATTTGCGAAGCACTTCGGGCTCCAGGCATTTAAACGGACTTCTGCATACCAGTCGTACGCCGCTCTCTGAAGCTTCGGGCATCGCATCGCGAGAGCAAGATCGAATAGCGTTGCCGCCGCGCATAGCTGGCCCCTGTCAGGGAAAAGCTTAGTAAGCTCCCTGAACTTCTCACCCACATCCCATCTCTGGTCGGCGGAGTAAGTCGACATGTTAGGCTGCTTGCCGTTCCGGAGAAACAGCCAAGCTGTGTGTAGAGCCGCTTCGGTAAACCTGTCAGTGTTGAGGCAGGCTGTCGGCATCTTTGCATCCTGAGCTCTCCAGACGATTTCATCATCGATGTCGAGCTCGGCGTCGCTGTTCACGAGCAGTTGCAAGGTGAAAGACTCGTCAAGGTCTTTCTGCTCGAACATGGCAGAGTATGTGCCAACTTTGAAGCAACCGACCTTCTCACCACGCTGACGCTTACTGTGACCTTCTTCGGGTGTTGGTGGACAAGCGCTATCGGTGCGCTTGCGCTTGCGATGTAACTCTGTGGATTGGACACCAGGCATACTGGCACTCTTATCGTTCTTGTTGGCAACGAGAGCTTCATCGCCGACATGCTCTTCGCTTTGCGACTGTTCTGTTGGCTTTTGGCCCTTCTCAATGCTGTTGGTCGACGCCATGGGTGTGTTCGTGCTGTGTAGCGATTAATTGACAAAGATTGATGGCGTGAGCAGAAGAAGTGCTACACTTTGGATAGGGGATGGCGCAATAGGAGGGGAGAACCACAATCTCAAACAGCATTCACAGAGCCTTTGGGCCATTGCTGACTAGCACATGATTGTTCCGTCACGCGTTCGCCCACCTGGGTCATGACATGTGGGCCCATTAACTTCTGGGACGCCTTTGACAGCACATCTGGACGAGCAGCAGGTCTCTTCGAAGGCATTGTGCGTATTCACGTTGCTGAGCTCCGAAGGGGAATCTCGTATTGGCTGCCTATGTCAAAGCACCGGTACACAAGCAGAAAGAAAGTATAGTCTATATATGAGGTAACGAAAGCCGACCATTCAGCGCTCTGAGGCACCCTTCTGTAAAGTCTAGGTGCCGGTTGTCTGGCATTTCGCGACATATGTATCTCAAGGGTAGTGACCACATCTCCTTACCTAGTGCTTAACTTCAAGAAAGCAGTCAACGATCTCGCTGTAGGAAGCATACAACGAGGAACAAGTTACTAAAGCCATCTTTATTGGCTTGCGATGAAGGATGGATCTGGGCTTTAGGCTCTTTTCCCACCTTGAACCTTCCTCACTCAAGAGGGTCACGAGCATGTCTTCTTCCGTTTAGAAGCGCTGCGTTTTGCTGGCATCGATTGCTTTTTCTTTAGTTCGGCTCCCAGCCAGATGGTCATGCTGCCAACAACGAACTCCACCTACGACCTGCCTGATCGAGCTACTTTGTACACGTGGTCCTGCAAGCAAATGGTACTAGAGTGAGAGAAGGTGTCATGATTGAACAGTAGCTACCATTCCTGCAAAGCGATAGCCTTCCTCCAGATCGCAGTCCGATCATCTTGACGGTCGTACCAACACACTCGCTCAGATATGCTTCCCAGCCTTCCTCTGTCGAAGCCGTAAGTCCATGACTGATCTCTTCATCACACTGCGTCACGAGGTACCACGCAGCCGATGCGAAACTCCATCGATCACCATTCACAAGCGCCAGTACTTGGACTGGGCCTTCTTGTTCTGCCTTCTGCACCTGCTGCATCGATATACCTGAATCCGTCATGTTCGTAGCTAGCCACTGGGCGTACTTGAGGTTGAAGGCTGGACTTTGCATGTTGCGAGTACCTTGGCCAGGAACACCTGGATAGTGGTTGATATTGTATTTGAACGAACCAGACTCATAGAGCATAAGTGAGAGCAGAGCGGCTTGTGTGCCGAACGCGTGTATGCTGAAAGAGTGGAAGGCCAGGTTGATCCAGGGTGCTGCATCGGTGGCAGTCACGCATTCGGTCGAATACGGTGCTCCAAGGCAAGACGCACTATCGGGCGCGATAGCTGTGATGTCTGCGCTTGCGAGACGCCTCATGTTACAGGGAGGAACAGGTGTGGTGCAGACGGGCAGTGCTAGCGAGAAGATGACGAATAACGCTTTGAATCTCATGATGTTTGATTCCGCTGATCCTAGCATGGAGCTGAGCAATTGTGAGAAGGCTAGCAGAATATAAGGATATCTGGAAGTTCTGAGGACAAGATAGTGGACATAACAAAGAGCCACGAGGATCGTCAAAACATCAAAGATCTCATCAGAGAGAAACACTGACCCTGCACCGAATTCTCTTGAACGTGACTCTCTATTGTCCTACCTGACGACGGGAGTGAAGGTGTTTGGGCAGCCAGCAGGAACACGGAAGCTTTCAAATCGAGCCACAACATTGTTTCATCCTCCCATCCGAGCGCGCATCACACCATGTCCTCGCGCGCAAGGAGAAACCTGGCTATCTCTTGGTGCAGCAACCACCCCTGCGCCTGGTATCTTGTCCACGTCATGATCTAGCAACTCGAGACGTTCACGCACGCGAAGCAGGCTGTCGTCCTCCATGGTCAAAAGCGAGACATGGACAAACATGCATATCGCGCGTCACCCCCTTTTGTCAAGTCCGTGCACTCAGTACGGCTATCGGTAAGGAACACTCGGTACGACGTGTTCAATGGACTGCAGGTAGGCTAGAAACCACACTTTACAGATTCGTCGTTGGTGAGACAAAGGTCTTTCGTGCAATGTTGTACACGGCTGACTTGAGACAGGGTTGTCCCCACGGCAGGGTGGTTAGACATAAAGATGTGCTGTGAATGCGAACCATACCCCTCGGTGACTCTATCGTCATATAAGCTGCACGTTTGGGTCGGCTGGAAACTGTGTCCATGTAGGTAGCCAATTGTACGCTTCCGAGGGGTCATGTTGCCTGTTCTCATCATCGAAGTGTGGATGTCCTAGGGACTACTCAGACGTCATATCTAAACACACATTGAATGATCACGTTCTGTCTCGCGCCGATACATTTTTGTTTTTGGAAGATGCTTGACGGGTGTGCACCAAGTTTGTAGAAATGAACACAAGTGATCTTCGATTGTGTATGCCAGTGTAGACCGCTGGACTAGTTTGTCTCTTGCTTCTCCCAATCAGCTACAAGGTAGAAAGATGAGGAACGTGTTGTGTACAGTTTCCTGCATCGCTACCACGTACCACCAATTCTGCTTGGCAGCAAGACGCGTCGGATGAAGAGTCGAGAAGAACTTTTTGTCTAGAATCATTTTGCCCAAAACGCCATCGCTAAAAGAAGGGGGTATACCAGTCACCACGATTGTCTGACTCTCTCCTAGAGCTCATCACAGTCAATCACGCTCCTGCGCAGCTTGCGCCTATAAGTCTTCTTACAATTCTCGTCACCCCAGAGCAGAACCGATGCTTCAGGGTTGACCAATGCACGCGGGTCATACGATGGGGCTTCGTCGACGATTGTAGCTATTATGCTCTCAATGTGGTTCTGCACATCATAAAGCTTGGTCGGAAAATAGCAAAGTGCTTTGGTCGTAGCGCTGATACGATGATGGAAGAGGGGTGTAAGGACAGTGACCCGTGGCTGCTCTTCTGGGAAGTCAAAAGGGAAGTGTATACGAACATTGACGATTGCACCTGAAAGGTCAGTGTCGTAGTGACCGAAGAAAGTGAGAGTCCAGACGAAGGGATTGGCATCAACGAGGTTGATTTCGATAGAGGGGCCATCACTTGCAGCGTAGTAAGAGCGCAGCGAATCAAATTGATGTTGTAGGTTCATAGCTGTGCCGTGCTGATCAGCGAGTAACTGCTTGCCACTGTCGGACCAAGCGAGTTTTTCAGTCTCGAGAGCCTGCCAGACGCGCTGAAAGCGTGTCTTCAGCGAAGCATAGGCGTATTTGCCACGCATGTCATTGGTACTGTACTCGAATGGTGTGTTCTCGAACTGCTTGCCGTCCTTGACTTTCGTTGCGGCATCGTCGATCGACTTGATATAAGCGTCGTAGTACCAGAGGAAGCGACGCTTGAAGAGGTCTATGAAAGGGCTGAACTCGACATCCGAACCAATGTCTTTTCCCTTAGTTGAGGGATCATGGTCTTTGACACTATCGTCATCCGAGTCGGCAGGTGGAGTATTCAGGGCTATCACGGTCGTTGTGTGATCGTCGTCGGTGATTTGGAGCAGCTGCTCAAGGCGCTGAAGCACCGTTACTCTGAGAGTCTCATGGTGTATCTGCCCAGCAATGGTCAGCACTATGATCACTGTTCGCGCTACAGCATTAGATCGTCGCCCACGTGAAGCTGATCAGGTGGTCAGATTCCAGCAAGTCATCTCCCGAAAGTCACAAGATTACGATATGTAGCGAACACGGCGTTCTTAACAGGGTCGCGATGTGGATAGTGTATGAAATATAACAAACCTTTTGCGCATACTCTCCAGCCTCCTTGTTGGTGATCTTGGTGGTCTCAAATCCGGGCTCGTTTTCATAAGGATTGCAAGACATCAACGATTGTATACTGATGAGAACGCTCTCCAGCCCTTGGGCAATACTCCATTGTTCGCCTGGCTCACCACGCCATGTACCTTGCTTTGGTCAGTCATGGAATGGAGACGTCGACGACGATAATGTGTACCGAGGATACTGAGACAGACTTTTCCGCAAGCGTAGATGTTGGGATTGAACCGGCAGCGACCGCCATTGGTGGTCAAGCATCTCACCGTTGGGGGTTGCGAGGGATATTTGGGGCCGACTTTGACCTTGAACTCGAAGAAACCAAACTCGTAGGGTGTGTCGGGAGGACCGATAATAAGGCAGCGCAGATTACTGACATCTTGCTCAAGGTGGGCGACGGCAAGGGCTAGCACAATCAGTAGGGATATCTCGGGTAGAAAGTAGAAACAGGCATACAAAGATCCGAGCCAGTTTGAAGTTCTTTAATCTCCTTGAGAAAAGTCAGACGTGACGCAGAAGCGATAGTTGTATACTTGCTCTCAAAATGCGCATAGTTGACGAGTTGTTGGCCATTCTGAGCAAGGACGAGTGAAGGATATAGGTTGGTGGTGCTAACGAGAGTGAGATCGAGAGGCCCTTGTCTGATACATACGCCCGCACTGGCGCGCTGGCACTCTGTCGCAAAATCTCGACAGAGAAGAGACAGTGTTGGGTGAAATGGTTCATGCTTTGCGATTGAGAAGCGCGTTGACACAGGGCGTTGGTTGTCAACTGACGGACGATCCTTGGACCGTCTCTTGCTCCACACCGCCCGCCCGCCCTCAGTCTCTTGGATTGTGGACAGCGTCGAGAGAGCTTGAGCTTGAACTGCTGCTAGACAGTCGTGCGCATCCACCATGTTCGTCCAGAAAAGATTCCAGAACCTGATCGACTATTGCTGACTTGTCCACGGCAGGGTTGTCTTTGCTCTACTCGTCATCAACAAGGCCGGTGGACTGATCTACAATCGCACCTTTGCACCCGGTCTCCAGCAGCTCAATTCCAACGACTATCTCATCCTCGCCGGTACCTTTCACGGCATTCATGCCATCTCGCGCTCTCTGTCCCCCATCGCTCCTCCACCTGCACCGCCAGGCAATCGCGCAAACCAAGCCACCGGCATCCAGTCGCTCGAGTCGTCGCATTTCCGTCTGACCTGTTTTCAAACTCCTACCGGCACAAAGTTCCTGCTCTTCACCAGCCCCGAGCAACCCAACACAGACCAGATCGCCCGTAGATGCTATGACATTTATGCCGACTTCGTCATGGCCAACCCCTTTTACAGTCTCGAGATGCCCATCCGCGTCGACAAGTTCGACAGAGCTCTGGCCGCCTATCTCATCCGCCCTTGACCTGTCACGAGCCACGAGGCCCCCTTGACCGCCTGACTCTCGAACTGCTGACGAACTCCTTGTCTATCGTCGACGTTTACATTTCGCCCACCATGACCATTTTGGCTGCAGGTCGCCTAATAACATGCCCACCACCTCAGGAGTACGGTCCTCTGCCTGGTAGTCACATGGGTACTTGCCCACTACTGCCATATGCTCGCTCAAACGCATGCGAGATTAACAATCCCCATGTCGCGGTCCGTTCCGCTCTCAGTGATGCTTCTTCTGCACGTCAGATCATGTCACGAACCTACGTGTGTAACAACCAGTGTATCACTATCAACAAGACAGCGAATGTATGCCCGCACGTGTGGGTGGCCTGGCCATAAGGCTGCTGTCCCTGCTGTCGCCTAATCTCCACCCAACGACTCCGTGTTCGAAGGCACCAGGAGACCCCTGTCGCTCTACGTCCGTACAATATTATGAATCTTGAGTCAGCCCGATCATGCCCGAACCGCTGTTTTGACTCAACGGTGCGGCTTAAGCTTGAGTTCATCATCTGCGATCAGAGACAACCGTAGCGGTAGTCTAGAGTAGCCACCTGCTATGTACTTATCTATATCTGCCCATGTGGCCACAACGAGCAATACATGCAAGCTAAGCCAGATGGAAATTGAGCTAGTGACTCGGTCGTTCAAACGGCATAAACGTCATCAAGTTGTGTCTATTCATAATCATAGCCTTTTACTTTTGGAACTCACCCGTTGTAACCCTGCTCCTTGGTACGTGGAAGCATGAGCATGTGTTTGATTCTATCGGAGACTAGGCTGATCTCAGGTGTGGAGTTCCGGCCGGCCTTGACCGACAATCTTCGACCAGCCTGAGCCATGTGCTGCGGATGTGGCTTTCGTTGTCTCTTGAAAGTCAAAAAAAGATTTAACCACCTTCTGATTTAGGAAAAAGAGACTGCATCCTGTGAGGGTAAAAACGCTTAGTGGCGGGACAAAGGACGATCCGAGTTCTGTCTGACCAAGGTGGTGAGGGCATAAGTGTGACTCGTGAGGATGAAAAGAGTTGACGATCTCGAGTTCCCGCCGGGCTTGTTTTCGGGCATGTGGCTGTTCACCCCTCTCGCCGCGTGCGGCCCACGTTGTCCATCACCTAGATCTCACTTCCATGGTGTTTGCTGATCTCTTACTCAAAAGCGGCTGCTTGTATCATGACATATACGAGCCGTTTCTGCCGCATCAATCACGTCAAGGGTGAAGGATCAAAAAGCATATACTTTCTCTCGTGCATATTTTCTAGACTACGAGGGGCCTGTTTGCACGTCAATCAGATTCCCTCACCGAGATCATGTTGAGGCGCGCCACTTGAAGATCCACACAATAGTTGTGCGACCAGACCGGAGAAATGCTCAGCGCTCAGACATCCACAGAGTCGAGTTGCTTTGGTAACTTTGACCACCCCATGATCTCTTGAATCATAAGGTTTTGCCGTGACTGGCCGAGGAGTTTCAACACCACAAGTCGAGTGCAGATGACGTGCATTAGCCCGCCGCAGATATCTCTCTGTATCTGTAACACAGGCAAGGTGGGGATGCCTCATCAAAAAGTCCGCAATGGCTCAGCAGCAGAGCGCACGGTTGACGCTGCTCTCTTTGCTCTGCCTGTGACACGCTGTTTTGCTTCCAGCTACCAGGATGACGAGGGAGAGCCTGCAATGCGTCCTGTTGTGACCACACGGGCGCATAAGGGTGATCTATCGTGCTCCCTCTCCTCACCCCGTAACCCCTGGCGTGTGTTGGGCCAGAACCGGGCTGTATCCTCATGCTTTTAGGCGCTGCCAACGGGCAGAAGGACAACAAGACGATTGATGAACTGATTTCCATTATTCAATTTGCTCGGCACACGCGGAAGTAGATCTGGTTGTTGCGCAACCCTGCCGATTGGTTCGCCAATTCCAACGCTGGGGAAGGCGTCCAGTCTGCGAGTGAAGGACGAATGGTGTCCTGTACTCTCATGCTCTGTTTCCTCTTGACCTTCGGATAGGTAGAGCCGTCTGATCGGCAACAGGCAGTAGAAGCAGCATCAGCAGTAAAATCTCCGCTGCACCACTCGAGACTCATTTCCTGACGCCGTGAGGACTTGCCATGCTGCATCGTGTATCGGCTGCAACCAGCACCAACTTACATGTACTAGGGCATGTACATACAGCAAAATTTCCCGGTGCATACAATTCGTCTCGTACTGTCAAAGTACTTTCAAGTGCAGCTATAGAGTTGATGTTGGAGAAACAAAAAGACGCCCGCTTCCAAATCGCCAGTCTTGTCCCTGTCATGTAGATCCCGTGCACGTCGCGGCAATGAGACATGGAAAGCGGAGCCTCGATATGTGTACGGCCGAATGGTTTTAGGAGCCCAAGAAAACCCACCTGGCCCTTTTGGTTCCCGCTATTTTTCGCGGGCGCAGGGCAGACCGGGGCTAGAGCAAAATCCACGTGCTGTGAGTTTCGTTGCCGATCCTAGACAGTGACCATTCCGAGGTCTGCATAGTTTCCTCTTTTCACGCGATACTCGTTACAACTCTTGCTCACCTTCTCCCGGCGTAACTCTTGTGAACCATTTCTCCCTCCTTCCCCTCCACAGGACCTCCTCATCGTCCCTTCCATCCACTAATTTAGCCGGACTCCGCAGCTTCTGACGGTTGCGCTTGCTTCTCGCACATTTCGAGACTCATTTGTTTCAGCTTCCGCAACACTCGACTCTTTCTTTTGGCGCGTTGCGCAAGTCGGGCCAACGTCGAATGCAAGGCACGCTCTGACGGACAAAGGCAGCACCCCCTCACACCACGCTCTAGTCATCCCAGCACCTGGCCAAACATTTGACAGCACGACGGAGTCCCGTGTATCCAATCGCCTCTCCTCGTCAGACGGCAACCGGAGTCTGATGCTCTTGCTGCCGCTTCTGCTGCAATCTTCTTTTCAAGCTCCGATCAGCGCCCCGTGTGGATCAATTGCACCTTTCATTTGACTCTAATCTCGAGACCTTTCACCAAGGCGGTTTCTGTCCTATTTTTCTCCTTTTTTCTATTTGCTTCCCGCGATCCGCCCGAGCAACAGCGAAGGATTCGAAAAGGCATCGATTCAACTAGTTGAAAACCACCACATTGGTTTTGGAACCAGGCGTTGGCTTGCTTCTCGTGAACGCCTATTGCAGCACCGTTGAAAAACCGCCGCATACATTTTCTCTTTGCGCCTGCACACGCCATCTCTGCAGCCACATCCGCTTTCGAGGATCCTCATCGACGTCCCCACGTTGTTGGCGCCTCCACAACTCTTCCCTATCTTCCTGTCCTCATCTTTTATTCTTTGGAATTTCCACATAGGTGTGTATTTTCTGTCTTCTCAATAAGTCAATCGTTCTTTTGTTTTGTGGGCGGAGCACGTGAGCGTTGATTTGAGCAGACCACTTACGTTCTCCAGGATTTCTACTGGACAGCTTGAAAATCTGCCTTTGCTTCGTGACCTCGCTACTGGAGTCACTCTCAAACTACCTCAAGCAGGTGACCTCAGGATCCACTGCACAAAAGCAGATTTCGACTGGTCGTTCTTTCTTTTGCGCGCTGCTCGTGAGCTCCATCCTTCTTAACCGTCTCTCGTGAACACCATTCTCTATCTTTCACGCTTCGACGTTGAACACGAATTTGCCATACGACTTCCTCCTGGCATGAACATGGCCGAGAAAACCGAAAACCAGCAATCTCAACAACCTTCGCCATCTCAGATGCTACCTTCTATTACAACTCTGACGAACGGTCTGCCCAGCTCTAACCAGTACTCTCCTCCAAATCGGCAGCCTTCTCATCTTCCTTCAAGAGACTCGGGCACTTGGCCGCCGATACATCCTCAGATGAAGCGTAAGTCAGCTACCGGCCTCCTCAATCTCCACGTCCTTGCCCACAACCCCTGCCGTTGCTACGCCTGTAGGCACCTGCCAAGGCTGTAGCTTTAGCTTTAGCTATTTTTTTTTTTGGTATCTGTTGATTTGGTCCGAGCAAAGCTGACCTCTCTTAGCTGTCGAGTCCCACATGAACAATCAGTCACTTCAAGTAGCAACCCTGCTGAATCCAGATGACGGTCAATCGAGGAACTCGATACCCAACACGCCAACTTCGAACAGACTCTCGCAGCACCAACAGCAATCAAGTACAATCTTGCCGTCGATCAACCAGACATTCGACGCAGGTAATCGTGGAAGTGTGGACTACCATCAAGCCTTCGACTCGCGCAGAAGTAGCATTGACAGCCGTGTCCACAATGGTATCTCCAATCTAGGTCTCAACAACCCCACGTCTCCCTATGAAAGTCAGAACGGTTCTCAAGTCTCGTTAGCTGCCAGCCTTCGACGCCCAAACAATTCAGGCCCCATGTCACCTATGAGTGGTCGTGGTAGCATTCGCGGTCAAGGTCCAAGAGTCGCACCTCCAATCGTCGGCGCCTCTCGAGTTCCAGGCGGTCCTGACCCAATGGCTTCGAAGCCAACACCTGGTCATGCCTGGGCTTTCCCTGATGATCCTATTGCCGAGGAATCGAGGCGCGAGTCAAGTAGCGACGACTCTCAACGTCACAGCATTTCTAGAACCAACAGCTACGCTGCATCTTCCGTTAGAAGCAGCATATTCTCTCAGGGTGAAGGCCTTCCTTATGGTCAGAGGCGATTTGAGGACGACGCTCCGACCCATCATCATCACAGCATGAGCCAACACAGGGTGTCTGCTCTTCAAAACGAGGCCAGCATTTCGGGTGGTGGTAACTACAGCCGCACGCCAGAGTTGCGAATCAGCCACAAGCTTGCCGAGCGCAAGCGCCGTAGTGAGATGAAAGACCTGTTCGAAGAGCTCAACAGAGTTGTCCCAACCAACGGCGGCGCGAAGGCTAGCAAATGGGAGATTTTGACAAAGGGTGAGTTCAGCTGGACAGTATTCTTCATGAGAGTCACTAACGTGTGACAGCAATTGAGTATATCAAGACCACTCAGGCTCAGGAAGGTAGACTGGTGAACGAGGTCAATCGCCTTCGTGATGCTTCGGATTACGCTCGCGACGCGCAGTTGACGATGGACAATCTTCAGACGGAGATCGCGGTCATGCAAGAACGTCTCAAGTTACTCGAGCCTGGCAATCCGCACATCTACGGTGCATACACGTCGAAGATGTCACAAGCTCATGCTCAAGCCCAGGCCAACGGACAACCTCGTCAGTTCTCGCTGCCAGCCATGAATGCTGTCCCTCCACCTCCTCAGCACTACAATGCATCTAGTGCCGCGCCCCAAGGGATGCAGGGTGTAGAGTACGGCAATGGTCCCAGACACCACTAGGATGTATCACTTACAGTCCTAAATCTAGCACAATGGTCTCTCCAACGTGCTGACTCCAAATCGAGACGAGATACTACGACAAAACGACAACAATAATAGGGCGCAAAACGGAGTCTAATGCTTTTCGGACGGAATGCATCTGGTACTAACAGTGGGAAATAACATACGGGGGTTTCTTTCGCATACTGGGTGTATTCCTACTTAACATACGGGTGGTATCAGCAGCGCGCCAAGCCTCTGATGTAGACTGTCTTTTTCTTTCTTCACACTGCTTTGTCGCCTATCTACATTTGACGGACTTGACAGGAGTTCTCGGCGGTCACTTACTCTCTCTCATTTTTTGGCGGGCAACACTTTGGGCGGCGTCTCACGACAGTCTTACATGTGAACCAAGATGGAAAATCGATTAGCGATTTGCTCATTCTAGCTATGATAATATCTCGATACGCGCGCAAATCATTTCAGCACATCCACATTCCATAATTAGACTCTTACGTATTATTCAGGACGACAGTAGGGCTACAGAAAACGGAGAACGAATGCGTGTACCTGCGGCGGCCGCGGAAGCCGACTGCAAGATCCGGGAAGGACTTCGAGGGACTGAACGTGTCTGACGGACAGGTTCGAAGCACATGTTTCTTCTGGCGTTTGGAGAAAGGTCTGGGAGGGTCGGTGTGGCTTGGTGGGCGCAGCTGGGTGGCTCAGCGTGTACATAAGTAATTCGTCATTTGTCAATGATACGAACGGGCTGGCAGATGAGAGCGAGGCATTTTCGACAAGCTGTGTATATATCGTGAGATGCCTACGGACGTCGACCAACAATCACTTTCAATTGACCTTCACAACTAAAACAAGCCATCATACAGCAAAAGGAATAGAAGCACATCAAGCTTTCTCGAACAAAAGCCACAACAGCGAACAAGCGTCATACCCAGACCCTTAGTGCCTATCACAGTTGGATCGCGTCTCCGCACAGGTCCAGGTCAGCAGACAAGTCGGCGATCACTCTTCATACAGAATTCGCATCTTCCTCCCGATCGGACTCTCACACTCACCTCTTTCTTGACCACCAACAGAGAAAAAAAAGGCATTCCAAAGGTGAGTCGCAAACGATTGTGGCGCCAAGGGGGATATCGGGTAGCGGCGTTCCAAGATTGTATTGGCACAGCACAACAAGACGCCGGCTGGACGCGTACTCAAACCATCTAAAATCAGGCGGACCGAAAGCTGACGAGGGTTTCGACTTTCTTTGCGCCACAGATCTTCTTGCTCTTCATTATCTTCATCTAATCGCTCACTGCGTCCATCGCTCCTACACAAATCGCCTCCAAAATGTCGAACTACTACCCTCAGCAGCCCCAGCAGGCGTAAGTCGCAACAAGACGTCGCTTCACATTGACCTCCGGCTGACCGAGTCATAGTTACTACGGTCCTCCCCAGGGTCAATATGGACCTCCTCAAGGCCAGTACGGTCCTCCTCAGGGCCAGTACTACCCTCCCCAGCAACAAGTATGCGCTGCTTCTCCTGATCCATCGACCGCATACTGATTCGATATACAGATGGGCTACCAACAGGGACCTCCCATGATGCAGCAAGCACCCCAGAAGAAGGATCGCGGATGCCTGTCTTCCTGGTAAGAAAGCCGAGGTCACAAAAGAGAGGAAAAATCTCGGGACTAACATGATACTACAGCTTGGCAGTGCTGTGCTGTTGTTTCGTTTGCGAAGAAGGCTGCGAGTGCTGCGCCGACTGCTGTAAGTTTCCATCGATCGACAACGAGACGAAGGACACATAACTAACAATTACGGCTACAGGCGAGTGCGCAGAGGACTGCTGTTAAACACGCTACAACAAGGACCTGGTCGAGCATGTCAGAAAACTGCGACATGAACAACCTGGATCACAATATGCTACGAGGAAAGAGCAGTGTGCATAATACGAGATGGAGCCGCCGGAGGAGACCTGGCAAACACATGCCTTGTCATTTGAGAGGTTGAGCTGTTCTCTGCCTTTTCCTTTTTTTTCGAATCCGTCTACAGTCAGCGACCTACAACAGGGTCCCCTCATTTTCCTTTGTCTTGACGAACTTATGCTTCTTAGTCCAGCTGAGCGCCAGTAATTGGTTTAGTAGCAGCCACCGCTTGACGCGTCGAGGCGTCGTTTATACTATTTTGTTTCGCTTTGCATTCGACTATCACCAAGTGTGCCATCATAGGAGATGATCAATAGATATGCAAGACGGTAGCCAAGAGATATGATGCGGGAAGATGGCACGGGTATGGCGTGTCCACTCAGGTGATGGTCGCGGGTGTGGAGAAGAGCCGTCAAGCTGCTGGACCCTCTGAATCAACTTTTTTTTTGAACTTGCTTTTACCACCAATTATCCATATCGCACCCCCCAACATGGTCAAGAGAAAGCACGAAAGCATCGAGGCCGACACGAACGGATCGGCCAAGAAGACAGCGAAGTCCCAGAGCGACGTCCACGCAAACTTTGGCGACAAGCTGTTTGACCGCGATGTCGTCACAAAGTACCGCGACGACTATGCGAAAAGCGGGCCGTAGGTCGAATCGACTGCTTGTGTATAGCCTGGCTCTGACATTATACAGCTACTTGCATACCGTTGTGTCTGGCTTGATCAACGACTCACTTCTCCGTTCTGTCCGCCGCGAGATCATCGACAATGTTCACTTTACACCAAAAGAAACCGATATCTACAAGATCCACCAGTCCGGCGATCTTGCCAACCTCTCAGGTCTCGACCCTTCTGCACTCAAGCTGTTGCCTTCGCTGCTCACTCTACGCGACTCACTTTACTCTTCCGAGTTTCGCGCATGGGTCTCGGAAGTCTCAGGCGCTGGCCCTCTGTCGGGAAAGAAGACGGACATGGCTGTCAATGTATACGCTCCTGGTTGCCACTTGCTGTGCCATGACGATGTCATTGGTACCAGACGTGTCAGCTACATTCTCTACTTGACCGACCCAGACAAGCCATGGCAGGCCAACTGGGGTGGCGCATTGCGCCTGTATCCCACCGAGGAAAAGACAGACAGCGATGGCAAGAAGGTCAGAGTGCCACACTACGACTTCACAAAGGTCATCCCGCCAGCCTGGAACCAATTGTCCTTCTTCACCGTTCAGCCCGGTCAGAGTTTCCACGATGTCGAGGAGGTCTTCAAGCGCAAAAAGGGCGAAAGCGAGGACGATGGTGGTCGAATCCGCATGGCTATCTCTGGCTGGTTCCACATTCCGCAAGAGGGAGAAGATGGCTTCGAGCCTGGACTTGAAGAGAAGTTGGCTGAGCGCAGTTCTCTGCAACAGCTGCAGAGCAAGAACGACGAGTTTGACTTGCCTCAAGAACAGTGGATCAACCACGACGAGACAACAGACAAGACCGAGGGCACAGAGGAAGAAGAGGAGGTCGAGTTCGATGAGAAGGACATGGATTTCCTGATCCAGTACATGACGCCGCAATATCTCACACCAGACACAGTAGAGGAGCTATCCGAACTCTTCGCTGAGGAGTCAAGTCTGCAGCTCGCCAACTTCCTGTCCAAGAAGTTCAGTGCCCGTCTGCGCAAAGACATTGAAGCCCACGACGGCAAGAGCGAGCCTGCAACCGATGGCTGGGCAACAGCAACTCCTCCCCACAAGCATCGCTACCGCTTCAAGCACGCCAATCCTTCTGCTACTAACAAATCCGCATACGACGAGCTCCTCAACAAATTCCTGCCCTCTCTTGCTTTCCGCAAATGGCTGAGTCTGGCCACCGGTCTCACCTTAGCAAAGAGCAGTATTCTGGCACGCCGCTTCCGCAAGAGCTTGGACTACACATTGGCAACTGGCTACAACAAGTCCGAAGCACAACTCGAGTACTGTCTCAACGTCACACCTTCAAAAGGATGGGGCGCCGACGAGGAAGAAGAGGAAGAAGAGACGGCCAACGGAATCGAGAAGAACGGATCAAAAGAAAAGGGTAAAGCCAAGGTCGCTACAACAAAAGAAGAGGAAGACGACAATGTAGGCGGTTACGAGCTTTACATGGCTGGCGATGATGATGACGATGAAGATGAAGACGACGACGACGATTCTCACTCCGACCACGGCGTCAACATCCCTCCCAATGCTGCTTCAGCAACAGGCGCTGGAAACCGTCGCATTGCTAAGCACAAGAAGAAGGCAGCAGATCCTGCAATCTATCAAGCTGGTAATGAAGAAGACGATGGCATTCTTTTCTCCAACCCAGCAAATTGGAATACATTGTCTGTTGTTCTCAGAGACAGAGGTGTGCTGAGGTTTGTCAAGTATGTCAGCGAGAGCGCCAAAGGTGATAGGTGGGACGTCGTTGGTGCTGTCGAGGTTATCGATGACGATGACGACGAGGATGAGGACGGTGCCGAGGAGTAGGGCGATACTGTTCTGTATGTCCTAGATCTTATGTACATATATGTCTGATGACGAGGGTTGATTGAGATAGATAAAGACCCAAAAGTGCTTCGTACTTCCCCATGTTCACTGACTCTTACTTTGTTGTTGATGCGATTGTGCTGCATGCAGATCTCCACAATTCTCCGAAACTCAACCCATACCGATCCGTAGATCAACACTCACCCTTTTAAATCCATGTGGTGCTTAGCGAGACTGTCACAGCATATCTTAAATTTGATTGGCGCAATGCTGTGCTTGTAGAACCTGTTCACATGAGCGAGCTGAGTAATCGCTCAAGAGGATTCTATGTGATGAGCTCAGCAGAGGGGCTCTCGAAGCAAGCCTGACCCTGTTTTGGTAGGATCCGCAACGCCCTGTTCGACCCGGAAGCTCCGTAGTGAGATTTGTAAGTGCTGGGTAGGCTACCGTGAGTATAAAAGTGCGAGGTAGGCCGAGTCTATGATTGTTTCTGTTGTCTTTGGTCCTTACACAATTAAGCCCTCCAATCACCGATAGGAGCTCAAACAAAACAAATGGCTCCCACGTCTGTTCCTTCCTCCGCAGTCCTTAAGCCGGGATCTCTTATCCTCATCACTGGTGTAACTGGCTATATCGGTGCTCACTTAGCAGACCAACTACTCCTCCGAGGATACAAGGTTCGAGGCGTGGTTAGGAAACCAGCCGATTGGTTATCCCGAATCTTTGATTCAAAATACGGCAAAGGCAACTTTGAAACATGGTTTGTGGCTGATCTGACCGACGAGGAAGCTCTGTCAAAAGCCATGCAAGGTATGGACCTCATAACAACTAAGATTTGCGTCTGCACAGTCATAGGGAAAGATACTAATCGACATGTACAGATGTAAGCGGTGTAGCTCACGTAGCCAGCGATGTCAGCTTCTCTCCAGACCCAAACGTTGTCATCCCCATTGCCGTCAACCTCGCAACCACTGCTCTGAAAGCTGCAGCAAAGGCTTCTTCCGTCCAAAGATTCGTCCTCACATCTTCCTCAGCTGCAGCATCAGTCTGCGAGCCAAACGTTCCTCGTACCATAACTGCTTCGTCCTGGTCTGACAGCTACATTGAGCAAGCCAGAAAACCAGGCCCTTACACCCCAGATAGAGCTATCTCTACATATGGTGCCTCCAAGGCTCTAGCGGAACAAGCCGTTTGGAACTGGGCTAAAGAAAACGCTTCCAGAGGTTTGGTGGTCAACACCGTGCTTCCTGATTTCAACCTTGGTCTACCCATCTCGCCAGAACATCAAGGTTGGCCCAGTAGCGTACACTTTGCTGTTGCACTCTTCAATGGTGATGTGCAAACTGGAAGGATGCTTCCTCCTCAGTATTATATTGCTGTGCAGGATGCGGCATTGTTGCATGTTGCTGCTTTGCTGCATCCTGATGTGAAGAACGAGCGTATCTTTGGGTATGCGGAGCCCAAGAACGCAAATGCAATCTTGAGATTGTACAAGGAGTTGTACCCAGACAGAAAGTTTGCAGAGGAAGATCCGGAGGAGGGAGAAGATCTTGGGGTGGTTGAGGAAAAGGAAAATGCAGAGAGATTGCTGCGCTGGATCGCTGGAAAGGAGTGGACGAGGATGAAGGACAGTCTGAAGGAGGTCGGAGATTATTTGATCGCGCATGAGAAGACTGATTGAGCTTGCACGGCCTGATTAGGTCACGAGGGATTTTATTGTCATGGACGTGACAGCTAATAAGTCAGCCTCGACGACTGAATTTACATAAACGTGAACACGACCGCAGCGCTTGTTCCTATAGACTTCAATTCGTGCAGTGATCTTAATTCAATTGGTGCTCTTGGTGTAGGGACCACAGTAAGGCTCGAGACAAGCGGCGCCCTCGGCAGCACATTCACTGGCACCGTAAATCGCATCGCACCGATACTGGCATCCTTCGCAGAAGTAATATTGAGGGGCAGCCAGAGTGGTGGGCTTGAGCGTGACCTCAAGACGAACGCAGTAGGGATAGCTGTCTACATCCCCGACAGTAATATCATAGATCTTGAGTGGCTTGCTCAGATCGACTTGAGCGGGAGAACTGGGCGCTGGGTAAGGAAGAGGGTCTGGACAGGCCATCCATGTGTAGTGGCGAGTCTCGTATTTGGTACGAATGGTCGGAGCTCCCAGGGCGCTGACAGTACTGTTGTCAAGGATCATACTGGTTCCTGTGTTGCGAGAAACGTCCCAAACTCCAATGTCCCTCTCTGCAGCACCCACAGCGGCGTATTTGAGTGACAGGCCGCCAAATGAGTCGTCGAGACCTGCAGGGGACATCTGTTGACCACCCTGTTGGAGGATACCCATGAACCAGTATGAGTTCGCTGCAGCAGATCCACTACCGTATACAGGTCCCGACACGATTGTGCTGTTCGAGGCAGGGCATCCAGGATCGTAATCAGGGCAAACGGCTGCAGCATCTTGGTTGATCCAGAAGAAGCCACTGTCAGCATTGATGGGCTTGCCATGGATCTCAGGCACGCTCTCGTTGTATGCGTACATGGTCCAGGCAGGTGCTGCCATGGCTGTCAGAGGAGCGGCCAATAGGCCAGCCAGAGTAGAAGTCTTCATGACCTGATGCTTGCTTGTTGAAAAGGAGAGAAGCAAGTTTGCAGAAAACATGTGAAAAGTACACTTTGTAGGGTCCAGTTGTGATGATCTTCATTGTCAGGACCCGCCTCTCAAAATAGCCCACCTTTACTGTCGTTATGACGCTCAACTGCGTGCCGCACGAATCGCTACACATGCAGTTTCCCGTTCTAGCTTCGTATCTCCAACCAGAAGGATTTTGGGGAAGCTTTGACTGCTCAACAATCGCTTCCGCGGGACAAGTTTAGGCTCCAGAGACGCAATGAGCGCGAAATTCGAATGCCTGAGACGTCAGGTCTGCCATGAGTGTCATGGTCATACATTCGTACGTATATATGCTGTACAATCACCAATGTAGGCGTGTTGTCACTTAGATCGAAAGTGGCAGATGCTCACTTTGTGAGCCTGCCAAAGCTTGTGCTTGAACCTCGGTTAAATTACCTTGCTATGATCTTCCATCTTGTCCTATCGATGCAGACCAATCTCGAGGACCAATTCACGTTTTCGTGCCCTCATCGTTTACGCAGCGCTCGGGTGACCAGCGTGTGCTGAATAATCGCCTATGGAGGGATAATTACTGCAGGCCGGACACGGAGGAATTCAACGCTCTTTCCTCCGGTCTTGATTGATAATACCCAGCCATATCTGTTGATGAAGAGATAGAAAGTCGTAAGAAAGAGCAACAATACGACGCCGACATTCTGAACCGATTCGACTTCACGAACTCTCAAACCATTCTGGTCACCTAGTACAATGGCAACATACCTCATCACTGGCGCTTCTCGCGGCATCGGACTCGAGCTTACCAAGCAACTGCTCGAGCTGCCAGTCTCCAAGGTCTCCAAAGTCTTCGCAGTCGCTCGCAACCCCAAATCCGATGCCATTGAGCAACTCGTGAGAGTGTATCCTGAGCGCGTTTATCCGGTCTCTGCTTCTGTCGACAACGATGCTAGCATCCGGGAGGCAGCCGAGATTGTCAAGATCAAGCTGTCTGGCCATGGCCTAGATGTTTTGGTTAACAATGCTGGAATTGCTGGCCTGACCCCTGGGTCAATAAAGGATATGGACCCCGACCAGCTGACTCAGATTTTGGATGTCAATGTGATAGGAACACAGAGAGTGACTGCTGCTTTCATGCCTTTACTCGAGCAAGGCACACAGAAGAAGATCATCAACATGTCTGTGGATCGACACCACTTAGGATGGAGCGGAAGCTGATAAGATTATTAGATCTTCCGGACTTGGTTCCTTCGCCTATGCCGATCACACTGCCGCGATGCCTACCGATGCATACATCATCTCCAAGACCGCGCTCAATATGCTTACTCTGAGATGGGCGAATCATTACTCAAATGCTGGATTCACTATTCTTGCCATCTCTCCTGGTGTATGCAACACTTGAGAACAACTACGTGACACGTGTTTGCTAATACTTCACTGTAGTGGTTAAAGACAGACATGGGCAACGAGAATGCAGACCTCAGCGTTGATGTAGGTGTGGCTGAGGTTAAGAGGCTCATATTGGAGAGCGGAAGAGAACAGAACGGAAAATTCTTGAACATCAAAGTGCCCAAGACCGAAAAGATGGTTTGGGAGTACGACGGCAAAGAGATCCCTTGGTAGATTGGGAGATGTTTTCCAGACACGTAGCTTCGAATAGATTTGTTCTGCTGAACAAAAAGTTTCAGCACTTTACGATTTCCGACACACATCTGTTCTCAACTTAACGTGTATAAGCTTCAAGCCAACACTTATATTGTACTACCAAGCAGTGGGGTATGATGAGAGTTGTGGGTATTTGTAAGACCAAAGTTTTCGAAGTGAGAAATGGATGTCTGCCGAACTCTGCAGCTGAGGTTCAATCGTGGGTGTCAGGATGGACGAAGAACCTCTCTTGCTCCAGATGTTTCAAATCCCCAAAACTCCTATTTCAAAACACATGGAAATGATTAGAAGACAAACGGCGCAACAATTCGTCCGAACGGCGCATCAGTTCATCCGTATAGGACATGGTGTAGGTTTCTGTAGTACACTAGTCCCAAAAGCGTAATGCTTGCGAGCCCTCGAATGGTCATCATTGTCTAGCTATCAAGCAGAAATGGTCATAAATTTCTAGCTATCAAGCAGAAATGGTATAAGATGTTCAACGTCTACACAGAGTGGAAGTGAAAATCTGACCCATATTGGCGCGAAAACATACTTGCAGACATAATGATCGAAGTTGGGGAAGTGGCAGCACCGTTGACTCTGCCTTCAGGGCTTGTCTTACCGAACAGGCTTGTGAAGGCGGCCATGGCTGAACAGCTTGCAAAGAACGGCCAAGTCAGTGACAAGCTGGAAAGAGTATATGAGAAATGGGGTCAAGGTGGATGGGGAGTAATAATGACCGGTAAGCAGCTACACGCTAAGCAGAGTGAAGACTTACGATATCACCCAGGAAATGTGATGGTTGATGAGAGATACATGGGCTCACCACAAGACACCGCTGTTGGTTTCGGAAACACAGCGGAGACTGAGAGATGGCAAAGAATCACCAAAGCTATTAAAGCCCAAGGAGCACTCGCTATCATGCAGATCAACCATCCAGGACGTCAATCACCAGTCGGTGCAGGATCTCGCGGTCTTTTGGAGAAGAACATAGCGCCCAGCGCGGTACCTATCAACTTCGGTGAAAGCATTGTCGTGAAGACGCTGGTGAAGCTGTTATTCGGCACTCCTGCCGAGATGTCCATCGCACAGATCCAGACAGTGATTAACCAGTTCGTGGATGCTGCCAAGTTTGCTCAACAGACTGGCTTCGACGGTGTGACCATCCACGCAGCACATGGGTACCTGCTCAGCGACTTCCTCTCACCCAGATCAAACACCAGAACGGATGCTTACGGAGGTACGCCGGAGAATAGGGCAAAGATCATCGTAGACATCATCAAAGCCATCCGTGAGAGTGTAGGAGAAGAGTTCAGCATCAGCGTCAAGATGAACTCTTCGGATCAACAGTACGATGTCGAGTCGAATGCAGTGTTGAGACAAGTTGATGTGCTTGTAGCACAAGCTATCGATTTTCTCGAGATCAGTGGAGGGTCGTACGAGAATCCAAGAGTAAGCTATGTCGATTGTTCTTGGTTAGTTCGAGACTGACAGGAGTAGATGATTGGCGGCGATGAGCTGCCAGCGGAATCAGAACGGACACAAAAGCGGGAAGCATTCTTTCTCGATTTCGCGCTCGCGGTTCGCGAAAGACATCCTGCACTTCATCTGATGCTTACAGGCGGATTTCGCACGCGAGCCGCTATGAATTCTGCGCTGAGTTCAAAGGGCTGCGATATGATCGGTGTTGGAAGACCGGCCGCTTTAGTCCCTGATTTCCCTCGTTCAGTGGTTGGTATTGGTGCCAGTAAGGGGATCAGTGAAGCAGAAGCTGGCTTGCAACTTCGAAAAGTCAAGGAGCCTTGGTTTTTGGGTCATTTACCGTTTCCTCAATTGCAGAGGGCATTAGCAGGGGGCGCCGAGACGGCATACTATGGTCAAAGAATTGGACAGATGGGCAAGGCATAGATACCCATGGACCATCCCGAGACCAAGCAAAGGCAACTGACTTCACCTGACTGCGTCTGAACCATCGCATGCTTTTGTGCCGGATTTTAGTATCATCAAGTCATTTGTGGCCATACTTGTATGGTCAGAAAGAAGGCGCTTGTGGCAACATCGTCCAATGCAATTGTGTCGGGTGTCGGCTCAGGGAAGTGCAGAGCGAATGGTGTGAGCTTTGCATCAGGCGGGGCGCGTGGGCCGAACTTTCTCCTGTCGCCCTTCAAACGCGATCAATTTCGCTAGAGTTACGATCATAACAAGGCCTGCTCAACCCTAACTCTGACCGATGCTGAGCCTGCTGCAAAGCCCTCGATGTTTTTGAAAGTGTCCTGAGACTGCAGTGAACATCGCTCTCTAGGTGATCGCGCGTTTAGCACGGCAGCCAAGCTCGCATTTCTTGTCGTCGTGTTTCACTATGACCAATCTTGACTCATATTAACAGCTCTGGGCTCGTGAAAGAAGCGAGATCTTCAGACTAGTATTGTGAACGTCTATACCACAGCAGGTCATCCAAAGGTAAGATTGCTTGACACGCGGCATTATCCATACACAGAAGTATCGACGCAGCCCTTTGTCGATCATACCTCGACATTCTGCGCTTGGGCTGTTGTCAACTCTCAACCTCAAACATTCGAGAAACACCCTTGGCTTGCGAAATCTGGAGTGTTGACGCATGCTTGACTGAAATGAATGGTAGCACGTACCAACCATGACTTGACACAGCCTTCTTTGCTCTGGTCTTAAAGTCCTGGGCATTGCCAACCATGGTCTTCAATCAGCCTGGTCGCTCGTGCCGTACTTGACACATTCTTTTTCATCTGGGCCGAGCTAATTCATTCGTTTGATCATTATGCAGTACAAGAAACTGTTCGCCTTTTCATCCCTGCTGTCGCTGGCGACAGCTGCCCCAAAAGGCTTTCTTTCCAAGCGTATCGACCAGGATGAGATTACTTGGGGACCTTTAATAGGTCTTGGCCCCTCTGCCGACGGTATCGAAATTGTAGGCGTTGTGGCCACAATCTACCCCGGAAACATGCCCAAGACACAAGCTGGTGGTCTCTACAACTGGATCGGGATCAACAATGAGACCGAGACGGGAGATTTGGTTCAAGGCATTGTCGGCTCTTACAGCCATGGCGAAAGCGAATGCAAGGGTGCAAAGGCAGACTCATTGTGGTATGAATTCCCGACATCTGGAGCAGAGTGAAGTACTAAACAATTGCCGTAGGTGCATATCAGCAGAAGTTTATGGATGGGACACCGAATTGAACGACTGGAACCAATATGTTGGTGACGAGCGTACGCTGGCAGCAACTCCTGAGGATGGAATCACCTTCAATTACACTCTGGTTAATCAGAAGACCGGACTGTGGTACCAGACTGCTCGCAATGCACGTACTGGAGCGTTGTACGCCGAGTACAACAAAACCTCACCAACCATGACGATGGTCAACACTGCCGTGGAGTGCCAGTCATGCACGCCTCCAATCGATGTCCAGTATTGGAAAGATATCACCATCAAACTTTCCGGAGCCGACAAGAACTTTGGCAGCACGCTCTATCAGTCGAACAATGCAACCAACACAAAGCCCTCTACCAACGACAACGGCAAGACTTGGAAGATTCAAAATGTCACTATCCCTGTTGTGCCCCCGGTTGCCGATGTTGTTGCATGAAGGGTGCTGTACGCATGTTGTCCTGTACATAAAGACCGCGAATCTCCCCGGATGCTAGTTAGAACCATAGAAAAGTTCATGTTAGACAGAGATTGACTTCATTCGAGAGCACAGCATGAACTTCGACATGTTGGTCTTCGCCAACCAGAAATCTTTTCACCCATATCGAGATCGATCCCACTGCTCTTGATGCACAGCCATGCTGTGTGGGTTCTACGCTCCGGCTGGCCTTTGGCAATCGGCACTGCTGGGTGGTTCGCGAAGAATACGCTAGTTGCTGGAACTCCAGCCAATGCTCAGACGAAAGAACACCTGTATCCTGATGGCTTGTGATGTGCTTTGGAAATTGCCAGTACAGCAATAGTGAAGATGGATCGGGAAGGAGTGGTGGAAGACTTCCCCGCCCCGCGACCGACTTACCCGGCGCAAGCTGATTACCGAGCCCTAACCTCACCTTGGCCTCGCCAGCCTTCCTGATTGGTATCTGATTGATATGGCCAAGTAGAGATATGGGTGGAGTAGAACGTCTCGTGACTCACTAGGAATGTTTTGGAGTGTTCCCGACAAAGGTGTGATAAAACTTGGTCCACGCTCCCTGTATATCTGCTACCTGCGATAGGTGGAGATGGCCTTCATACTGCCGATTTTCGTGTTGCTTCTTGCTGTCTTTCTGATATCCAAGTTCTGGCCTCGTCCCGTAAAGCAAAATGGTGAGATCAAAAGAAACGGTGAGGCATTCTGATAAAGAAGCATTCGATGCAAGACCTCGCTTACAAGCTAGTAGAACCCACCAAGATCGATCTCTCAGTTGTCCAACCATGCTCCACTGACTTTAACTGGCGGAAGACCGTGCCAATTGCTTATAGGCCATGGCATAATGGTCCGTATCATGTCACCATGGGTAAGAGAAGCGACAAGTGCCACACAAGCTGGCACGATAGTAACCCCATTCACCAGGCATCAAGCGTACGGCAATGCAAGACTGGATCGAGATCGACAACACATATCTGGAGAAAATGATTTTGAAAAGAGAGCTGTTTGAGAAGCAAAGAGACGTTGTAACACAAGTCTTACCGGGATGTGAAGAAGCGGCATTTGAAGGTCTATACCTGCTTGCTGATTACCTTTCGCGTCGATTTCCGACCATGTTTCAGTGGACAGGGAAGCAGACACTCGAAAACCTGGTGACCAAAGAACATTGGGACTTGGCCAGGAACGCCCCCACATGGGAGCACTACCATCCTCTTGAGGTTATGTCATTGCTTGCGCCAGAAGACTTTGTGATCATGCAAACGGATCCGGCTACTGGCGTGTCTTCATTGAAGGCTGGAGCTGTCTGCTTTCTAGGTAAGTCAATCGTAGAAAAAGAGCTGACAATGTCTGACTTCTCAATACAGCTGGATGGAGGATGAAAGATCGAATTGGACACAGCTTGTGGCAAATACACGCAGGCAAGGTGCCTCAATACGAAACCAAGCTCGCCAAATCAATGGACCGTTTCTTCGTACGTATGCAGGTTGGTTCGGCGATCACAAGGTTCAATTACGCAATCGACGACTCGGACGAACTCTTCCATCCACACTCGCATCACAATCTAAACTCGGACAAAAAGGTAAACCTGGATGACTTACATCTTCGAGTAGAAAGACAGTTTCTCCAACGCCTGCCTAGAACAAGAGCCTTACTCTTCTCTATCCGGACTTACATCACACCCATCACCGAGGTGACGAAAGACAAAGAAGTTGCAACCGCTCTGCGGACTAGTGTGGGGAGCTTCACAGAGGATGTGGCGGGTTACAAGAACAAGGCACTGTGGAACTCGATCTTACGTGAACATCTCGAGCAGGTCTTGGAAGGCGAGGAAGTGTCTTGACCAGTGGTAGTATTGCTTTCGCTCGATTGCTGCAGTCAACTTCATTGACCAGATTGTCTACCAACATGCTCGAAACAAAAGAACCATGCTACTTCAGATTATCAACACTTAGTGATATCCTCATTAGCTCTTGATCACGTTCTCCACAAGTTTAGCTGCTCTCAACACATCCTCATCGTGGAAATGCTTGCCTGCAAGCTGAAGAGTGATCGGGACACCGTCGAAGAGCTCGGGATCATCTACCATGTCGCGTTAGCATCGACTCATACAGTCATTCTGTCTCAGACTTACAAGCTTCAAACTCAGCCTTGTCCTTCTCGTTCAAGGGTGAGTAGCCCTCTTCGATGATATCAATATCCTTGTCTACGTCCATGCCTGTTGGGAATACCACAGCCGGTTGGTCGAGGATATTCCACAAACTCGTGTAGCCCCAGTACTTTGCACCATGCTGTTTGACGCCTGCGCCCACGTATGCAGGACACAAGATAACGTCCACATTTCTCTGCTTCATCAAAGCATGATACTCGCGCCTATAATTCTCACGCATCACGTTGAGGTCCCAGTTCTCGGAGATGGAGATCGCTTTGGAGTAGTTCAAGGCATGGCGTGTGAGCGGTAGCATGGGTTCGCCAGAAGCTGCAAGAGCATCTTCGATACGTTTGCCGCCGTCAGGAAAGTACAGAGCTGAGACGATATCCCAAGCATGATCATGTTTATAATTTTCCCAGTCAACAACTTTAACCCCTGCGGCCTGGAGCTTGGACCTGGCGGTCTCAAGAGCGCGAATGATAGGAGGGTGAGGATTGACTATCCCGTCGGTCATCATAATACCAACGGTTATATTTTTGGGTGTCTCGAGTTCCCCTCTCCAGGGGACGGGAGCCAATGTAGTATCAATATCGTGAGGATCGAGGTCAATCAATGCTTTCTGAAATAGCCAGAGATCGTCAATGCTCTGACCAAGAGGACCGATGACGCCTTTGATGCTCTCCTGTCCGCCGAGTACACCATGGAGACCAAGACCAGAATTACGGAGAGTCGTGGGTCGTAGTCCATAAGAATTGTTGAACGCAGCAGGAGCGCGAATACTGCCACCAATGTCTGTGCCGACTCCAAGGACAGCGCATTTGAAACCCATTGAAGCTCCTTCCCCTCCCGACGACCCACCTGGAGATAAATTCAGGTGGTAGGGATTCAAAGTTGTTCCAGTGATATTGTTTTCACAGTCTAAGTGCATCAAGGACTGCGGCTGATTGGTCCGTACTGTGCATACCGCACCTGCCTTCTTGAGTAGTTGAACTAGCAGCGCATCTTCTTTGGCTACGTTATCGATTTGACTCACGAAGCCAGCGTGAGTGATCTTGCCACCATACGAGACATGTTCCTTGACACTAACAGGGATACCATGAAGCGGACCAATGAGTCTGCCTGTGGATTTGAAATGCTTGTCTAGGGCCTTCGCGGTCTCCAACGCCTCCTCGGTGAGGAACTCAGTAGCGAAGTTGAGCTGCTCATGTTAGACTACTGCTTTCAATGTTAAGAGAGCTAACGAACTCACAAGTTGTTGCCCGATTGTCGCTCGTTTGAGAAATGCAATGGTCACATCCTCAACCTTCCATGAACCAGACTGATAATTGCTCAAAAGTCCAGCAGCGGTTTGTTCGGTCATTTCAAGCTCCTCAGCAGAGAGAATGCCACATGTATAAGGAATGTTGATGACATTGAGCTCCTGCTTCGTCGGAAGCTTATCCGCAGGCAGAAGCCATTGCTTGGAGATTGAGTTCTCAAGAATATCACGGCAAATTTGAGCCTTTCTTTCCCAATCTTTTGCTGCAGGCATGCTGTATGATATGTGATTTGGTTATTGAGCCAGACAAACTTCTTTGAGATATGCTAGAGAAAGGGAGGAGGAAAGAAGAGTGGGAAAGATAACTGACCATGAATACTTGCACTATCAGGGCTAGCCATCCATATCAGGCAAGTTGATGCGAATAGCTCGATTGATAAGCTCTACTCCACTCACATTCTGAGGCATGCATATGCGATAAGTCACTTACGATAGGCCTGTGCACGGCCAACTCTACCAGATGGTAACAGTGGATAATAAGATGATAAGAGTGTAGATCGAACGAAGGAGAGGGGGCGGAGGTTGGAGAATGTGTGGGCCCTGGTCTTGGCGTCGGCGTTCGACTTCTTGCGGCGACAATCCGAGTTCCGCAAGGAAGGGGCCTTCGGACTCCTGTATTGTTGCGGAAAGGTATCAATGATGATGGCGAGTTGATAAGATCCTTTGAGGCTGGCGCTATCACATGTCTGTCGTGTCAAGATGTCTTGGCAGCTAAGTAGGCCTATCTTGCTCAAGAAGCAAGAATGAATGCATTGAGACATGATAGGCAATCAGGTAGGTAGGTCGTTCTTCTGTATCGAAGCATAAGATATGAACAGGCCGTTGATCCTGTCGGGCCTGCTTCCTACACAACCATCACTTGACTTCCAACCTTCAAGATGTCGAGCAATATTCACGACGACAATATTGCACCCGGTACTGTCAGGCTTATCGATGCCAATGGCGAACTCAACGTCAAGCATTCTGAGGGCCATGGCGACATCGTTCTTGTGCCGACACCATCTGGTCAGTATTCTGTCTCACGATCCTATGTATTGGAGGCTTACTTTCTGCGTAGAGGACCCAGAAGACCCACTGAACTGGACGAAGAAGCGCAAGCTGCTGCATACTGCCTGTATGGTCATGTATACTGTGATGATGGTGTTCCCTTCGGCAGCAGTCTACTCGGTTGCGAAGCCCATCTCTACCTCCACTGGCATCTCCATTACAACGATCAACAGAGGCACTGGTGTCATGTTTCTCTTGTACGGTTGGTCGACAATCATTTGGCAAGCAATCGCATTACAGTACGGAAAGCGACCTGTGTATCTGGTCTCTGCTGCTGCATCGGTCGTAGTTATGGCGGTTGCACCAATGTGTCGGACTCCGGGCACATATCTGGCGATCAGAATCTTACAGGTGACTTGCTTTTTCCGTCGACCCGTGATAGGTTGTACTGATTAGCCAAGGGATTCTTCGGTGGACCGGTCGAGAGTCTTTGTGAGATTAGCATGACTGACATTGTAAGTGTGGTCGACATCATGGTCGCACCGAAAGCCATGACTAACTAGCTACAGTGGTTTGCTCACGAGCGCCCCCTCTATATCGCTCTATACGGCGTGTCCCTTGGTGCGTCTGGCAAGCTTGCTCCTGTATTCAGTGCATTCATCAACAGTGGTATGGGATGGGAATGGACCTTGGTTAGTGTGTACCCATATTGAGCTCGTATTGCCTTACGCTGACCACACACAGTGGTGGTGCGCTATAGGCATTGGTATTGCTTTCATTTTCTGCCTGGTACTCATGGAAGAAACAAACTACGACAGGCACACAACACCACTGTCGTTCTCTAATCCCCAAGTTATCGTTGAGAGCGCTGACCAGCCCGAGCTATCTGACTCTGAAAAGGCTACCGCCAAGGACGGTGTTCAAATAAAAGATTCGGCTCTCTCGAACGAAAAGAGATCTTCCGGAGATCAGCATTCTCCAGATGTACCACTTGCAGAGTTGGGTCATGTCGCATACCCGCGGAAAACATACTGGCAAAAACTGAGCGTCATTGACAAAAGGCGACCAAATCGCATGCTGGATATCATGTGGGCACCCTTCAAGTTCTTCACGTTTCCCGTTGTCGTCTGGGCAGGGTTCATGTAAGTAGACAACACAAAGATAGCACAAGTCAGCAGGCACCAGATGGCTTTTTGATCATCCAAAAGGCTCAAGATCCAGCTATCACGTTGCCGAATTATCCGACAAGTCTCGGATGTACTTGCAACGTGGCGAGGAAGTCATTGGTGTCTGTTGCGACTGTGTTACGGAGTACCGTTATTCGCACAAGAAACATGCTAATCGTACCCTTCTTCTGTAGGTACGGTCTTCAGGGACTGGTGTATCCAGGAATTCTGAACGCCACAGCCAGTGTCATCTATACCAACAGCTATTACCATTTCTCTAGCGACGCAGTTGGCTTTGCTTACTTTGCGGCCGTTGTTGGTATGATTTTAGGTTCTCTTTGGGTAACGCTTGTAGGTCCAAGGCTAGTCATCAGGCTGGCTCGTCGCAGAGGTGGCATTTCTGAGCCTGAAGACATCTTGTGGCTCTTCCTAGCCTCAGCCATCGTTGTGCCATTCGCACTGATTCTATGGGGAGTTGGGAGCCAACACCACGTACATTGGTTTGGGCTTGTTTTTGCTCAAGCAATTCTAGCCATCTCCAGTACGCTTTGTTTATCTACGGCCATTCAGTATGCGACGAGCGCCTACAGAGACTTGAGCGGCGAATTAATCACAACCATTATCCTTATACGGAACACTTTGAGGCAGGTATCTTGTATTTGACACGTATAGGCAGGAGGCTAACATGATTTCTCAAGCTTCGCCATCAACTATGGCATCAACCCATGGATTGACGCCATGGGGACACGGAACACGTTCATTACAGCAGCGATGATAGCATTTGCGTTGAATAGTACCATGTTTGTTGTTATTCGCTTTGGTCGCCGGCTCCGCGAACACAGCGCAAGAAGATACTGGACATATGTCGAAAAGGCAAGAGCTAAAGGGCTGGGCCACTAGATACTGCGTAGCTCGCTCATACTTGTACCATCTGAAGATTTCCTAAGAAGCTCATTCGACGGAGTTCGATCCGTGGCGTCTTTGTCTTTTCTTATTGATCATCTTGGTTGCAAGCTGATTGCGCGGACATGGCGGGCGGAGATAATCAACCATTCGTTCAAATCTTACGTCAGGCGAACAAACACGCGAACACGATTTTCGTAAAGATGCGTGACTGCGGATGCAGCTCCTCTGAGCTGCACGAACTGAGATAGTAATGGTTGCCGAGGTGTTCGCATGAACGTTAGCGCGATTTCGTAACGATCAGCGTCGACAGTTCTGTACCAGCTGCAGGGCTTCACGAGTTGTGTGGCACTTCTGCATCATCTGTCTTCTTATTCCTCATCTGGCGTCATCGACTGCCAACAAGCCTACCCTCGCCTACAAGAGGAAATGCATTGAAGTTTTGGGTTTGCCATGCACCACAACAGTCGCAATTCCAAGTTGCAGTGGAGCAAAAGAACAAAGACTATTGTATCATGCGCTGATAAAGACAGCTTGTTGATCCTGCAAGGACCCCTCAATGTCAGCCACACTTGACACAAACTCTAAACAGCTAGTGGGACCAGGATAGGTATCTGGGCTGCCTCAGGGCGCTCGAGAAGCATAAGTAGGGAGTCATGAATCCCTCTGAGCTTTTGGGCTGTCGCTCCATTTTGCTATCACATACAAGCTTTACGGTTGTTGGCCTCACTAACCTCCTGTCCAACCATCACGACTTGACATAAAAACGTACACTACAAGCCATATATCACGACACGCAATTCCAGCACCAGGCCTCAAAAACAAGCTATTATGCATATCGATCAGATCATCTTTGGCACAACCACAAACTCGAAACCCACCGTCATCTTCGTGACAGGAGCGTGGCACAAGCCTCATCTATACGCAGGCCTTCTCGAGGGTCTGAAAAAGACCAGCTTTCCTGTTATAGCACCCTGCCTTCCATCTGTCGGCGGCACGTGCGACAGTTTTGATGACGATGTCTACGTCGTTCGTAGAGCCATCGCCGACGAGGTATCTCAGGGACACGAGATTGTTGTGCTCATGCACTCATACGGTGGTATGGTGGGCAGTGCAGCAGTCCAAGGCTACTCGAAGCAAGAAGTCCATCGGGGAGGCGGGGTGATCAGAATGATCTACATGTGTGCATTTGCGCTGGACGTTGGGCTGAGCTTGATGGATGCATTGCACAACACACCATTGCCCTGGTGGCAATCGGCGAATCAGAAACAATGGCAAGCCATGGACTCGAACCACATCTTCTACAACGATGTGAATCCCGAGTTGGCGCAGGCGTGCGTTGAGCAGCTGGATCTGCAGGCAAAAGGAAGTTTCGAAAGCAAGCAGACGTATGCTGCATGGAAGTACATCGATTCGACGTACATTGTCTGCTCACGCGACAATGCGATCGCGAAGGAAGCGCAGATTGCCATGGCGAATCAGCCTGGGGCCAGATTCACGATCGAATATTTGAATGCTGGCCATAGTCCGTTTTTGTCGGTCCCGCATCAAACGGTCGAAATGGTTCGCAGGTGCATTTGGGAACCGGGGACGCTCGGAATAGGGCAGGATGCTTAGGTAGCGATATTTCTAGACGTATGCAGTATGTAGAAGGGTATTTTCACGATCTTGTTGATGATACATACACTCGATCAAGCATGCCCTGCGCAATCATCTGCGTCTATCCCGCTGACCTGAGTCCACAACTCACAACTGCTGTTCCTATTCACTGACGCTGTGGTGTACTGTTTGTACGTGGAAGCGCGTCTCGATCAAAGACAGATAGCACCCTACTTTGTAATGTAAAGTGGCCATCTAGAGCTCCAGTCATAGAATCGATCTCAACAAGAGAGTAGACAAGATGGCAAGGGAGATTGTGGTCAGCAAAGAGTTGCTCGTCGGGCGTCTCGCGGGAAGTGACGGTGAACGCGGGAAGTGGGGCAGAATTGTGGTGGAGAAGCATCCAACGAAGGCAAGCACATGCCCGGGCGACCGGCGACGGGACTGCATTTCGGACATCTTGTCAAGCAATCAATCCACTGGTCCTCGGGCAGGAGAAACAAAGGCCAGGGGTTTAGACTTGCATATGTCGTACCTCTGAAAGTCTCTACCAAAATCTTTTCCTCCCACCTCGTAATTGCGCCCTCTACAGCAAACCATGTCGACCAGCATCGTCACCCCTCCCGAGCCACGGACCTTGTTCCCACCACTTCTGGCATGTCTTCCTACCGCTTTCATGTCCCCGCGGCCTCCGCCAGCGCTGCTCCCTCTGCTCTCGCCCATCCTGCGCCAACGAGTCAATCTTCTCGCTGGTAACACTTCCTCAGGCCAAGGCGGCTGGCTAAACCTGCTCTCTTGGTCCTCCTCCCGCTCCTCGAAGCTCGGCGGCAAAGTTGAGAACCTGCAATTGGAAGCCCATCCTGTATCTGGCGAGCTCGAGCTCGAAGACATTGAAAAAATCAGCTACAGAAGAGTCGACGAGGAAACACTACAATGCTGCTTGCAAGTCGAAGAGTTTGGATTACTGCCGGTATACGTATGGTGCGAGAATGATGCAGACGGCGGACAAATTGGCGGAGCAACAGGTTGGAGGTTGGCCGAGCTGCGCGCTCTCGAAGACCTCAGCGACGACATCGCCCAGTGGACTAGCTCCATCACAGCCGCAAACGACGCTTTCGAAAGCCAATCTCACCCTAATGCTCCCTCTTCCACCATCCCTCAACAAGCGACGGCAGAAGATGACGACGACGATGACGACTACTGGGCCAGCTACGACAGAACACCCAACAACAGAACTCCTGCCCGTACACCTGTCAAACGTGCTAGTCCCGCGCCTGGTACTGCTTCCTCGAACCTCGCTCCCACGAACGACGAACTCGAGTATTTTGCTCGCTACGCAGCTGAAGTCCAACCTGCCCTCGATGACCACGATCCCGACGAAGAGCACCCAGAGACCGCAGACTCTACCCTGCGTGGTGGCGAGCTCAGCGCAAAACAAGTAGGAGAGCCAAACACCAACCCTGCTCCACCAATGTATGCTGCCGAAAACAGCGAGTTCAACAACACTCTTCAAGCACAAAAGCAAGAGTTGGAAGCACCGAGGCCCACTTCTCCAGGCAGCAGTGTCGATGTTCTCGAACGTGGTGCTGAAGATATGACAAGAGCCGAGATTGGCGTCAAACAGTTCATCAGCACAGAGATGAAGAGTATGTTCCGCCTTGCTCGCAGTGTGGGCATGGGCAGAGAAGAGTTTGAACGTATCATCAAGACCGAGCTTGATGTTCTGAGCATGCTCGAAGCCGATGACTGAGGAGAAGAGATGCTCACTTCTGCTTTTCGCTTTTCTGGAGACTTGCATCATTTGTTCATAGCGGGGGAGTTCTTTGCGGGTCAAAGGGCATACATGTGTCTCTCGGAATCATATTGTGCAAGAAATGTTTTGTTCTATTCTTCTTTAGGATACCACTTTTTGTTTCGTAGACTTTTAGGAAAACAATATTCTCCTTGATCACCTCTGCTTCCCTAATTTCTCATATTAACAACCTGACCTCGACCCCCTTCCTGCCTCCATACAGCAGTTTCGCATCATCTGTCCAATGGAAAAGACAGCTTCCACACCCACTATTCACTCCGAACGGATTCACCTCAACCAGCTGCACACGTTCACTCCTTTTGACCACAATATCAAACGTAAAGCCCCAGATCTTGAGTTCACCAATAATGCCCAGACTTATCGCTGTACTCAAGATCTGCTTCAGAATCTCCTCAGCAGAAGTGAGAGCAACCTCAACAGTTTCTCTAGGCTCAAATGCAGCAACAGGAAACGATCTGTGCCAGTGATACTGACTCATGGCTACCATCCTTGGCTTCTTGTCATCGAGATGCGCAACAGGCGGAACAAAACAACGGAATTCCACTCCTTCTGCTATGTCTTCATCCCAAGCGTGGAGATAGATGTGGACTCGTCTGTTCTCCATCACATGAGCTTCAAAATCTCCTCTTGCGCGGTTGGAGGTAAGCAAACACAGAACTAGTTGGCGTAGAGAAGAGATAGGCATCTCTGTGTTCTCAGAGTCTTTTGGTGAGCAATCATCCAGTCGAACAAAGTAGCGCTTGTTGTGGTTGAGAATTTCAGGACGCATGAGAGACGACAAAGCATCCTCTATTCCTTGGATAGCAGTCTCGCTGATGATCCCAGTAATGTGGTAGGAGTTTTGGATGGAGAGCATCTCGACGGCAAGCCTGAGAGGTAGCGCTAATGTGTGTTGGTCTTCGCTTAAAATGTTCTGAGTTTGCCGTACCAAAGCGGCGAAATAAGAGAAAGAGTAAATCTCGCGAGGTGGTGCTGTCAGCGGTGTGTTCACTGGCATGATCTTGCGTAGGTTGGCTACTTCTTCGGCAGTGACAGATACAGAGTTGTATCTTCCACATGACATTTCCGGATCCAGGACCGATGCAGGCAGTATCGTGATAGTTTTATCGTTGGCGCAATGGACTGTGAAGAGTACATCCATGTTGTAAGATCAAGATGACTATGGATCTTTGTGCTGCATATAGTTGATCAACAGGTGTGACATAGGGCAGGCAATTTTGGCAAGCAAATAAATATCAAGCCGAGACGATATTGCAATGGTTGACGTAAGTTGAGTCGCAGCAAAAGTGATTTACCTTAAATTAACTCACCACTCTGATAAAACATGTCTTTCACGTGGCCAAGAAGAACGGGAAACATCACAATGTCTTTCCTATCTTGATGTTGGCACCGATGATATCTCGCTACTAAGTCGTCACCTGCTTCATGACCTTCGCTCGCAATGGATGTGTCAGATGGCTGAGAAGAACATTTTCTTTGAGAAGAGCATTAAAGGCGTATACCGCTATGTACGAAGGAGGAGGTCTTGAAAGGTCATGTTGATCGTGTGTGGGTGCTAGGAAAGCATCAGGCAGATGTGTCCGATATAGGAGTGTCATGTTCGCTTGTGTACTTCGATGGCTTCTCAACCATTTGGACACCATTGCGAGCAACGACGCGGCTGATCAGAGCACCAGGGTGTAGGATGTTGAATGCGATGACAAGGGCAGCCATAGGTGCACCATCAAGGGCGATGAAGTATCTCTCAGTCTCGATAACACGTCCGGTCCAGCCACCAGCGAGTTCGATTGTACGGTAAATGCTTCTCATGATGATAAGAAGAATCGAGAACGATGTGACGAGGACGAGAAGCTTCATGTTCTTGTCATCCTTGAAGGCAGGAAGTCTTAGCTTGAGAGCTGCTCTGTAGAGAAAAAGGAAGAAAAGAATGCTGAAGACGATGACCGAGGCCAGTTGGAAGTCGATACCAGCTACCATGATGTTGGTCCCGACCTTGGTGTTGCCAGGAGGTGTTTCGTTGAACGCGACGGCTGCTGAACCGCCTCCAACAGCTTGGATGACAAGAGAGATGACATCAACGGTACAGAATATCCAGAGGTACCAGACAGGTCCGATGGGCGAAACTCCAGGTCCAGCAATGGCGATCATGCGTCCGAGGATGACATAGATTCCAGCAGCGAAGAAAGTGGGCGCTATTCAGACCAGGTCAGTATTACGGCGTCGAATCGTGGCATGAGTGGTAATCTTACCGATGATCAATGTGCAAATCTGCATCAGGAAGGCGTTTGCATTGTAGGGACATTCGCTCGACCAGGTTCGGGCGGCCCAGCCCAGTATTTCGGCTGTGGAAGTCAATTAGCATGCTGGACAAGTAATGGCAGAACAAGAATGGTCTTTGACATACTCAGACAGCCAACAGCGAAAACGAGGTTCCACAGTGCTCTTGTCTTGATGGCCTGGAAGGTATGTGCGATCATTGAAAGTCCAAAGAGGACGCAATAGACGATGCCAGCAGCCAGTGAAGGCACATATCCGTATGCTGTTCTTTGCGATGTGTTGTACGCCACGCAGCCAGTCGATCCGATGGCCATGACAGCGCTGTTCTTTGTCGAATGTCTTTTTCTGCAAGGAGCCGGCGAACCCGGAGGCGAACAGCGATGTGAATTAAAAGATTGAATGTGACTGAGAAAAAGTGTCTGTTGCTGTTGATAGCAATGACGATGTATTTGCGAGAGAGCAAGAACAAGAACTATCACAGTGACTAAGGTATCTTACATTTTGCAAGGCACTTGCCTGCTTTTCTATCATCTACCAAGTAGGGCTGGTCGTATAAATTGCTCCTTCTCCGGCAGTCATGGCATCCGAGTAGAAACGGGTGACGATTGCTCTGCCCTGCCTGGCGGAATATTCGAAAAATGGCATCGCTTGCGAGACTAGGCCAGATTGGTGACTAGCGTCGATTCTGACACTTGACAACTTTCTACGTACTTCGTACACTCGCTTTCGTATCTCTAAACATGTAAAGATTGAATCATCTTATAGTCCAATGTGACCGCAGAGTTGTGCGCCTCTGAGGCATACTGCACTGCCCACTATTTGTGCTATCAGGATGAAAGACTCGTGTATCCAAACAATATGACCAGAACCTTGTATTCCTGGAACCGATCCTTCTGTACCTATCTCGCCCACTCGGGTTTAGAACCGTCCGAGAAAAAAGTATAGCAGATCTCCCGCTGCGAAGCTCAGCCTTGGAGAACAATGTGACAATGTGACAATAATGGAGAGGGCTGACGCGATGTAGCCGTGTTTGCCTTGTCCCTGTTGCATTGCACACTCACGGGTGGGACATCCTCTGTGTATCTTGTCTTGGGCTGAGTATGCACATGTACGCATTTCGCAAGTAATACCTTATTTGTAGTATCCGTTGGCCTGGTTCGTCCAACGTGCCGTGGCCGATCAGCGATGGCGCTGAACTTCCGTACCCCTAGCAAAGCACGAGGGATCAATAAACCAGTCTGAAGTGTACAATTAAGTTGTTGGTTTCTAATTACAGCGAGACTATTCATCTCTTTTTTCGACGCCCATCTCTTTCCTAAGCTTTGTGATGGCGTCGCGGATCATGTCAGATTCCTTCTGCACGCGCTTGAGCTCCTCGAGATCCTTCTTGATCTGCGCATGAGGATCATCGACCACTCTGCCGGTAGTCATGTCGATGGCGCCGAGCCCCGGGTCCCGCAGAGCATCAGCCGCTTGTTGAGAAAGCATATCCATCTCGGCACGAGCAACCTCGTTCTCGTGGTCGAAGTCGTCGAGCAGGCGGCGAGCATGTTGAGGCTTTGACTGGTACTCGGGCTTCTGGGGCAACCATTGTTGACCGTTCGCCAGAGCCTTTAGCTGCAGCCTTGTCTTTTGCGAGTCGGCAATGCACCAATCCAGCCGTGAAATCTCCAAGTAAGTCTGAGTGTGCAGGTGACCCATGAGCTCAGCGTCGACGCGACGCTGCTCCTTCTCCCAGTCATCTTTGTCGGTCAGGTAGAAGGCATTCTGCTTGGAAGCAAGCTCATAAAATAACATGGATGCTTCTTCTGCCAAACGAGACCGCCTCTCCTTGAGCTTCTGGATATGCGACTCGATCTGCTGGACACCTTCAGAAACAGGCTGCCATTTGTAGTTTGGTTCGGGGAAGAAGACGCGCTCTCCTTCGCGCATCTCACTGAAGTGTGGTTGCGGATCTTGTTCATCAACATCCTCCTCTTGAGCAGCCTGAGCAGCCTTCTCAGCAGCTGCATGCATTTCCTTGATCATTGCATTGTGTGCGCCACCAACATTCTTGAGCATGTCGGCCATTGTGGTCATGCCGGGCTGTTGTACAGCATCGGGAGTGAGACCAGCGTCTTGAATAGCCTTGTCTTGGATGAAGCGTTTGACATCTTCCCTCCACATATTGCGTTGAGATTTTTGTCTCACGATGGTCTCAGCAAGGGTGGCATAAGTGTTGTAATGGTAGACCTGGTTAAAGGCTGCGCCGGCAAAGGCGCCACAGCTAAAGGCACCTAGCCAGCGCTGCCAACCAGTGATGTTCCATGGCTTGCGCACAGAGGCGGCGCAGCCAATACCTATGAGGCCACCAGCGAGAATATAGTTGTCAGCATCGATGCTGAAGGGGCGGTCAATGATTTTGGACTTGGGGACTTCGAGCCCCTTGCTCTCGAGATAGGGTCTGGCGATGAGATGACCAGCGTAGCGTTCGATACCGACCGAGGGAACACCAAAAAGGATAGTGGTCCAGGCAGCGATCTTGAGGCCTTGAGCAGGTGAACGCTTTGTGAGTAAAGCGACGCCAGCGGCAATAGCACCGGCGCCGCCAGCCCAGAATGGAGCTTTCGTCAAGGCAGACTCATTGAAAGGAGCGGGTCTGCTGGGATAGGCGGGATGAATCCCTTCCCAGTTGGGCGGTAGAATTCTCATGGGTTATGCTGAGACATGGAAATTGTGTCGACAAACAATTCGAGGCTGCATTTCGTCTTCGATGATGGAATCGCTTTTGCGCACTGACGCGCGCGCGAACGCACACGCCAAGCGCTTCTCACGTGGCATGCTCCAGCGCTTGCAAGGTGGTTTCCATAGGGAACATCTTCTGATTTACACGAGAGGAAGAACAAGTTGTTCGTGATCGTGTGATTATGGCTCAGAGATCGTAAATTGTGCCCGTAAAGAGCATTGTTGTTACAACCCAAGAATGCTGAGGCATGCTGGAGCGTTTCGAGATGCGGCTACCGAGCGTTCCTGCCCCATCGGTTAGATCCGAGATGTAGATCGGTCGCGTCTCCAAACTGCCCTTGTCGCATTCTTCGAAAAAGTTACCTCGACGTCACCGTTTACACCACCACCACTCGTGGCGAATTACAATCATGTCTGGTGACAGTTACAGTCGCGGCCAGAAGCGTAAGCTTGACCAACAAGAAGGAAGAGAATTACTCGGCACGGGCGCCACTCTAGCACGACTCAATGGCGACAGCGAACCCGACTCGAACACCCCTGCTGCGACAGCCCAAGGTGCTAGCGATGACGGTGGAGAATGGACGACGGTCGATCGTAGCTCTAAGCGCCATAAGAAGAGCATACACCAAAACTATCCTCAGATCACCCATGCACCCAACGCCCGTCTTCAATCTTTTGTCAAAATCTCCGACTTGCAAAATCTCGTCCTCTATCTACTGGCCGACGGCAGTGGACCCCAATGGATTAGTGTGCGCCACAAGAAGGATATCGAGCGTGTCGTCTGTCTTATGGTGCCTGGCCTCGAAGCAGACATGTTCAACGCCAACATCAATCTAGATCCTAGTCAAGAGCCCGTCGTCAAAAGTACCTCTCAACAGGCAGACGCTGGTGCAGAAGACAACCATCCCTCGAAAAAGTTGAAGATCACAATTTCGCCCGACGACTACTACCCTGTAAAACTCGTTACCCCAAAACTGCCTGCCCCGTTACAGCCCTTCGCCGAAATGTTTCCTCATATCTGGCCCGTCAAAACTCCTGGAGAGTTCAACCGCATGCACTCCCCGCTACAAGCTATGTTGACATCACCTCTGCCTAAGGCAAAAGACGAGAAGAAGATAAAGGGTCCTAAGCCTCCGAGAGAAGGCGCAAAATGGCAGAACCAGAGAACTCCTATAACCGAGTTCTTAGCAACAAGAGAAGAGCTGATGGACAACGGATACGCTATACATCCTGCCTACCTGCGATCAGATGCCGAGCGCGCAGCCGAGAAGGCAAGACGTCACAAGTACTGTCAATCTGAAGAGGACGGCTGGATAAATCTGCCCGACATCTCGTCCCTTGACGAAAGTATTGTGCCATCAGACGAGATCGAGCAGGGTAGCATTCTACAGGGCCGCAAAGTCTTGACAGTCGACTGTGAAATGATCACCACAACAGAAGAAAAGTTCGCTCTTGCTCGTGTATCTTTCATAGACTGGGACGGCAACATTGTGCTTGACGAGCTCGTCAAGCCCCCTGGCACTGTCACAGATTACTTGACACAGTACTCGGGTATCACCAAGGAAATGATGGAGCCAGTCACACAAACTCTCGCTGAACTCCAGACAAAGCTTAAGGACGTGCTTACTCCTCGCACAATTTTGCTAGGCCACTCTCTTGACTCCGATCTTCGCGCCCTTCGAATTGCCTTTCCTTTCATCGTCGACACTACACTCATCTATCCTCACCCTAAGGGTCCTCCTCAAAAGTCATCTCTCAAATGGCTCACTCAGAAATACCTCTCACGCGAGATCCAAAATCGTGGCCCGCAAGGTCATGACAGTGTCGAGGATGCAAAAGCATGTCTCGATCTTGTTAAGCAAAAGTGCGAAAGAGGCAAGATGTGGGGTACTTCTGAAGCAACGAGCGAGAGCATCTTCAAGCGTCTCGGTCGTGTCGGTGTAGAAGATGAGAAAGATGAAGGTGGCATGTTGTCTGAAGAGAAAGAGGAGCAGGCAAAGGCCGGCCGCACAGGCGCTGTCGTGGACTGGGGTGACCCGAAGCGCGGCTTCGGTGCTGCCGCCACTTGCACCGTGCCCTGTGAGAGTGATGCAGATGTAGTTGCCGGTGTCCAGCGCGTCCTCACCGGCCCTCAGACTACCGAAGAAGCCAACGCTCCTGGCCAACACATTCCCAGCGGCGGGTGTGACTTCGTTTGGGCACGTCTTCGCGAGCTCGAAGCTCTACGTGGCTGGTGGACCCGTACGACCTCCGCCGACGCAGCTGCTCGTCTCGCCAACACTCTTGCCGACAACAATGCCTCTGAAGGACAAGAGATTACCACTTCTGCGCTTGCTGACGCCGTGGCGCGCACCACTGCATCCGTCAAAGCCATATATGATTCTCTGCCGCCAAAGACCGCTTTCATCGTATATTCGGGTGGTGGTGACCCGACTGAGATGCGTCGCCTTCAGTCTATGCAACAACAATACAAACGTGACTTCCAGACCATGAAGTGGGATGAGTTGCCCATCAAGTGGACGGATGTCGAAGAGCAAGAGCTCAAGAAAGCAGCTATGAAAGCTAGATCCGGTGTTGGTTTTGTGGTTTGCAAATAGACTAGGGATTGTGGACAGCAGGAGCGAGTGTCTGTTGATAGGAACTAGTGTACTCGTTGCTGAGCTGATGTGCACTGCTGTCGAAGGATGATGAAGCAAAACAAGCTTTGTACATAGCTAATTGAACGAAAGAGAGCCTTATTGCTCCGGTGTATATCCTAGATGGAATGATATCACGAGGTTCTGCAAGATGAAGTACTGTGCACTGGAACATGCTACGACCAATTGTGTTCTTGATCGGGCGATGCCTCTGAAAGGTAACCCTGTCTTGCATCTGAATCAGGGTCATCCCTAAAGCAATAATTCCTAATCAATCATTCGTCCAAGAACGTTATATGACCAAACGTGCTCTGTTCGCCTTTCAAGTACGAACGGATCTCTCTCAAGCAGTGGGTTTCATGTTGGAAAGTGCATTGGAGCGCTGAGATGCATCATTGTCAAGCATTTTGCATACCGGATCCGAATGTGACATTTTAATGATTATGCCTTAGGCGACCACATGTCCATGCAAGCCCCTCACAGGAAGTCTCTGCATGTATTGCGTGACGTTGATACTCAGAGACAGTAGATGCATGGATACGCATAGTCTTAGCATCAGTATACAATTACGAAAACACGAGTATGGACATCGTTGAGAACTGATCAGGAACAGAGACACACCTGAGGTACACATCGCACTGAACAGTAAACATGGAGAACCCGACAAGTATGTTCAAGAAATAATGATTGTATCAGTCTATCAATTCATGAAAATAAAACATCTTCAAGTACAAATCGTAAAACCGTCATCTCAATCTCCCATTACAAAAACAAATAGCAAGGAGAGAGGTATCTAGTGAATGGAAAAAAGAAGAACGCCGCAACCCAATTTTTATAATCCGTATCCAATACATGTCGCTAAACCAACCCAAAGAAGATAGAGTTAGAAAGTAATGCTTTACTTCTTCTCATTCAGGGCCTCGTCGGACTCGTCTTCTTCTCTGACTTGGCCGCGGATCATAGGGCTGGGCATTGGGCTTCTCTTGTCCATACCGCGCATCATAGGAGAAGGCAAGGTGCCATTCTTCTCGTTGCCACGGACCATGGGGGAGATAAGAGGAGACTGAGCACCACGAGGACCGTTCTTGGTGCGAGCGAAGAAGCTGGAGATGTCACTGTGCCAGTCCTCGTCATCCATAACGTCGGGGTCCATGTTGGTCTCCTTCTCGGCAGCCTTGGCAGCCATAGTTTGCTCCCATTCGTGACGCATCTCCTCAACACGTTGTTGGTAGTCGAGCTCAGCATCGTAGCCCTTTCCGATGCCACGGAAGCGCTCCCACACGGAAAGATGCTTGGGGTGAATAGCGACACCGTGGTATTCGTCACCCTTACCAACACGGATGAATGCCCAGCGACGCTCCTGCTCCTTGAGATCGAGACCGGTGGTGTCGGGAAGGAAGAGCCAAGTCACGAGGGCACCGGCAAGACCGAACCAGGGGACGACGTAGAACTTCTGTTGAGTGGTAATGTAGTTGTAGAGGACAGCGGCGAGAAGAGCACCAAGCTTGCCGACAGCGGCACTGAAACCGTGGGCAGTAGCACGAATTGGGGTAGGGAAAACCTCAGCAGCGACCAGGAAAGAAACCGAGTTGGGGCCGAACTGGTTGAAGAACGAAGACAAGAAGTACATGGCCTGGAAGGAGTGAACTCCAGCTCTGCTAGTGTAGTAGTCGAAGTTGAAGGCGGGAACAACGAAGAGGATGAAGTCGAGCAAGAAACCGATGATCTGCATCCACTTGCGACCGTAAAGCTTGTTGTCAATCAAGAAGGAGGCGAGGTAGTAACCGCAGAGTGAGACACCAACGTTGACCAGGTTGTAAAGCCAGCCGACCATGACGGACTTGTTGCCAGGAAGGAGGACAGCGATGAATTCAGACTGAAAAAGCTTGTTACCGTAGAAGAAGACATCATTGAAGAACCAGCCACCAGCAGTTGCGATCAGACGAGGACCGAAATGGGTGAGAGTGAGCTTGAGCGATTGAGTGTCATAACCAGTAACGTTGGACTTCTTCTTAGCAGCGGCGAGGACTCTGGATGCGGAGCGCATCTTGAAGGTACGGAAGTAGACGAGCCAAAGAGTTCCGACGGCGGGGATGGCGAAGGAGACGCGGTAAGTCCACTGAGTGGAGGTCTTACCGTAGGGAGGGTTACCAGAACCGTGGAAGATGAGCAAAAGGATAATCAGAATGACCTGGTTGAAGAATTGACCCCAACCTTGCATCAGGAAAGCCGAGGTGACCTTGCGACCACGGTGGAGACGATCCTCCTTGGTCGAGACCTTTCCAGCACCGACTGCGTTCTCCATACCAGAAGTGGCGGTCATGGGGTATTCACCACCAACACCGACACCGTAGAAGAAAAGAGACCAGACGTAGCAAATGACCCAACCGTTCTGGGTAACACCCCAGGAGGCAGTGAGCATGAGAAGACCAATGAACATGATAGTGGCATCCTGAATCAGACCCCAGCGACGACCGAGCCAATCACCAATGATACCGACCAGAATTTGACCGCAAATGATACCGACAATCTCGAGGTAGTCAAGAGCAGCGATCCAAGTGCCGTTGCAGATTGTCTCATGTCTCCAGCACTTTGGGAAGGCTGCTTGAAGGAGAGGCTTGACGTTACCGATGGAGAAGAGGACATAACCTTCAAGGAGCAGACCTGCACCAGGAATGACCATGTTGCGGAAGTAGTAGCCGATAGGACTGAGAGGGTCTTTCTTGATCATGGCCCAGGTAGCGCTCAACTCCTTCTTGGTTTCGGCGTTGTTGACCTTGTTGACGAACTTGATTCTCTGCATGATGGGCAAGTCGGCCCAGTATGTGCCGTTCTCATCGTAGCTGTCGTCGGGCTTGAGGATAGTCTGGAAGACACCTTGTTCGTTCTCGCTCATCGAGTAGAGCTGTTCAGTATCGACGTGGTGGCCATCCATGTTAGGCCCGTGAGGGGCGGCGAGGCCGTAGTTGCGTAACGACGACATTCTGCTGATGTCCTGGGACTGTAGGACTGCAGTTGTGTGATGTGCGGATATTAAGTAGGTGAAGCGTCAAGGGCTTCCCTTATAAAGATATGCTTTGAGCTAGAGGATGGCGAGTGATGACGGATGTGCAGGCGGCTGAGTTTCTTTTGCGTGCCCTGAGTAAGCCAAAAGGCCGAGTCGCTGTAGGGTAGGGCGGCTGCACGAGGTGGTTGTGGAAGAATCGACTGGACTAGGATGCACGATGCCGTATTTGAAGAAAGGAGAGGTGGGTATGAATTGTGTGAGGTACCGGAATAGACGGAAGCCCCGACAGAACGTGCAAAGCAACGGATCGTGAGTGGTCGGGAGGAAGAGAGAAAGCACGGCGGGGATCTACATTTGTAGGAAAACCAGCTCATATGTCAGGCCGCGGATGATGTCCAAGCACCCTCAACCCGAGCTCCAATTTTTCTTCTTTGCGCCAGAACGCTCGCCTACCACGTACCACTGGCGGGCACGCGAGCACTTGCCAGCTTGAGCTGCCCAAAGCGCCTGTCTGGTGGGCCGAACAAGCGCCAAACAACCCAGCGACCATTGAAAAATTGGGGCATCTGAGTGGTCGTGGGGCAATTGCGTTGAATTCTAACGGATAAAGTGGAAATCAAAGTCAGCCTGTGCTGCAAATCCACGTCGGCATTCCAAGTCCACCAAACCCCGACATATTCTTTCTCGACAACCAACGATTGATTTCGAGTGCTTTTTTCGAGAAGCATCATGATGCAGACAAGCGTTCACTACTGACGCCAAAAAGCTTTGCTCGTGACGAAGACAAGAACGACCGCGACGCCATCCGCAAGCCTCAACTGCCAAGTGAGTTGAGAAAATCCGATTTCGACGTCCAAGGACAGACGTTCGTGTCAGCCAATCAGAAGGCGTTGTTCCAACAACGTGCTCGAGTCCTTGGTCGTCAAGGCTTCCAGGCCTGCGGTAAGACGTCTCGGCCCTGCATGTGGGGTGGGGTCTGGTAAGGTGCCGATCATTCGTCTGGAGACATCATCCCTACTTTTTTTTTTTTGCGTCCAGACAGAAGAGCAGCGACAACCTCCATGGATCTTGACGGTTGTTTTTCTTGTTATTGGCACACTTGATTGCTGCGAATCTCGGCACTTGCATCATGCCGTCTCTGTCGTTCGTGCACACAACGTTGCTCTTCGCACTAGACGTCTGTACAGGCGAACGCATGGAGGAAGAACGCTCGGTCAGCTCCGCCTAATATCTGGTGTTCCCGGGGCCTCCCTAGTGAGATTGAGGGGAAGCGAATTGGTGCTCGGCAGGTCAAACCCTGAGCCCTCAGTGACATCCTCGCTCGGGCCCGACTTGCTCAGATTCGAAAATGATACTGTATCCACCTCACTGCAGAAACCGATGGTGTCCTTTTGGTTGAGCTTGAACCCTTCATCTCGTATGTCGCAGACTTGGGCCAACAGCGACATGCTCAGACGAGCACTTTCCTGGCTGAAGGATGAACTATCTGTTGGAGGTAAAGTGTAGTGGTTGGAACGGTCCGAAAAGCTTCCCAACAGTAGCCCACGTGTTTGCGGCAGAGGCTTATGGCGTGTCGTCTGCCTTGGAGCCATGAACAAAATTGCCCTTTTGCAATAATCCTCCGGCAAGGACGGCAGCGGCTGTAGAAGATTGGTATGCCCTTTGTGGCAGACGAGCGAGGACTCGAGAAAGTATCGGATCCGCATGCGATTCGTTTCCACGAGGATCAGGTTCGCGAATCGATCAACCAGCAGCTATGCAAGTGACCGAAAGGCCAATGCTTTGTCAGAGTATGTTCGAATCATCTGCCGGTCGGGGCGTCCCAAGGTGTGAGTCGCTCTTCAGCATGATTTCAAGTCCAGAGCACCTGCACATCTCTTGCCCTACTCGTACTTCTCTCACAGCATTAAGATACCACACTCAAGTCTCCGCACCAATGGTCAAATGCAGATTCCCTGACGTCCGTATGACCACTGAGCGAAATATGCATTCTCCTCGTCATGCAGCAGGTCTCGAGATCTCATTTCACGAATGATCAACCCGGAAGCCAATGACAAGCTTCAAAACGCCCACCTGTTTGGGCTAAGAAGAAGGCTCCGAAGGAAGCAACCTACACATTTTTTTCCATGCAGGAGTCGCCAACCCATGGCTTGACGATTTATCGACACTGTGCCGAGAAGCTTATCTTTGACCAGTCAATCGTTCTTTGGCGCCTCACTTGGCGCAAGGGAAACAAGCAATGCGGCGCGTACAGTTGCTGTCAGTGGCTGTAGAAGGCGCCCGGCAGGCGGCAGGAGCGGCAGTGTTGGATAGTTTGTCTGTTAGGCGCTTGTTTCGACTTCACTCCATGATCTGCCGGCTGCTGGACATCTGCGAACCTTCTTTGTTAGGTCGGATTTGTCAACTTCGCTTATGCAGAGCTCAGGAGGGGACATACACGCAATCACAGACGTACTATTGATAGTGTCAGCCGTGCTTATATACCGGGGCTCATATATGGCGGCGCCTTTTTTTGGTCTTGTTGTGATTGCCTGTTGACACATTCCAGGGAAGCGTGGAATGGCCATCGAAGAACATTCAACCTCACCACAATCAATCGTGCCGTGTCGTGAACGATCAGATCAACCTTTTTTGTCCATGCAATTGTCTTCTTTGCCATGTCCGAACCCGATCAGAATGTTTAGCCCGCCTGGGAGTGCAGAGTAAGAGAACAATCAGTCCGAACCTTTCATACGTATTCCAGTATCCTGCATTGCAGCACACATTCGCATAAAACATCACTATAATCAAGGCACGTTCTTCGGATTGATCTTGCCCAATGAGAGTTGTCTCTGCTGTCACGTAGAGCATGAGTATATTGTCAAGGCAGCTGTTTCGGGCAATACTGATTCTTGCTTTTCTTTTTCGATGCTTGTGTAATCCTGTCTCCTTTATTCTCTTCTTCCTCGATTACTCTTTGGACTGAACTTGGCAATGGCTTGTTGAAGAACAAAAGAGCAAACCACATCTACCAGCAGCAAGACGGGCGTCTGAATGTGCTCACATACCATGTCTCAAACCGCGCACAAGCCTCATTTCTAGCAAGACTGTCTCATAATACTGATCGTGCACCTCAACTCAGAGAAGCATTAGAGGCACCAGCAGAGCCGGCACTCTGGCTAGTGTCTTCTTTACCATTTTCGCGCACACTCCTTGCACCTCTGCCAGATTCCGCGTGTTTTATTATGGCGAAGGTCTTTCTCTGCTCATTCGTTCACTGTCGAGTTTTGAGCTTCTTTAAGAGATGCTTGAATGATGACAGCATTGGCGAGAGTCTGTACATCTTCGAGATTGTTGAATGTCATGCGTTGGCTATCTCGATTGGCTGAGCTGATCTTCTCCTTGAACAAAATGATTGTGTGTTGAGCTTTGCAAGTAGGTGAAAACGGTAAAAGAGTTGGTGACAGCAACGCCAACGGTTTTGCAAAAACTGCGCATAGGTTGATAAGAGTGCTCAATGAGTACATAGTGTTGATGACGCAGAAAGGCTTGGTAGACTTGATCGAGAGCTTGCACAGATGCTCGATGCTGGTGGCGTAGTTGCGCCTGAGATGCTATCCAACAGAAGTCATTTCGTTCATCTGCTCAGAGAATCTGTAAAGTATCTGTTGTTGTGTGACAGGGCCTCGCCCTCTCTCTGCTTGACACAGTGCTCATAGACTCGGCGAAGATCCTGTCGTATATTCAGTGGCCATCAAGAACTTTATATAACAATATGTCTTATGGTGAAATCTATCTCAATGAGGTTCAAAGTATCAGAAAGCACGGCAAGAGAGATGAGTAGCTAGGCAAGAGAGATGAGTAGCTAGGTGTGCGGAAGTTAAGAGCTTGTCGTGGCTGGTCAGCTTCTCACCTTCTATCCTGAATTTTGAGTGCTTCCAAGGCACAAAAAACAACAATGTCAACAATAACACATTGTTAGAAGAGAGTGGTCCGGCCAATTACCCACTTACAGTCCTAGACTAGCAATAGAGACGGAAGCGCTGTTCAATCAGTATGAAAGAAACATTACAGAGGGGCAAGAATGCAACAATGATGGGTAGTCCAAGAATTCACGGCCATGACTCGAAGTCTTGATCCATGTGATAAAAGTGATGTTTTTCGTTCATAGCATAATCCAGCGTAGCATAAAAGAGTTCACGCCTTTTCTTCAGGGTCCTTGTTGGTCATGATCTCGTATCATTCAGTTTTCCATCCTGCACCAGCCATGGGCAGGTGTGTCTCCATGCTTGTCATGGTCATCGCCTGTCTTCTAGAACTTGGTCTCCTTGTCCTTGATGGGGAAGTCAGAACCAGTGGTGGACTTCCATTGGTTGCGGATGAAGTCTGAGATTTGCTCGTCCTTGGCCTGCTCAATGGCGGACTCGTTGTTCTGGCGAAGAGTCAGTCGTTTGGTACATGAGCCAACAGAGCAGAGTGTGTATACCTGAGGGCCTTGACCCATGAACTTCTCTTGGACAAAGTCAACACCTGAGGCTGTGTTAGTATCAGGTATAGTAACATCGAATGTAAGTATGCCAAGCTTACCCTTGTCAAGATAGTCCTCGTTCTTCTCGCTCTCGGGACCGCCGCCAGCAGCTGCATTGAGCTTGTTGCCAATGCCACCGAGGAAACCACCAGACTCGCCCTGTTGGGCGGGGACTTGCTGGACGCTGCCCTGCTGACCAGATTGCTGCTGCTCGCCGGCGAATTTCTTGACAAAGTCCATGGTTGATGAGTTGTTGATTGTTTCACGAATTGATTGTGCGTAACTGATGATAGGAAACAAAGATCTTCAGGTACAATTAAAAGAGGTCGTGTGCTTATAAAGTAGAGCGGTGTTTATAGTGACGTATCGAGATCTTGAGCTTGAAGGACCCCGCTATGATCGAAGAGGGATTGTGGCAGTGCTCATATCGTTTCATCTGATGCACTTGGCGCTGCTGCTAATTCTCTGGGCATGATAATGTGGCACACGTCGTTCTTGCAGTCCCCAGAGAGTCGGCGGTAATATCACAATTGATCGGAGAGCCTTGAGAAGCACCATTCTCATGTTGGAAGTACAGTGAATCTCGGTCATTGGTTCAACAATCATATTCGAAGCATGTAGTGAGCGATCTTCATCCATGACCACAAGCGAATGCAATGTACCCAAAGTTTAATTCCCTGCTTTGGACCACAAAGTTGGCCAGGCCATTCGAAAGTCATGAGCGACCTTGTTTGCCCACAAAAACTAAAGGTGACAAAAGCATGGAAGATCGTATAAGAGAGCAAGCATCTGAATGACGGACCGAGTCATGTCACAACATCAGAATTGACAAGGCTGTATGTTCATAGCCTTGAGTACGGATTCTAGTGGTTTGATGAATTTTGTGGAAGCAACGTCCAGACTCCACTGCAGGGCCCCTCATCAACGCAGGGACTTTCGCCAGTATCAACCTTGACCATGTGAACCCATATATCATTATTGGTATCATCAGATGCCTCTATACGCCAGCCTCCGGTCTCACAAACGGAACCATTCTGGGAGGTGTTGTTGACTTCTTGTGAGGTGATAGTGGTGCGGCATACCATCCCAGCGCTACCTTGCTGCAGCCACGCTGGCAGTCGATCATGTGGGCTTGCGAAGTGGAAGAATGCCAGAATCTCAGCACCTTCGTTAGGCATGCGCGCCAACAGTGCCTTATTCTTGTCCGATGCGATCCAACTGTGATGAGCGGCTAAGCTGGACCACACACCTGTAAGCAAGTACGTGTTTCGTTGTGCCAGTCGACGCAGCACTGCGAACGTGTTGGATTGCTTGTCATTCGTTGATGCGAGCGAGCAAAGCTCAGCCACATCCTTCAGAAAGACGGGCATAGGTTGATCATCAGTCGTAGCTTTTGCGAATTGTAGAATGGCAAACTCCTGTATTGGTCCATTCGCTAACTTTGTACCTCGAGGCGATAGAGGCGTCATGGTGTGGTTTTGGCTGTCCTACAAAAAGTATGAGGCGCTGTGAGAAGATATAACCTTAATGGCAAGGCAACCATAGGATGCGCGTCCAGTTTGGGAGCATGCACAGCCATCACAGCTGTCAGCCACATATTATAACAACCACTTCAGCATGGCGCCATACCAGCAAGATACTGCTCATGACCTGTCCAAGTCCGCATTGAGAATGCTTCTCCACAGATGTTGATGCGTCTTGCTGCAGAAGTGTCGAGTTCAGAAGGAAAGAGAAGGTGGAGATTGACATGTGCTTGCTCATGACGCAGAATTCAAACAAGACAAACACAAAAACATTCAACCTCATGATTGAACTCTGGTGAGGAATAGCAGCATTGTTTCGTGCATTCCATACATCCCACGAGGACAGGCGTCGCATACACGCGTTTCAGTCGGGATCACCATCTATCTCACCGAGTCGCACCTCACACCTTTCTCAATTCGCAATCAAGCCTACATTCTCCAACAACCGCAATCATGTCAACGCCCAAAATCCCCATCACAGTGATAACTGGCTTCGTCGGCTCAGGGAAAACAACAATGATCCTAAACCTACTCCCTCAACTCCGCGCAGAGAACCCATCCTACAAACTCGCCTTGATCAAGAACGAAATTGGAGACTTGAATGTCGATTCTCAACTCGCATCTGCTGCTGAAATGACCGGAGTGTCAGAACTGCTAGGGGCTTGTATCTGCTGCACGAATGTCGGACAGATTGGCGATGCTTTGAAAGAGTTGGACGAGACGTATTCGCCAAACAGAGTCATCATTGAGACATCAGGAAGTGCAGAGCCGATCAAGTTGATGGTCGAGTTGAAGAGATTGGCGGCCGAGACGGGGAGATATGCATTGGACGGTGTTGTGAGTGTGATCGATGTTGAGAACTGGGATGGTTATGCCTCGACCTCCTACACGGCGAAGCTGCAGGCTCAGCAGACCGACTTGATTGTTTTGAACAAATGGGAAGGTCTGTCAGAAATGGCATTTGAGAGGACTCTGGACAAGCTTGGAGACATGGATGTGGATACACCGCATATCAAGAGTGACAAAGGCTGGATCAGCAAAGACTTGCTGTTTGGTATCGATGAGAGGATGGCTAGAGACTGGGTCGCTCTAAACCAACAACATGGCCACGACCACAAGCATGAACATGCTGATGGACACAAACACGACCACAACGAGGAGATGGAAGCTCTGAGCATTACTCTCACTTCTGCCTCTCCTTTAACCGCATCTCTCGACACGACCAAGCTTGCCAACCTCCTCAAGTCAGCACCCAAGGACGAAGTCTACCGCATAAAAGCGGTGCTGCGCACAACACAAATACCCACAAACAGCGACGGGACACCTGCAGATGAGGGTGTTGAGTCCACGACACCTAAGCGATACATTCTCAACTGGAGCTTCGGTCGCTGGATGTGGACGTTAGATCAGACCGAGACGAAAAAAGAGCCTGTCTTGAGGATGAGCATCTTCACTGGCCGCTACGAGAGCAACAAATGGCTGAAGAGAATTGAGGCCAAGACCTATACCGCTCTGACTGATGAGTCCGACTATGAGCTTGAGGTTAAGCGTGTGTTGTAGAGTTGTGGAAATGAGTCATTGGAAGCTATAGACTTGGTGCACAGCAGCAGAAAAAGATACCCCTTTCTTTCAATCTTCCCAAACTTCCGTATCTTCTGCTTTCGAACATACATGGCTGACTGGTTTGCTGACAAAGAGAATTCTCCTACCTCATCGAGGTTATACTTCCGTGCCCTTGCTCGCTGATCTACAACATGGCCAGCTCCTCCTTCGAAGAAGTTTACGGCTTCCCGTAGCCTAGAACGTACAATTTTTGACTTGCAGCATTTCTTGGAATCCGACGTCGTGTCTCAAAGAAAGCACTATGGCTTCAAATCTCGACTATAGCTTTGCGTAACGTTGGTAAGGACCTGTGAATCTAGTTAGACAAGCAGGGACGTCAGATAATGGCCAACTTACGAAGCGAGGTCGACACCCACGAACATTGTGCGAAAGAGACTCGAGCCACTACTGCATCAAGCCGTCAAGGGCTTCCTCCGGTTTCCTTCTAAGCGTGGCGCTTGTGCTGCAAATTTGCCGTACACTTTTGTTAGCAACGCGGATCACTGCTGCTCGTATGATTCCCAGAGCTTCTTGAGACGCAAGACCCCTTGGCGCATACGCATAACCTCGTTCTGATCTTCTTCGACTATCTCATCGAGATAGTGGACTGTTCTCCACAAAGCTTCGTGCTTGCGTTGCAGTTCAGCGTACTCGGCCTTGGAGGCTTGTGCTTTGATCTTTTTGGTAACAAGGCGTTCTTCGAGATTCTCGATACGCTCTGCGAGGTCGTCGTTGTATCCTTGAGTATCTTTCAGGCGGGCTCGGAGTTCTGCGACCTTGGCTTCTTCGCTCTTCAGACGTCTTTCGATGGCATCAGTATATAAATTGAGCTTAGAAAGTTGATCGGTTCCCTGGGACGCGTATGTTGCCCACTGATCCACGTTTGCATTCATAGCCGCGACGTTGTGACGAAGAGTGCTGTTGGCGATTACCAAGTTGTCGTTGTTAGCCTTAAGCCTATCATTCTCTTGATTGAGTTGGCGGGTGCTGCTCTCTCGGCGCAGATGAATGAGCCTGAGCTCCTCATACTTTCTTTCAGTCTCGGCCTTCTCTCTTCTTAGCGTGTCGATTACGTTCTGAAGGGCATGGGTATCCTCTTGAAGCTCTTGCTTAGTCTTGTCTTCGGTCGCCATAGTGAACGCTTCTTAGATGAAGTTGTGGTTGTTCGCGAAGGAGAGAGAGACTACAGTACGCAGGGAGGCCGAATAATGAGGGTCTTTCGAGGCAGCCGAGTCGTAAAATTGTGATCGAGGAGATGCGGCGCAGTGATTGTTAGCGCTTGCACCTTGCCTTTGGTGTGTCTTTTAGAGAGAAAGGCAAGAAGGAGCGAATGAGCGAGAGTGAAGACAGTAGCCAGAACAGGAATAAAGCTTGTGGAAGGATCAGAGCCTCTAACAATGTTGCGATGTTAAAGTCCCAGCAGACCGATGAAAACATAAGAAAAAAGAGTCAAGGGAATTCGAGCTCTAAGGTGAGACGTGGAAGAGCAAACACAAGGACTTTGCGATGATAAGGGACGCAGGAGGGTTGCCGTGCAAACCGATTTCCCTATTCACATGCATGCACGACGAATATCAGACACTCTACAGAAACAGAAATGAGGTTGGTTCTTTGTGACAGTGAGTCTTGTGTATCTTCCATCTTGAGCTATTCTGTACACTGAGTGAAATCGAATTGTACCAGTTCCCCTGATGAAATGATTACATCCATGACATACTTGCGACACCCCTCTGCTATCCCTCGAGTGCATGGGGCTGTTACACTAGTAGTTGAAACGCTTTCCAAGCTTGACACGCTTGAGCAATGAATCTCTGGTATCAGCGCGGCCCACTGTATTTTGTTAGTGATTAATTCGATGAGGACAATTGCATGAATGACATACTGAAGGAAGAGTACCATGTGGCTTGACCATGTGAGACGCGGCAGTTCAAGTCCCACTTCTTGTTCCTCAACAGATAGTTCCAGTAGTCAGTATGCTCGTCCAGGAACTTGGGCTGGGTATGGTCCATACAGTCCAAACACATGCCATCGAAATGTGCCTGAGTTTCTTGGACGGCACGTGCCACAATACCAGTCCAGTCCTTGGCGCAGTTCACGCAACCCTTGCTAGATTTAGGCAGCGAGAAGTGTTTGTCGAATGATCCGAGTTCCTTACAAACGGCGTTGACTGATTTGCGACCCTGCTGGTCGATGGGGTAGCCTCCAGTCTTTACAAGTGCCTGAAGGTACAGGTAAACAGTCTCTTCTTTACAACCGCAATGGGCCACCATCATGTCTTCCAAGGGCTTCCAGAGCCATCTAGCGAGAAGAACTCTGAGATGGCCACGAGCTGAATTGAGTGCGCCTTTTTTTTGCCGATTAGTCGTAGAACACAATCTATGTCATCCAGAACTTACCGATGACACGAGGTGGAACGTGCAAGTCAGGGTGCTCTTCGTTCTTGTGCTCCTTGATATGGGCGTGGTCGTAAACCAACTCTTTGGTGATCGAGAGAAAGGCCTCGATGTGGTCGAACTGGAAGCAGGGATACAAGAGTCTTGAGTCATCTGCAGCGCGGTTCTTCTCATACCAGAGGCGAAACCAAGTGTCAAGATTGAAGAACTCAATCATTAAGAAACGGCTGGAAAACACTACATCCCACAGATACTCCCAGTAGAGTTTCAGAGTGCGTGCAGTGACTTTTTCACCCAGCGCAGATGCTCTCCAACCTTCATCTTTGCGATAGATTGCGCAGAGGACGACTTCGATTGCAGGCGGGTTGTGTTCGTCTAGATTGATGATGCATTTGCCAGCCTCAGCAAATTCGCGGGTCGTCAAGAGTTTCTTGAGAACTTCAGCCTCGGAATTGTCGACTAGGTGTTGGCGATTGACTTGAAAATCAACCACAGCCTTGATCTTGTCACGGCGATCTTCGTCAGCCTCCAGTGTCTTGGTGAACTGAGTGACACGAAGAGTCAAGTCATGGTCGTTAACGATGGTGACAATTCTGGGAACAATGTTGTCTGGGGTTGGAGCGATTTCGGTTGCCATGGCGCCTTTGTGTTGTCAGTGTTCAAAGTGGAAGGAAGGGAGCAAGGAAAGGTGAGCACGTACTGGTCCGGAAGGTGGAAGAAGATCACAGCGCAGAAAGCGTGTCGGAGACCGAAGGTGACGAGGCGCCAGACTGAGTGCAGAAGCAGGCAAGTTGGGTGACGGAAGTGAACTGCTTAGTTCTGGAAAGAGTGAGAATTGAAATAGGCAGGCAAGCGCACGAGATCAGAAGTGACGGAGCTCGAGATGATCAGTAACAAAGGATGAGAGTTCGATGGGAGTGGTTGATCTCGTGAACATAGAATTGTTTCCAGTACCTACCCATCGAAATTGTTATAATGCAGTAATTGTCCGCGGTTGTGATCTTGGTCGCTGAAAGTCGACGGGGTGGGTTCTCAATTGGGTGAGTCGTCTGTTCGAAGCGCTGCGTCTAGTACAATCACACACGGTATCCGAGGGAAGGTCAGGCCAAGATCAATGTTATCATATCATCATCAAAGGTTGAATTGGAAAGGTTATGCTACCTGTACAGCCCCATGCCAGCAGAGCTTCTTGTGCTCAACGCCAAAACGCCATCCATGCATGACAATTGACCGCTTACGGGCAAGCGACAGGTTCGTCGTCCTTGTACTCCTCCTCACGAATGCCATCCTTGGTGACAACCTTGACGATCATGCCCTTGAAATCGATAGGCAATCTTCTCTTGAGCTCATCTGTGCACATTCTGAGAATATTCATGCCTTGCTCGAAGGAAATGTCGGGGTGGTGGTGCTTGTCGAGCGTTGAAAGACAGTAGTACTGTGCGTAGCCGTGGGCAGCGTATGGGACAGGGGCGGATGAAGCCAGGTAGTCGATCCAGTGCAAGGTGGGCTTGTCGTTGATTGTATCGTAGCCACCCAGCAGGAGGTTGACAGTGTATGGACGTCTTGATCTAAGGGCCTTTGCGAGCTCTGTGCGGATGAATGAAGCAGTGGCTGATGGGTTGAGCTCGATGTCGTTGCGCATGCCGTAGAGCTGGACGTTTGCCTGGACGTATTCGGCGAATTGGACTGCAGGCGATGTGTCAGAAGGGAAAGATGGCAGGGTGGAGAAAGTTTAGGTAGTAACATACTGGTGTCGCCAGCTTCACCAGTCAGAGCCATGAGGATGTGCTTGCTCAGTGGGCGAGTCTTGTCGTCCGAGGCCTTGAGGACGGTTGCGCCGCGCATGGCCGCCTTGGAAGCGGCGATGATGGTGAAGTCCTTGCCAGTGATGCCGAGAAGCACGTCCCTGTCATGATGTCAGTATTGAGTGAGGGATAGAGGATACACACTGCACTCACATGATGAAATTAGTATGGGGTGTGTATCTGATGGAGCGGTCTGATTGTTGTACTGTATGCGAGCGACTTCAAGCTTCCAGCCAGGTCGAGCTCAGTTGGACGAGCGCCGGCGATGATGCGCTGTCGGTGCTTTGACCCCCGACATTGTGCTTGGCACCGCCGGCTTTTTGGTTTGCTTCCTCCGCATTATCAACTTTTTGCGATCAAGGTCTCAATTATTTTTTTTTTTGGCATATTCGTAGTTCGACTAGAGTCTGTCTGACTCTTCTCTGGACTCAACATGGCATACAAGGCCGAATACAAGACGACTTTCGAGCCTGGACGTGTCATTCAGCCCATCTATACTGGAGGAAGTGTCGCTCTTAGCCAGGATGGTCGCATTCTCGCATCGTGCTTGGGAGAGGATGCTCTGCTGAGCGATCTTGCCACTGGTGAACACCTGGCTAGAATCGAAGGTGTAAGTTGTATTGCCGGGCCCTCTCAGCGTGGCACTGACGAGTTGACACAAGATTTTTGCAGGACGGTGAATCCATTACCACTCTTGCCATGACCCCCGATGCAAAGTACCTGGTCCTGTGTTCGCGAAACCTTTCCATGCGCATTTTCTCCCTGAGAACATCTCCCGCCGCCGACCGGACCATAGATGCTACTCTACTCAGGACGCTCAAGCCGCATACCGCTCCAGTCGTTGTCGCAGCAGTCGACCCTACCTCTACCCTTCTGGCTACTGGTGGTGCTGATGGTATTGTAAAAGTCTGGGACATCAAGGGAGGCTTCACGACACACACTTTCCACGGCCACAGCGGCATCATCTCTGCCCTTCACTTCTTCCACGTCGACACATCAGCAACTCCCGCTGAGACCAAATCACGCAAGAGAAAGAGTAGGTCGGGCGATGACGATGCTGCGGATGCAACTGCTGGCTACCGTCTAGCATCAGGAGGCGAAGATGGAAAAGTCAGGATTTGGGACCTTCACAAGCGCAAACCTGTTGCCACTCTGGACTCGCATGTTTCGGTTGTTCGCAGTCTGGACTTCTCTTCTGAGCGCCAACTTCTTCTTTCTGCCAGCAGAGACAAGACAGTCATCACTTGGGATGCAAAGACATGGCAGTCCAAGTTGACTGCGCCTATCCTGGAGACTGTCGAAAGAGCTGGCTTCGTCGCAAATGGCGACTTCTTCTTTACTGGCGGAGAGAATGCAAGAGTTCGTGTTTGGGACATGGCTGGCCACGAGAGGACAGAAGAGCAGGAGCCTGGCGTGGAGACCGAGGCCATTCTGGACATTATCCACCATTCCGATCTGCCTTTCCTGCTCTCCGTTCACGTCGATCAAACACTGGTTCTGCACTCGCTGGAGCCGCTTATTCAGACAAATGTGGATGTCACAATTCCTCCGCTACCTGTCATCCGCCGTATATCCGGTACGCACGACGAGATTATTGACATGGCCTATGTAGGCACAGACAACTCAATGCTTGCCCTGGCCACCAACCTGGAAGATATTCGCTTGATTACTCTCAACACGGAAAGCAAGAACGAAGGCTCGAGCATCGCAGATGCCGCTTACTTCGGTGCCGACGTAGCACTTCTCAAAGGTCATACTGACATCATTATCACCATTGACACTGACTGGTCAGGCCACTGGCTCGCGACTGGTGCTAAAGACAACACCGCAAAGCTCTGGCGTCTGGATCCTGCAAACAACTCGTACACTTGCTATGCTACCTTCACTGGTCATGCTGAGTCTATCAGTGCTGTTGCTCTTCCTCATGCTATTCCCGTCGTTGGCTCAAATGCTCACAGCAAGCCCCTCGAGCATCCCCCGACATACCTTATTACTGGTAGTCAAGACAAGACCATCAAGCGCTGGGACATCAGTTCAGCCAAGTCAGGCTCAGAAGCGAAGGCTGTCCGCGCGTCCTATACACGCAAGGCTCACGACAAGGATATCAACGCTATCGACACATCTTACTCTCAACAAGGTACTCTTTTCGCTTCTGCTTCTCAGGATCGTACAGTAAAGATCTGGGACTTAGAGACTGGCGAATCCGTTGGTGTGCTTCGTGGTCACAAGCGTGGTGTCTGGTCTGTGGCATTTGCTCCTCCTGGTACACCAGCCATTGCAGGCGATTCCGGATCTAGCAGCGGCACAAGAGGCATGGCTGTCACTGGAAGTGGTGACAAGACCGTCAAGATCTGGAGCTTGAATGATTACTCATGCCTGAGAACATTTGAAGGCCACACCAACAGCATTTTGAAAGTCATCTGGCTTCCTATTTCCAAGAACCCAGGCAAGCGTGGCGAACGTAACTTGCAAGTCGCCAGTGCTGCAGGTGATGGTCTTGTCAAGGTTTGGGATGCTCAGAGCGGTGAATGTGCTGCTACCCTCGATAACCACATTGACAGAGTCTGGGCCCTGGCTGTCAAGTCTAACAAATCTGGAACTGCCAAGGCTACTTCAACAGAAGATGAAGAGGAAGCACCCGAACCTCCTGTTGAGCTCATCTCTGGTTCTGCAGATGCTACTCTCACATTCTGGACCGACACTACTTTGATGACATCGCAAGCTTCTGCATCCCGTGCTACGGCTCGTGTGGAGCAAGACCAGGAGCTGCAGAATCACATCTATGCTAAGAACTACCGCGAGGCCATCGTGTTAGCTCTGCAACTCAACCATCCCAAACGCCTACTCGATCTCTTTACTCGTGTTCTCGAATCAGAAGACAAAGATGAAGATAGTTTGACTGGTGCGAAGGGCGTTGACGAGGTCTTGGGTTCGTTGTCGGAAGAGCAGCTCTGGAAGCTCTTGCTCAGGTGCCGTGACTGGAATGCCAACGCTCGAACAGCTCATGTCAGTCAACGCATCCTCTACGCGCTCTTCCGCTTGTATCCCAAGGAGAAGTTCGTCCAGCTCAGGAGAAAGAGAGCGCCCAAGCCTCCCGTGGCTGACGAAGATGAATTGGCTCAGGGTATGGGTGCACTTGAGGTCAAGGACAAGGTAAAGAAGAACGAGAACGTCAAGGATGTATTGGAGGGTCTCAAGGCATACACTGAACGACACTACGGACGTCTGGAAAAGATGGCAGAGGAGAGATGGGTCTTGCTCTGGACTCTGCAGCAGATGGATTCATGATGGAACTGTGTTTTTATCTTCTGCAAGGTGTTTGGAGTTCAGGACATATCTAGGATATCATGCATCATAGGGGAGTATCTATGTCAAAAATCATCTTTTTCTTCTTTCACCAATACTCTTCGACTTGTCAGAGCTAAGATTTTTCAAGCATTAGAAGGCTCACGCCCGGCGACCATGGTGTCAGTGAGGTTCTGGCGGATTCTTGGCGAGAGGTGATCTTTCTTGCACTCTTCGTGGCCATGGATCTGCTTTCCTTTGGCATCGTTTATTGTGACAACCAGCAAACGGAAGGTTCTTGTCTGTTTGAAGCAAGCGCTGCAACACTTCGTCGACGTTAGCTCCTTCCAAGAACAACACAACGACTTCTGGCTCACTTAAAGGCGTCGAAGCTGCGCTTTTGCGAGCGCGTCTTCTTCTCTCACAACCATCAGCATGTCGCACGACCTTCACAAGATCGTCGGCTACCACTTCGATAGCCACTATATGGCCACCACCAATCCTTTCGATCTACCCACGCGTCCTATCTCACAATGGGACGACACCGCTGATCGCACCAGCGAGCAGCTCCATGAGTCTGCCATGTATCAGCTAGGCCTCGTGAATGTCCCGAGTACTTCCACTTCTACTTCTGGCTCTTCTAAGATGCGCGCTGTTCATACCTCTAATCCGTTTGAGGCTATGCAGCAGAAGTGGGAAGAGCGTGGCTGGCTCATTCAGAAGCACGAGCGTCGTCTCAAGGACAGCAACGAGCTGCTATCCAAGATGTGGCGTCGTCTCGATCCCTATGGCCGCGTGCTCGAGCTTGTGGACAACAACATCACTGTTCGGCGCCACGCCGAACGACACGCTGAGCCTGCATTCAGCGAGAATGCATCGATGCAGGAGCTCTTCTGTCGACTGGCTGCGTACGACTACCTCTACACCATTGATCCGGGCTTTACTATTCCACCACCTACACCTCAGGCAGATCCTGCACTGACCGAGAAGCGTCTCAACAGTCTGGCTAGTACTGTCAAACTTCAGAGTGGCTTGCTGCAAGAGAAGAACGACACGATCGAGAAGCTACGCACTCAGCTCGAGACTCAGCGTCGTTCTCATTTTCAGCAGCTCAGTGCGCAGCAGAAGGACAGGGACGATGCTCTCGATCGTCTGGAGAAGCAATTGCAGAAGGCCAACACCAAGTACTCACGCCTCAAGAATGCCACTCAGGCGCCACCCAAGCCAAAGGCTATCGTGCCTTTTGCCCCACGCCAACGTCCTCCTCAAGCTCCAATTGCGAAGACTTCGATAGCCAAGGCTCCTGCTGTAAAGGTATGTCAACCATGAACTGATGCTGGGCGGTACTAATCGAACACAGCTTCCCGAAACTGCATTCGGTGGCGTCCCCGAGAACCACACCTCTCTGACCTTCGAAGGATTCTCTGAGAACAACACTTTCAACCCTGCGCGTCTTTTGATGTTGACTGCGGTCAATCCTCCAGTCGAGCACGCAACGTCGTTGATCGAAGAGGATCTCAACGTCGGTCCCCGTTCTTCAGGGGCAAACTGTGCTCCTCTGGGGCCTCCTAAGAGACGTTACCACTCTGCCATGCAGAGTTCACGCAGTAGTCAGGCACCGACGCCCATGTCCTCTCACTGGTCGTCCAATGGTGACAAGTATGGGGAGCACATTGCTTCGAAGAGAGATGTCATCTTCCTCGATTACGATGACCCAGAGGACAAGCCTGAGGAGAACCCCAAGGATCCCAAGCGTTTCAAGTCTGGTGTTCTTACCCCACCCTTGCCTGAAGACCTTGTCATGGCGTCCACCGATGAGTCCGTTGGTGGTGTTGTCGTCAAGGATGAGACTGATCTGGAAATGGGCGAGGTCAAAGAAAATGGTGATGGCAACAAGCTTGCCTACGAGGATCTGGACGAGTTGATCGATCAGGCTCAGAAGGAAGCTATGAATTAGAAGAGGGTACGCGTTTGCGGTCAGTGGGTCCATGTGCCAGCACAGTATTAGCTAGCATTGTATGTATACACACGAATGGTTTCGCCTTTTTTGCCCCATCGCTATGCTTCACTGCAGCTCTGTCAATTCTCCAATCCAATCGATTTTCAACCGTTCGCATTTGAAAAGCCTTAGGTCTAAGAAGTGACGGGCAGAATACCAATACCTCCTTTTCACTCTCTGAGACAGGTCAAAAGAATAATATGACTACACACAATGGCGTAAGACAGCAGGTAGAAAGTTGAAATGTCAATTATGAAGGTAGTCAGGGTCATACATACAACACCAGCCCAAAAGCAAGGCAAGTCGAACCGAAGCGCGCGATGTTCGTGTAGCACCGCGTATTCCAATCACATCTTGTTCGTAACGAATGCAATCATACAACGCGATCTTTAATTGTGCATCATGAAACGAAAAAGGAGCCAAGAAGACGCATCTGCGGCTGTCAAACGGACCAAAATCAGCAGCGACAGCATCACTCGCAGCCATCAGCCTACTCCTAGCATCCTCCGGCTATACTATCCTCAAGTTTTGACGTTACGAGAATATCTTCTACAAGCCAAGACATCCAAGAACAAGAGACGATCGATTGCGAGCTACGGGTATGATACGGCAAAAAGTTCTCAAGAGACAGATTCCGAGCTGGCCAAACTTCTGGATACCGTTCTCGTTGGCTGCCACGATGTGAAGAAAGAAGAGCATGATGCTATCGACTATCAAAATGATCTCAGCATATTCTCAACGCAAGCATCTGGCTCTACAGCCAAGTCTAGTGGGTCACAGGCACAACACAGCTTTGCAGAAATCGTGGAGTTCGTTGTCTGGCGGCTCTTTCGTCAACATACTTCTGGGCATCGTCCGCCTCATGTCCTCTGTCATGGATACCACCATGACGGTCTTGGAGATATAAGGACCGCGACGAAAGCGAATTCTGAGGATGGCTTTCATGCTGTCTCACCGGAAAGAAACGAACATGTCGACAGATTAAAGGGAGATGCTTGGGCCGGCTTGACGAAATTGGTCGGTACTAACGGTGTTGTCACACTTGTCCAGCTTTTGCAGAATTGTGGGATGTTCATGCCTCTTGAGGGTGGAAGAGACAACTTTGTGCAGATCAGTGGCGTCAGTCTCTCTGAACTTCAGACCGTTGACAAGAACCACCCCACGGGTGGTCGAAAGCCAGATGGTGGTGCAGCTCTGATGGTCCCTGATACCACCAAGGTTGATAGTCATACCAGGCATGAGATCAACACTCTCAACACGATCCGATTTGTGCGACACCGTATCCTGTACAGAAAGCCTGACTTGAATGCGAATGGACGAGCATATTTTGGTCTCCCACACATCCGTACGTCCCACAAACTCACCAATAATACTCATATCTGACATGTGACAGATATATTGAACCGCCTCAGGAATGATGAAGAGGTAGACAGGAGTGCGCATCTCCTGAAGTACATCTTTCCACGGCAGTTTGGACTTCACAATGTCTTCACTTATGCAGTCGACACAAAGAATTCGGCCCAACCCTTCAAGGACTATACCCTTCGCGAGCAGGAGATCAAATCGGCCCATCGAAACAAGCAGCGATCCCTACCAAGGCGATTACGTGGAGAATGTGAGGCCCTAGTTGGCCATCTGCGCACCCGGCATGAGAGATGTGCTTACTCGGCACTGTTGCAGTATTACTGTCCTGACCCATGCAGTCAAGACAAAAGCACAGATGATGGAGACCATAACATCATGCGAATGGCCACACCCTCTTCTCAGGTATCTGCATTCTGCAGATCTGTGATAGCCAAGGTGTTTCCGAGTAGACTCTGGGGCGAGGGAGAGGGTGGGGTCGCAAACAAATCGCATATCATGCATCAGGTCGATCGGTTTGTCAGGTTGGGCCGATATGAAAGTCTGATGCTGCATGAGGTGGCCCAAAGCATAAAGGTGTGAAAAGCAGAGATTGAGTCAGCCAAATACTGACCGCTAAACAGATCTGCAATGTTACATGGCTCAGACCGCCGAATGAGCCAACGGGCAGCAAACTGTCAGCTTCTGATTTCGCAAAAAGAAAAGAGCTATTCTCCGAGCTTCTCTACTATCTCTTCGACTCCTTCCTCATACCCCTGATCAGCAACAACTTTTATGTCACGGAGTCTTCCACTTTCAGGAATCGTCTGTCGTATTTCCGTCACGATGTATGGCAGAAATTGTCGGAGCCAGCTCTGGCTAGCTTGAGAATATCCATGTTCGAAGAGGTTGGCCAGGGGCAAGTGAAAAAGACGCTCTCGAATATGTCGATCGGCACTGGTCGTGTGCGCTTATTGCCCAAGGAATCAGGCCTTCGACCTATCATCAATTTAAAGCGCAGAGTATTGTCGAAGAGAAATGGCAGATTGGTGCTCGGCAAGAGTATCAACAAGATTTTGACTCCCGCATTCCACGTCTTGAACCTGGAAAAGGTATGTTTCATGTATGTTTGCCAATTAGAGACCTGGTTGCCTGACGATGTGCAGTCAATTACACCAGAAAGACTTGGCTCTTCAATGTTCTCTTCTGACGAGATCTACCAACGCTTGCACCGCTTTCGAAATCAGCTGCAACAGACCAGGAAGGATGATAGACCACTATACTTTGCAAAGGTTGACGTTCAGTCTTGCTTTGATAGTATACCTCAAAAGCCACTTCTGAGGTTGTTGAATGCCTTGATCAGCGCAGAAGGATATACGATCACGAGATATGCACAGGCCAAAGCTCTAGGAGACTGTGGGTCGTCCATAGACCAGCCAACTATCATGCCAAGGGCTTCATGGAAGTTCAAAGGCAAGGCACGAATGACCGACCAGAACGAGATGCTCTCCGATCATGCACGAAAAGAAGCAGAGGCTGCATTAGGCACTGTCTTTGTGGATCTCGAAGGCAAGACATACAGGAGCCGTGCTGGTATCCTTGCGTTACTCAGAGAACACATTGAACGCAATATCGTACAGATTGGTAAGAGATTTTACCGGCAGATTACTGGCATACCACAAGGCTCGATAGTCTCGAGTTTGTTGTGCAACTTCTTCTACGCCGAATTGGAACAGAGAGTATTGGCTTTCTTGCAAGATGGGGAAAGTCTGCTCCTGAGGTTGATCGATGACTTCTTGCTCATCACCACTAATCGTGATACTGCGACCCGCTTCGTTCAAATTATGCATCGCGGACTTCCAGAGTATGGACTTAAGGTAAAGGAGGACAAGTCGAAGGTCAATTTTGATGTGCAGGTTGATGGAAAAGTTGTGTCTAGACTACCTGCAGTCACCAACTTCCCATACTGCGGTAATGCTATTCACACGGTCAATCTCAACATCACCAAAGATGAGACTCGACGACAGCAAAACAGTAGGGCACTTGTACAACACAGAATGTCGACTTGGTACTGACGACTTTTACAGACATGGCGGCAGCGACGACGGTCGACTTCTCGAGATGTCCAGGGCAAAACTTCTACCGAAAAGCGTTCAGGTGAGTTCCGCGGTGCATATGTCAAATGTTGCACAGGGCGGCAGTGGAGAGACGTTGAGACCAACTGACGTTTGTGTGATAGCATGCTGAAACTACATATGCACACCATGCATTTGTGCACTCGGCACAATCACATCAGTACCGTAATTGCCAACGTATCCCGCATGTTTGCAGACACAGCGGAACGGTGTTTCAACTATATCCGATGTCTTTCACATGCGAAGAAACCATCCATCGCTCTGGTAATCAGTAAGTTTGTTGTTGATGTTATTGTGTCTAGGCCAAACATGACGGTTTGTTCATGGCTACGATTTCGCGGTTGACCGCCGAAAGATCTTCACAACTAAGCGTTGATCGACGTGTCCAACCATGGCATCGTTGATCTTATGTCTTGACTCGGTAACACATCACTGATTCGAACCGCGTGCTGCAGAAACCATTGACGACTTGATACATGTAAGCTATGGACTCATGAAACGCAAGCGACAAAAAAAGAGCAGCGACTTCGAGTACGCATGCGCTCTGAGCAAAACACAAACACGTTGGTAAGTTGTTGATGATACATGGGATATTTTCTTGCAACGACGATCACGGTGAATGATGGAGGAGAGAGTCCGATAGGGCCAGTGTGAGCTTTGACACCATCTCCGTTACTCTTTCCTCCGTCTTCGTTCATTTCGCCGCGGGAAGGAAACCCCACTGATCGCTAAGGCTTGTGACTTCTTGAAATCTTGATGTGCTGATGGTTTGAACAGGCTGGCTTGTCACTCGTTCGAAAAGACATTTGCAAGACGTCAGACTGGCTTTTGTGGCTTGCTGTCTTGGCTACAGCGGGAGATGGCGGAAGCGGGATCGGCTTTGAAGGCTAGAGAGAGACAGGCGCTTGAGCATGCGCATCTGTAGACAGCAAAAGTCACCAACCACACGCAGTCACCTCCGGAGTACCAACTCCTACGGTGCAAGGATGAGTCCGAGGATCAGATGAGCAGACTTGTGCATGATGCAAAGGCAAAGCAGAGAAAGAGGACTGTGTGCATGAACTGAACGACAGCAAGCCCCGCGTTTCGAGACACGGGTCGCGCGATCGCGATAGCACACGATCAAACGGTGCTGCGGTGCTTGCCATTTTTGCGGGTGCAGGTTTTCCTTGATAATTAATGGCGGGAACTTGGCTTTTGCGGTGGAGGGCGCTTCGCATCATAGAGATGATAATTAGCGGCTTTCATGCCACCCATGCCAGCCTTGCCAGGCTTGTTGGCAGCATGCACGATGCTTAAAGCCGGATTTTGTGACAAAGTAAAGAAAGGTTAACAGTTTCAGATACGAACAGTCAAAAGCAATGGTTCCCCTCTTCCCCTGACAATACATTTATATAGAGCACGCAACAAGCAGTGACCGTTTTTCATCTAAGGAGATTCACCACTCTGATGCGTGCAGGCGGTCTCGGCACAAGATTCACAAAAAGATCCGCGTTGAACACAACTCCTATTTTGGCGCCAGGAACAAACGGCCGAGCCCTCGAGCACCCTAAGGATGGCTAGCGCTTTGACATATTTTGTTGATGATCCATGCCGCCGTCTGGAGACAGTCGACGAAGCCTCTGGACCGGACGTCTTTCTTTTCAACAACCCGCATTATCGTCACCACTATTCTTCTGCTTTTCCTTCCTCACCCAGATCTTTGACATTCAATTCTCTGCATCGTTTTCAGTTACCCATCGCAGAGCCCCAGCATGATTATTGGGCCTTTGTAAAGCATAACCAGATTCCATCAACAATAGCAACGCCCCGGCCTTGCGTCCACTCTTTTCTCCCTTGCGCCAGCGACAACAAGACAATGACGACCCATGTAAATACGACTTCCATCACAACCACAACCACTATCAATACCGAGCGAGATCCCAGCCCGGGCTCCCCACCAGACTTGACTGGCTCCAAATCGTCCAAGTCGTCGGGCTCGTTCCGTTCTACCTGCCTGACTAGTCAACCGAGTCAAGACAACCTGTCGCATTTTGAGGATATCGCTCTGGCCGACTCTGGCAGAGACGAGGCCGACGACTTGCACGTTAGAATCACCCCAAGAAAACTCTCAAACACGCATGCTCCTCCTCCACGTCGAACCGTGTCCGCCGCTCATCACAATGGTCGCAATCCTTCAGCTCCTGAGGTCTTGCGCGATGCCACCAACACTCACCGTCCTCGCTATCCCAGTCTAAAGTCGCATGTCAGTGCTGCCAACCTCAATGCTCGTCCAATTCGTCGAGGCTTTACTAGTCCCTCAACGCCGTCGCTCGTAATGGGAGCAAGGACTCGTCCCTCGAGGTCAGTCTCTCCGCATGGCCAGGCTCTGAGTGACGGTGGCCGTTCTCCCACGTCCGCAGCACCCAAGACACTGGCTCCTAGGCCACCTTTGAGGCCAAGGAAGTCGGTGAAAGAGCTCGAAGCCGAATACCACGATTCCGACGAGGAAGTACCCGAAGATGCCGTCATCTGGAATGTCCCCATCTCTCCACGCCCTCCAATGCAATCGACCCCCTCAAGCCCTACCAGAACTGTTTCCGCCACTATCAACCCAGAACTCAAGCCGACACACAGCAACTCATCATCGAAAGAGGAAGCCCCTCGCTCTGCCACACAACCAATCATGCCTCATAGCGCTACTGTCAGCGCATTTCCCCCCGATCCTGCCTCACCCAGACTCCAACGCGGCAGAACCTGGAACGAGGACCTCAGCGAGGAAGCTCGAGAGGTTGCTGCTGCTTTGGAAGAGCACGCTGAGCGCGTATCGCAAGAAAGACGTCGTTCTACCCGTAACAGCACCAATGGCAGCCCCCCGCGCCCCTCCATGAAGCTTAGAACGAAAACAAGCATTATGGAATTGCCTCCGCTACAGAAAGGAAATGTTATGATCGACCCGCTGCCAATCAGCAAGGAGAAGGAGGCGGTACTCACTAGGACACGTCCTTCGTGGCTTCCGCCCAAAAGCCAAAAAGAGGAGAAGAAGCACATGAAAGAGTGGGAGAAGATGATGGCCGCAGCCGAGGCAGCCGAGAAGAAGCGTATCGCCAAAGAAGCCGAACTACAGCAACAGCGCAAACACGTCGAATCCAATATCGCACGAATCTGGGAACAACACGTTATTCCCAACTGGGATGATGTGGTAAAAGAACCAAGGACTCGCGAGCTTTGGTGGCGCGGTGTCACCCCTAGAGACAGAGGCACTGTTTGGAGCAAGGCTGTTGGCAACGAGTTGTCACTGACCGAGACTTCGTATGCTAACGCTCTCAAGCGTGCTCGCGCACTGCAATCTTCTGTCAACAAACTTCCAGAAGAAGAGCGCTCCAAGCACGTTGATGCAGGTTGGTTGGCAGCAATCTCACGCGATGTCCCGACCGTCTTCCCTGAACTCGGTATCTTCGGTCCTGGTGCACCTCTTCACTCTATTCTGGAAGATGTGCTTCTCGCCTATTCTGCCTACCGCAGCGATGTGGGCTACGTCTACGGAGTTCATACGATTGCAGGTCTTCTCGTGCTAAACATGAGTGCGTCGGCCGCGTTCATCGCTCTTGCAAACATGCTGAACCGACCAATGGCTCTTGCCTTCTTGATCAACGACCAAGCAACCATCTCGCGTATCTACTCGACTGTCCTTTCTACGCTCAAGTACAAGATGCCCCGCTTACACGAACACCTCACAAGCCCTGAGACTGGCTTCAAAGGTCCTGAAGAATGGCTGCATCCATTTCTCGCTACCTTAGGCACGCAGATTCTCAGCCCCGACTCCTGCAGTCGCCTTTGGGATATCGCTGTCTTTGAAGGTGATAAGACATTCATCCGTGCAGCGGTTGGCGTGCTAGCACTGCTTGAGAGCAGACTCTACGGACCCAGAGAGGAACTTCTATCCCTGATTGGCTGGGGTGCTCGCCCGCTGGATTTCGAGGAAGAACAAGTCATTGTCGCCATTCGCGAAGCCGGCAAGATCTCTCCCCACAACTCGACTTCTGATCTCAATGGCAGCAAGCGATAGTGCGCTGATGCTCTCAGTAAGAGACGAAGACTTCTGACACGAAAGAGGAGGCTGGTTCTTTCCCTACGGTAATGTGTTTTACGAAATGGCAAAAGGGTGTTTGTGGTGTTTCTCAATGTTCTCTTTGCGTTGGTGTTTGCTCTTGTTTTTTCTTTTCCTTTTCTAAACCTTCATGTTTATTCTTCCTCTCCTCTGACCCTGCTCCACAACCACTTCGCAAGAAATAGGTGGACTGGGCCAAGGTAGATCACTCAACCTACATTGCCCCATTTCTCCTTTGTTGCTCATCATCATCATCATCATCACTATCATCATCATCAGCACTACTGCGGCATCGTCGTCTTATCTTTTTGCTCTGTTGTCATCCATAAACGGTTGTTGTGTGGGTGGGGATCCGAAGAGTTGCGGATTTCCCTGGCTGCTTTTTTCTTCTTCCATCGCGGATAACTTGTAATGGACAGGTGCGAGAAGGAAAAGACTGTGTATAGCTTCTTTCTGTCTGTAGAGACAAATAAGATATTGTTCCCTCGAGAGACTCGAGTCAACAGCCAATGTGAGTTGAGGGACGGCACTAGTGATATATTGCTACGCGTTCACATACATGCATGTAGTCAGAGCACACCATCCTAGAATTTCTCGGTGCATGAGTAATGATAGAGTGTTGACTAGCGCGTTTGTGAAGTCAAATGGACGCACCATGTCCATCTTCTCGACATTGCCAACAAGCTGCATAATCGTGTATCAAAGTCTAGAGGCCGGAGTTCCTGATAATATCTTAGAAGCATCCTGCCGCACCTCTCGTGTGATCGCCTCTGCACTCATGATTGACTTGACAAGCCCAATTCCTGTGCCGGCATAAGTGGTCAACCTCGCCTTGTCACCCTCCCAACCTTTATCTCCAGATGCCACTGCTTCTTCATACAGCTTCTTGTTGTCTTCAAAGCTCATGCCATCCTCGTGGTCTCGATAACTCGCATTCAGGACGCCACGACCTCCATAGCCAGCGGGCCATTCTGTGGTCCCGCGGAGTTGGTCATATACTGATGAGCGGATTGTAGTGCTTCCTCCATCAGAAGCACGAAGGACAGCATCTCGGTAACCAGTTGCGATGGTTGCTTCGTTGGCAGCAAGGTATCGCGTACCCAAACAGACACCTTGGGCACCCAAGCAGATTGCGGCCGCTGCACCTCTTCCCTCGCTGATCCCGCCAGCTGCCACGAAAAACGGCAACGGTGTAGACGAAGAGGATTTGCAGAACTCTGTCACAGCATCAATGGTTTCTGGTACCAGGGAGATGATGCCGGCACCTTGAGCAGCACCATGACCCCCAGCGTCAGTACCTTGGACCACCAGGACATCCGGGCTTGCGAGCTTGGTGGCTTCCAGAGCTTCACGAACGCTGATTACTTGGATCCAGATCTTTGTCTTGTTGCTCGAGGCTTTGCGTACACCATCTGCCCAATCCTTGAGCTGATTTGGATGTCTGGGAGCAAAGAGCCATACTGCAGCAGGAACGTTTTCAGGTTTACTGAGGATGGCCAAGGTGTCTGCCAGAGGTGCGCCCCAGATCAGGAAGCCGACTCCTACAGGTAAGACGCCTGTTTTTGTGGATAGTTTGGCTCTGTTCAAAATGTCACGACTTTTGGAGAGTTCGGAGGATAGAGTGCTGATGTCGCTGCCTGCTCCTATAAAACCGAGCCCACCGGCTATGGAGACTGCGGTTGCGAGGGATGCATTGGCTATCAAACGCATGGGAGCGCAACTGATGAGTGGAGATGTGGTCCATGGATACGCGGCAGTCAGAGAGGACGCCATACTGGCGCTATTGATGTGAGGTGTGATTTGGGAATATGAAGTAGAGTCCGGAATTACCTTCCTTACCTTCTTGAGGTCCTCTGGTTTTGTTAAGTCTATCTGCCTCTCGACCGTGCCTCGGGAATGTCGCTGCTTCTCCGCAAAAGTGCTGATGATGTCGGCGGGAGGCCCGCAGTTTTGTCCAGACCGCCCGGCAGACTCTTTCGCGATCGTCGACGCCGAGCTTCACTTGGCTGCGACTGAGAGATGTTAAGTAACACAAAGTATCCCATACCAACGACGACTGCCACCACCCGCCAACCTCTTACGCGTTAGCATACTTAATTGCGGGCATATTTATCCAGACACGCGACAAAGACCTCTTCTCGAAGAGCCGACATACTCCTTTCCCGATAGCAGCTTCCCTGTGTTACTGCAAACATGAACGCACCAGACAGGTATGCGCTGCTCTTTCCTATTTCTCGCTCCTTCCCTGGTTCAAGAAATTACACTGTTCTCCGTCGGTTCACTTGTCACGCGCGACTTCTCTGTTTCTTACCTTCACTTCCCACCCTGGTTGCATTCCCATAAAATGGCTCCTTCACAAGCTCTCTTCTGTCACAATCACAACCACAATCTATAATTTTGCAATCAAGAGCCTTGGTTGTTCTGCACACACAAAACACTCTGTCGTTCTGCACTGCACTTCACGTTCACCCCAAGATGGCTCCCGACGATTACCATTTCATGGGCACCCCCGTCACCACCCTCTACGTTCACAAACCAGAACGCGGCGACGTCGCTAACGATGTGCCCCCAAGATTCGAGCTCTTTCTTCTCGGCGATGGCGAGAAGAAAGTAACCTGGGCCCCCGAAACCCGTAAGCAACCACTTTCTCCACACTGGCCCTTTCCCTATCTCTGACCAACTGCTTTACACAGGTGTCCCCGACGCAGCCATCTTCACCTTCAACAAGGAAGACCACACTCTTGCCAACCTCCTTCGCGCCAAACTCGCAAAGTCACCAAACATCTTGTTCTCCGCTTACAAAGTCCCTCACCCTCTGTTCGCAACCTTCGAACTGCGTGTTCAGACTGATGGATCCCTCACACCCAAAGACGCCGTGATCAGAGCTTGTGGAGATCTGATTCAAGAGCTGCAGAGATTGGACCAGGAGTTCACAAAGGAGTGGGAGCTCAAGAAGATTGCTGGTCAAGGTCGCGACGGACTTTGAGACTGCATGAGAACATCAGACTGCAATCACCACAGACGAACAAAAGAGGGATTTTGAGGAACGAGCGCTGGAGGCTGCGCTCTGAGCATGACAAACTGGAGTTATGGGCGTTCTTTTGCTGCAAACAAGAAGGGTTCGGGAGGGAAGCACATTACACACTTATGCATGGCACAGACGAAAAAGTCCGCGTCTGGACCTTTCGATTACAAAAGGAGGCCATCCGAGCCGACGAGGTATTATTCTTATCCTTGCTCACATCACAAAAAGATACCCACGATACAAATAACAAGAATCTGCAACAACCACTGTAACCCTGTATGGGCTTTTGTATAGAACGGGCAGAATGTCACCAGCCGCATTCACTCACACTAAGCTAAGGGGAAGGTCATATACACAGTCATCTCCAAGTTTGACATTACACACATAGGAAAAGGATAAGGAGAAAACAGAGCAACTTCGATGATAGGAAAGTAGTCTAGTCTATGGAGCCAGTGACCAGATCTCTTTGCTTGATCAAGAACTGGCGAGTCCTTTTTACCACGAGAATCGCAGCAAAACTGACAGTACACAAACGTCCTCGCTAAAGGACGACAGCGCAGGCAACATGAATCGAATAGGGTTCGTCAACCGTCTCACTCCTCATCGCTCGCCGAGTCCGAAGCCCAAGAAGGAGACCAGCTGGTTTGAGTCCAGTCAGAGTCATGTCCGTCATCCTCGCTGTCCTCTTCCTTCTTCTTGCCGACAGGGGGCTTTGCGCTCTCAAGACTGCGTGCAGCTTTTCTGGCTTTCTTGGCCGCCTTCTTTGCCTTTTTTGCAACTGCTGCATCGTCCACGGTCTGCTCTGTATCTGCTTGGTGCAGGTGCAAGATGTCGTTGAGCTTGACGCCGCCAGCCTTGTCATTGTCTTTCACGCCCACAGGTGCTTGGTAGTCGGCTTGCTTGACGGATTTCTTCTTACCAACGACTTCTACGGCACTACGCTGCTGGCCAGAAATCTTCTTGGAATCGGGACGTGTTTCAAGCTTGGTTGCCGGATCACCTTTGCTGCCCCAAGCATGCACCAGAACAGGGTTATCACGCTTGATGGGGTAGCGTTGCTGGTGTCTGACAGCTTCTTCAGCAGTGATACCACTGCAAACATTAGCATATGTCCATAGTAAGAGTTTGGTATGTACTTACTCCATAGCACGCAGCTCGTCAAGAACCTTAGGGGCAAGACGCTTGACTTCCTTAGAACGAAGGTTGAGCTTGAGGGCGACGATCCACTCAATGATCAGATCCAGATCAAGATCCTCAGCGCCTGGGAGGTTGGGTTCGGAATTGAGGTGACATGCGACGCTCTCGGCGGTGATGCTGTCTTTGGGGTTGGAAGACGACAGAGAAGTCATGTTGATGATGTTTTGGTATTACGGCGGCCGTCAGATGGGTAGTGTTGATAATCAGTGTGAAGACCCCAAGATCTGGATGATTGATTTGGCTTGAAGAGGTTTGTGAGGAGGAAGAGGAAGGTGAGGACTGTTGGAAGATGTCGCAAGTGTCTTTGAGGGTTGCTGTGTGTTGGTCGAGCACAGAAATTGTGAAAGACAATTGTGGCTTCCAGATCTTTCTGGTGTTGCTTGCATGTGAATGATTCAAACCTGAAGGCGTGGTTTAAGTACGAAAGTTGATAGATCAGCATGTAGTCTGTCCCTTCCTAAATTGCGGCTGTTCCATTTGCTGCCATTCACAAAGCCCTGTATCTGTTGGTGAGAAAATCTGGCCACAAAAGACGGACACAGTCTGTTTCATGGTATCAACGTGGTAACTCAAATGATGTCAACCTTCCATTAACTGTCCATTCACCATCGCTTCAAGCCTATCTATTAGTCTTCTTCGCTCCTGCAGGTCGAACCATCACCATGAACTTATGCGGTGGGTCATCCTTCGCTGTTGGCGCATACTTGACAACATCAAAGTCCATGTACTCCCTATCCTCAAACCCATACCTGGCGTACAACGGTCTTCCCACCTCGGTAGCTTCCAGATAAGCCTGGAGACCACAACGATCCGCGACCGCTAGCCCTTCATCTAAGAGCAAAGACCCAACGCCTCTACGTTGGTAGGCAGGATCGATAGCAAGGATCTTGAGGTACAGATACGGCTCCAAGCCGATCCACTTCTTCTTACTGGCCGTCATGGCCGCATCCATAGCATCCAGTAATGCGCCATTGGCTCCAGGAGCATAGGCACGAGGGCCGTCTTCCTCCGCTTCCTTGTTGATTTGTTCTTGCGTACGGGCAGAGGGCTGTACAGCCCAAATCGAGATGCCCACCACCTTCTTTGCGTTCTTCTTCTCCTCCTCGCTCAACTCGGTCTCTGCTTTGTGCTCCCAAGCCTCCGGAAACACGAAATCGGATGGATCTGCAGGAGTGTCTGTGTCATAAGCAACAAAAGCACGTTGACCAGCTTGAGAGTCTGATGTGCTCATCTTGGTCCTGAGACCATTGAGGGTCTCGCTAAAGTTGTGTATAAGATCTGCCTCGGACATGCCATTGGGAAAGATGTGAGGACGTAAGCCGGAAGCAAATGCGCCCTTGAAGATGCGTTCGCGAGCTGGAAGGTCCGATGGTCGCACCTCGCGAACTTGGATGGGCATGTTTGCTGTGTTTGATCCGCGTCTTGATCTCTGTTGTTGATACTGTTTGATTTTATTGTTGGCGAAAGATATCGCAAGAAATTTGGATCACAGACTCCGAGGCCTATTTACTCAAATGTCTGACTGAATTCTGGCTGGTTCTGAGGTTTCAGGGCTGAGATTATTGTAGCTTTGGACCACGAAGGAGGGCTAGATATCGCAGAATCAAAACGATGATTGATGTCTTTACTGTTGAAACGATGAGAATACCAAAGCTGTTTCCAGCCTGCAGTCCACAAAGACTTTATAGAAGCAAAAGAACTTGAATGAGTCACGAAAGGCAGAAGTTGTTGCCTCGAGAGATAACTGAAGTATGAGGTTCATCCGGCACTTTCGCTGACACCTCCTCGCCTACACTTGCCGCATGCAGCACTGCCCGCCGCGATCTAGCATAAAGTGTCACCTTCCTAATATGTGCACCATTTGCACCATCATACGAGAAAGCTCCTCTCCTGATTTACAGCAGCAAGGAACATGAGAAGCACAATTAATGCCTGATAAGTTGAATGGGAAATGTCGTCGATTCATCGCTGTTTTGATTTTGCCTGTATAATACAAAAAAACTGTTTTGTTTATGGTGACAAAGGACTTGGATGCTGAAGGAAAGAACAGAGAAAAGCGTGTGGCCGTCGCGTAAAAGGTGAGGACAAGAAAAGAAAAATTGCCCAGAAGAAAGAAGGACAAAAAGGGTTGTTACACTGTGAAATGCCACCAAAGAAACCATTTCAAGAACGAAAATACGAAAACGCCTCGCCAATGGAATGAGATGTTCATCAAGAACAACAAACACCGCTTCTCAATGAAATGGATGACCACCAAGCGCTCATGTAAACATCTTCTACCCCAGAGATGGTAGCAAGAAAACTCCTCAGAAAATATGATAAACGAGAATCGAACGTGGAAAGGGAGCCAGTCCGGTATAATTTATAGTAACAATAGTGAAAAGAAATATGCAGAAAACGCGACGTTAACGCTTGGGAGGGGAGTCAAAGGTCGACGCGACTTCAGTAATATGCACGAGTGTCCTTCAGACACCGATATGGATCAGGGCGTCCAATATATCCTGGTTTCGGCTTGACTGGTGTTGGTCTCTTGGGCGGTCGGTGGTCGCGGAAGAAATCGGGCTGGAAGCGTTCCTTACGCTGGCTCCTCGACGACGAGACAATGCGCCGTCCCTGGTAGTGCACCTGCCCATGCAACCAAGGAGGTATCCAAGTTGGTCTTCTGGCAGAATCTACCTAAGATTCTTGTGAGAGGATTACAAAGTGCTGTTCCCAAATCCATCCAAGTGAATTGGTCGGATCATCTTGATTTTTCGCAAGCCAAAGTTCGCCTTTTTGCGCAACAACGTCAAACACTTCGCCTTCAACGTAAGTCAAATATGGGTAACCTGCTTCGCGTCTAGCTCGATCGATGTTGAACTCGAAAAGACTGGCGGCCACGAACATCACAGGCGTATCTATTGGTGCATGCTGAGGTGACATCGGACCAGGGCTAACAGGAGCATCAGACATAGGCATAGCCGAGTTGAACATTCCAGAGAAGCGCGGTTCTTGTTGTTGCTGGGTCTGTGAGCTCACCGCAGAGCCAGGGCGGACACTGGGGCTACGCTTTGCAGTGTCAAAGCTCATGCGCGAAGACATACTCTTGAGATCTGCAGGACGTTGGGCAGTTGAAGGTCTGCTGGCAGAGAACGAAGCTTTCGGTACAATGCTCGGCATACGAGATGGAGGAAGACTGTTGTTCTGGGTCGCACCCACGCTAGGGGCGCGGCCACGAGTAGACAGGGATGAGCTGGATCGCATCCTCCCGTAGTAGCCAGGCTGGCCTGAGTCAGGCAACACCGGAGATGCTGCCGCTGAATTGAAAGACTTGTTGAAATCACTAGGAGTAAATAGTGGCTGGTTTTCGCTACCGATAGACATTGTCCTATGACCATTCGGCAAAATTGAAGGACGTCGGGTGGAAGCTTGAGAGGATACGGTCTCATCGCCAACCAGAGTGGTCTGTGGTGACAGGAAATTGAAGGTGTCGGCAAGCAATGCGCCGTTACAGACTCCAAGCGACAATACTTGCGAGTGGACAAACTCGTACTCTCCAGCAAATTCCGGCTCGATGTCGGTATAACGGGCGTAGGCAAAGTCAACAACCGGTGCGAGCTTCTCCTTCCACAACCACCACCATTGAGACTGGAGGTAGACATGAGTGTTCAGACACGCTCTCACCAGCTCCGACTGCAACGTGTACAGTCGGGGCAAGTCGAGCTTGAGCTGCTCGTTGAGTGCTTCGTAGACTTCTGCGGCTTCAGCGGTTTTGGCGTCAGGCTTCTGACCTTTCTGCTGCATCGCCTGAAGGCGGGCATAATCCGCGACGCGCTTCTTGCGCTTCGCTATCAAGTGTTGAGGACCAGCATAGAGCTTGAGACACTCGAGCATCGGATTCACGACGTGTGCCTGCACACGGGCTTTGTGGTCTGGCAGAGCAACAGTGCAGAGTTCGTTGATGGCAAGAATAAATTTGCGGAACTTGCTCTCGATCTCGGGGCAGTTGTTCGTGTCGCACTCGACGTACTTTTGCAATGCGTCAGCAAATCTCATGAAGTGAGCAACAGGCTTTTCAAGCTCTTCCAAAGTGTGCTGAATGTCTCGCATGCAAATTTGCAGCTTGAGATAGTGTCCATTCAGCGCTTGAACAGCCTGGTCGAATTCCGGGTCCTTGTGAGCCTCTTCTGCTCCGACTCGGTCCTTGACAGTGTCCTTCTTAGCGAGGAAGACGGCCAGAGCACTGCGGGCATTGGACTTAGCACGTTTCCTATGCACTTCTTGCACATATTCTGAACGCTTCTTGGATTCATTGATTCTCTTGCAAACTGCAAGAATGCCCTCAAGTGAGTGATTCAACGCCTTTCGGTCAGGATGGTTTTCGGGCGTGCGTCCAACCAGATCTCCAAGCAGAAGACCGTACTTGAGAATGCGTTGCGTAGGCTTTACCAGCAATGAATCCAAATTCCAGGCACCAGTGATGTCGCTGGCCATCTTCTGACATTCAGTAAGCCAAGAACTTACAAGAGGCTCTGATTGAATTCTCTTCAGACAATTGTTGGCGTTCTCGTGGTTCTTTAGATAGACTTCATAGACGTGCTCCATGCGAGCCATGTGCTTGGCAAAAACCGCACCAATGGTGGTCAATCGATCTTTGTCATCGTCTATAACCACACTTGATGAATTGCCATCGCTGTTCGAAGTCGAAAAGCTGCCCCTCTTAGGTTGCCAGCGAGAAGACTTGGGTGGAACATAGATGGGCGCGGCAGCCTTACGTAGTGCATCGTAGAATTCGAGTGAGAACTTCTCGACTTGATCAACGTTGCCGAAGAGAGTCTTTCTGTCCTCTACAGATATAATGTCACCCACAGTCGCCTTGTAAATGTCCTCGATGATCTTCATGTCTTGATGATGAGAATACTCGGTGTCTATGACCTCCTGAACAATGTGCCTACGCTTGGTAAGGCGCTCAGTCTCTGGGTTAGGAGATGGAGGCATTGTTGAAGGGGGCGGGCCATAGTCGACAGATGGTCGAACAGACGATGATTGGAACGAGGACATCGATTGTGAAGGGGGTAAGGGGACCATCTCAGGTTTCATTGACTCCATCGATGGGCGCGCAGGCGTCGAGAAGTTCCGGTGGCGTTCATCTTGTGTTTTCGATCGCGCTGAGACTGGGCTCGCCGGATGGCTTGTGAAAATAGGCCCAGGCGAAGCGTCTGTGAGAATGACCTCAAACGGCAGCTCTTGTGCACTTGCAGGTGGAGGTGGGGGAGGTGCGTGTTCCGGCAGCGGAGGCTGGGGTCTTGTGGTGTCTGCAGAAGAATTGGACATGGTAAGTCCAAGCCCAGTACCCATTGGTATCTCTGGAAGCCGAAGTCTGTCTGAAGATCTGCTGTTGCGCGATGAAGGCAGCGCTTGACTTAGAGACGTCATCGATAACTGACCAGTGCTTGATCGAGGTGAATAGCCATAATCCTTGGGTGGAGGCGGAGGGCGATAGTCATCATCCTCCTCGTTGGCCGCTCCAGGTGTAGTGTCGGGCAGAGCTGGGGTGTTAGCGCTCACATATTCTGAAGCAGGCGTACCAAGATCGAACTGAGATGCAGGAGTGTTGACCATGACACTGGAAGGCGAGAAAGACTGCAAGTAGGAAGTATCGTTGTAAGCATCCTGAGAAGCTCGGGGAAGACTCGCGGCAGACCGTCTGTAGGTAGTACTGTAAACGATCGCAGTACCGCGAATCTCCTCTTCTGGAGTCTCCATGTTTGTACGATCAGAGGGATTGTATGAATTAGGAGACAAGTAATCGGTCACCGATTTTCTTGGCTGAGGAGAACCAGCCTGTTCTCGCAGTATGCTGTCCAGAAGAAATCCTACAGAGTCTGCATCGTTGGCTTCAGCCTTCGAGAGACTGGGTGAGACCGGTACGACGTGTTGTTGGAAGTCATGGAGCATCTCGGGGGATACAGAGCCGATCTCCTGATACTGGCTGGTGATACGATCTACTGCCTCACGGGCTTGGCCATGTTCGTTCCAGTCAGGAATAATGGCCAAAGCTGAAGCCCGTCCTGCACGCTTCGACTGACGTGGAGTCTTGTCTTCGTCAGGGATATGATTCGTTGAGGTTGTAGCTCTGACAAAATCCGATTTCTTAGGTGTCTCAGGGTCCGTCTCCTCCAGATGTGGAACATGCGGCAATTGACCGATCCAGGGCGAAGAAAGTCCAACTTGAGCGACGTCACTAGCAAAGCTGTCTTCATCCGAGTCAGGAATGCGATCAGGCACGCGAGCGCGCTGGTTGAGAGGTGACGGGGAAGATTCGAGTTGACCTGAAGCGTGGTAGGGCGCTGGGGAAGAAGGGAGGTCAGAAGACCAATCCTCGGCCTTCGCTTCAGGTGCATCATCATCTTGAAGCACGATGTGTACCGAAGCACGATCTCCATTTTCCGAAGGGGTGAACGAAGAGCCCTCTTCAAAATCTGTATGCGAGGCACTTGATACGCTTCTCTCTCGCATCTTCATGACCTGGCTGAGAAGCGTTCCTGGTGCCATCTCTGCAGCCGTATGTTCTCTGGCCGAAGCTTCGTCACAACTATCCGCCACAGCCTCCTCTTCGGAATCGACCTTGTCGACAAACTGATTTGGTGGACTAGAATTCAACTCAGAGAAAGCAGAACCTTTAGGGTCTTCATCATGCTTAGCTGAGAGTGGTGAATCCTCGTAATCAATGAATGCGCCAGGGATGTTGCGAGGCGTGGTCGGAGACAACAGGCCGGAGGTCTCTGACAGATCAGGATCGGTGTGATCGACTTCGGTCTGTTCAGTGTCGGTAAACTCAACGTCTGTATGCTCGAAGGAAGATTCCAAGTCATGGCCGTTGCCGCTGTAATCTTCCCGGTCGTCACTAGCCGTGTCATTGACGTTGCTTCCACGTCTTGACTCGCTAGGGCTCAGACTTCTCCTTCCAGGTGCTTCAACTGAGTTGTCGCTAAAGGCGCGTTGTATCTTCTCCTTTCGCGCAGCAAGATTGATGTTGTCCAACTCCGGTATCTTTTTCTTTCTAAGTCTCGCGGGATCGCTGTTCTGCGAGGCAAGCGAAGACTCGAAACGCTGGCCAGATTTGGCACGCGAAGCGGCTGTCGAGGCGGAAGAAACGGGAGGCCTGGGGCGTGAATTTCTTAGCGGAGGAGACTTTAAAGGAGGGGGCGCATTGATAAAGGCTTTCAGACTGTTGCCTGAAGGAGCAGCCTGGCGCTGTTGCACAGAAGTATCGTACCGTGTATTGCCGAGAGTGGGCAGGCCTAGAAGATTCGAGCCGAAAGAGGACGCACGCTGAGACGATGTGTGACGAGAACGAGGCGATGTGGGAGCAGGAAAATGGTTGACTGACTGACCCATCTGCGATATGTGGCGTGAGGTGGTGGGCGAAAGAGGCTCCACGCTGACAGAACGTCTGGAACTGCTGACGGGGATCCGCGAAGGACTGACCAACGAAGATGAGGCATTGCGTGGCAGCGAACGATAGGAAACAGGGTGAATTGATAGAGCAGAGTCGGCTTCGGGTCCGATAAAATCGCTGCGCACACGTCTGTGGCCAGTGCCAGGACGCGAACGACTTGAGTGTAGAGGAATGGGCAGGTGGTACTCAGCGTTGGAAAGCGACCGCTTGTGAAGTGTCGGAGAATGTGCCGAGGAGGAGCTCAGGCTACCATCAGAACCTCGACGAGGTGCTAGAGAGAAGAGGCTGTCATGAGCCGCGTCATGAGGAGCATAGTTTCGGGTACGGAGTTGGTCGGAAGAAAGTGAGGCGGGCGGGCGGATCTTGCTACGGCGAGTGGGACTCTTCAACGGCGAGATAGTATCTTGTGGAGTGGTAGAGCGAGCTCGAGAAGACGAAGCAGTGCGGTTTCTGGTGGGCGAGCGCGGCGGGCGCTGGAGATGTGAGCGTGGAGCAATTCGTGGGGGTTGCACGGGTAGTTGGTCCTCGGTGGACTGTTGATTGAAACGATTGACCAGATCTTTGATTGATCGTTGGGATGTAGCGGTGGAAAGCGAGCGCGGCGCATCAAGACGGGCAGAAGTTGTCGTAGCTGCGACGGGGTTGGATGCCGCACGTGTGGTTTCGGACGACGGTGGATCCATCGCGTCGTGGTTCGAGATGATTGACCGGGGCAGAAACGGAGGCAGTTGCTATAGCGGCGCCGGGTGCATTGCTTTCTGCTCAGCGGATGCTCATGGCAGGACAGCAGCACAAGAAGCGTGTGCAGACGTGTGCGTGGACGTGAGCGGTGGATAAGAAGGGGTTTGTTTGCTCTGGCGTTGCGTTTGTAGAGCCTTCGCGGCCTGCTAGACGATGATGTAGTTTACCGCGTGGGCGGCGTCGCTTGCGTTTGCTTTAGTAGGTAGGTAGGCGGAGAGCTGGTGTTGGTTATTTCTTGTTCCTTGGTCTTCTCGGTGGTCGTCGGCGGAGGGTATAAGTTGTCGGAGGTCGCACGACGGCGGTCGTCAGTCGTCCGGCTCTAGACGAATTACAGAGGGAAAGAACGGCTGCTCTTGCCTGATGCCAGCGCACTTACCTTCACTCTGTCACCACAAACGGCTGCTTGGCCGCCCCGAAGAAGCCTGGAAACTACCGCCCATGCCATCTAGAGGCTGTCCACCCGTGCGCCCCCAGTGCTGTCATCTATCAAAAACAATCGATTTTCATTTCCTTGTACCATGCACCCGAGACATCTTGGATCACTGCTCCAAGATTCATCCACATCTGCATCTTGACCAACTACATTATCTTTACCAAGTAATTCTGTTCCATCTCAAGCATTCGGCATTCACCCCGTCTGTTGCAACGTCCGTGTTTCACTTCCTCTCCCCAACTCTGTGTTTGCTTCCCCGTCTCGGGCATCCCTGGACCCCTAGGCTCTGTGCGACTCAAACGACTATTTGCTTGTACTAGCTTGGTTCCTGGCTTGCGTTCTTGTTTTCGGTACATCTCGTGTGGCAAGAGTGTTTCTTCTGTACTGCGGTCGCTTCGACCAAAGCTCGTCAGCGTGAAGCTGAACATGTCCATGTCGACTTTCATGACTCGAAGTCAAAATATTTAACGTTCCTATAGTCCCTGCGGCAAGCCACTAGCGTTGGAGACCAGCCTGATGCTTGGAGAGCACGCTCGCTTCGATGGGCTTGGGGCTTTTATTCCCAGTCTGTCTTACAACAACACTCTGCATGCTATTCACTGTTTAAGATATAGACGACGCAATGTGGTTTAATTTGAGTGTCTGTATAAGAGTGGTTGGGGTGATTCTGCTTCACTGTAATCGACTCTATGAAACGCCATGCTCCTCGACTCGAGCCTCCTGCATACATCATTTCTTTTCTGCGCCGCTAGCTTCTCCCGCCTCCATCATCTTCAACTCATTCTCGATCTTTCTGTGCGCAAACGTAAAACGTGGATACAGGAATGGACGAAGATCGTAGCGGTTGTCGTCAGGCGCATATTGCTCGGCATAATATGCTGGTGTGATGGTCGTCATCTTGTGTCTGTTCACGGCGTAGTAATACATGAAGTCGCGGACCTTCTTGTACACCTCCCGGGGTGTGTGCTGGTCCTGCCAGTCTACGCAGAGCTTCTCCCACATTGAGTAGACGCCAAACTTGCGGACTTTTCTGAGATAACCATAGACCGATAATTCTTTGTAAGTCATTCCCATGTCGACTTCGTCGGACTGGACATAATCGCTTGTGATAGGCTCCAGCTCAGCAGTGGGAGTCGCATCAATAAACTCTTGCAGAATTGGCAGCTCAAATGCATGTTCTGCCCATGCTATGAAGCGAATCAAGTCCGTCTTGCTAATGCCACCAATAGGGTTGATGTCTGCGCTGCTGCAGTCGTACTTGGTAAGGTAACCGCGAAGTGCTTCGTCCACATTGGCAGATCCGAGAACTAACAAGCCTCCTGAACGTCCCTGTGTAGTTGGCAGAAGCTGGCCAAACGCGTACGATAGAATCATTCTGGTACGGCTCTGGAAGTTCTGCAGTGCAAGATTTTCTGCCTGACTTCCTCCATGAACCTTGAACTTGGGCTCAAAGTTGAGAGTTGTAGACACAAGGTGTTTGACGGCATTGAAGACTTCGTCGATGTTGCAGTCAATGTGGTGCGCACCTATTGCTTTGGCGAGTTTCTCAGCACGACTACGAGTTTCTTTGCTGGACTGTGCCTTCATGCCCATGAAGGCAGATGAAAACACCCTGCCGCAGAAGTCTTGCGCGCACATCTTGGTTACATCGTCGTTAGAGCAGAGACGAGCAGCATCTCTAATGACCTGGTCATCACCTTCCTTGATAGCTGCTACAACCAGCCTGCACATAGAGAAGACGATGGTTGCGGTTGCACAAGAATCAATACCACCACTGAGAGGTACGAAATAGCCTGCAGCTCCAGATCTTCGTAGATAGTCCCAGAGCCAACAAGCAGGGCCAAGAGCAATCTCTTCTTCCGGCTTGTGATAGCGAGGTTCGATCATCTTTGCAATTCGAAGGTTGAGGTTGGACTGGCTCTTCTGAGTCATGGCGAAGTCGATCCTGACACGCTTGAACTCGTGAGCCTTCATTGCTTGCATTCCTCTGCTGCGAGATTGGCGTGCGGACCAGATGTCATCAAGATCAACAGTAGATGTGATGACCTCGACATCACGGAGACAAAATTGGCTCCCCTGAGCAACCGTCTGTCCATTGATAGCGATAAGGGAGCAACCATCATAGTACAAGCGATCACCGTCGCAGCCTCTCTGGTTCGAGTACATATAAACTCCGCCTGATTTGGAAGCGTTTGTGATCAGGTTAATACGTGTGTCGAGCTTACGCAGTTCATGATGGGAACCGCTGGAGTTGAGAATGATCTCGGCTCCATTGAGAGAGTATTGTATGTGAGGTGAGTCGGGTGTCCACAGCTCCTCGCAGAGTTCGGAAGCGAACGTAGCATCTAAGGTTTGGAAAATCATGTCTCCGATGGGCACTTCTGTCTGTCCAGTGATCTCTTGGATCTCGAGCGGCAGCGTATAGGTATCGACACGGTATCTGGTCCAGGGAGTAAAGTAACGCATCTCTCGATAGTTGCCATCGTTGCAGAGGTCAATCTTGGGTCTGATGCCCAGGATTTTCCCATTCAATGCAAGCACCCTAGCATTGTGAGGAACATCGTTGTGACGAACAGGCAGACCCAGATCGATGATGATGTCTTGAGCTTCGGCGGAGTTTATGATCTCGGCTGCAACCTCCCAGGAGTGCGAGAAAGTATCGAGCTCCTGGAAGTGGTCAAGCAAGCCATAGCCTGGAATGCAGAGCTCTGGTGTAAGTATCAATTTGGAGCCGTCTGCCTTGGCCCGACGGATAGCTTCTAAGATGCGATCACGGTTGCCATCGAAATCAAGTGCCCATTGATTCAACTGACAAGTTGAGATAGTAGCCAAGCGACCCATAGTGGAAGATTGCTGTGTTTTGGAGAGGAACAAGAGTTGTTCGCGGTGGTATAGCTCTGTAGGAGTTGTGACTCTTGACGTTGCGATTCACTCAGTGAAAGCCGCAAATTTCACGTCATGGCTTCACCTTTATCACACACACAAAACTATCAACATATCTTATCACTTGGAGAAACACTCTCCAATCTTGCATCACTATCTTTCCAAGACTCTTCGCCATTAACAATAATTTCTTGAGAGTGAATAATGGTCCCTCGTTTTGTGCCTCTCGGACGAAGGTGGTTGGCCGGATGTACCACCACAATGCTCCGGCTTGGCTAAAGAACAACCGACAAATGATTGCAGATCGCATAACCAAAAAAAAGGCATGCTCCTCGGAGCAATATCCTATACATACGCCAAGATCCTCTCGGCAATAGGCATCGGTGGCAATGTGGTAAAGACCGCGGCGGCGAAGGCAAGAGTGTCTGATGAATGCTGTCGCGGCTTGTTCGAAAGGCACGACGGAGGCTGGGAGGTTGAATCGGCTAGAGTGGTCGAAATGCGCGTTTCTTGCATGCTTCAAACCTTACCGATGCATCAAGTTGACAGAACCGTTTCAGCCCACAAATTTTCGTCCAGTTGGTGGAAGTTGGCTTGCAGCGCTTGCATAAAAATGGCAGCTGTGCAACATGATGCGCGACAAGAGGCTCGACCTCGGTCACTCACTGTCTGTCATACAAGGAGATGATCGGATGAGCAGAACCGATCAGAAAAGTAGAGCTCTGAGCTCTGAGCCGCAGATACCAGCAACTGCCCCGCGTATGCAAGTTGGACAGAGCTAGGCAAGTTTGCGCGATATAGGGTGCCAAGTCCAGGACCGAGACGCAGATCAATTGGCGAAGAAACAGGATAAAGTTCATGCAAGGCAAGCGGGATAGATGGTAAAATGGCCGGGGTGTCACGTCGTCGAGCTATCAGAGGGCAGACATACCTACTCGTAGACTAGTCAATACGTGGTATGATTGCTCTCATTATTGTGATAGTGATTTTAGGGGGACGCCGGTGACAGCGAACAGTTTCATTATGAGAACTAGGAATTGCAAGAGCCCAAGACAGGTAGAAAAAGATGAGGGCGGAGATGAGAATAGATGAGGTTTAGGTTAGCGTGATGGTGGTTGCCACGGGCCGGCTAGAAACAGCGCGCGCGCGGCATCCACGCCGCCGGATTGTTCCTGCCCTCTTGCTGTATTTATGTCTGTTGGCCCCAGCGACCATTCTCTTCCTTCCTCTCCGTCCCAGCTATTCTCCCATTGCATTTCTGCCTCTGCCAAAGACGACAGCAAACCATTGACTCTTAATCACAAAGTAAGAATCCCTTGATCCGAGCGCTTGCACATCATCCATGTCGGTTGCATTACTCGCATGGACGCGCAATCCTCCAGATGTCCCCCAGAGCTGTCGCATCTAACGCTTGAGCCTGCGTAGATCTTCGTTGCAAACATGCTCTACTCCACCATCTTCTTCGCCGCCTCGGCTTTCACTGGCCTCGCCGCCGCCCAGTCTGGCAACTACACCATTGACCCTAACTCCGTCGATGCCACCACCAGAGCCAACTGGTGCCGTGCCGAGACCAACACCTGCCCTGTTCTGTGCGGTGGTAATCTCTACAAGTCCAACACTTGCGATCAGGTGAGTCTCGTCTTCTTCTGCTTACTTGAGCGTCGTGCTGACTTTGTCTAAAGAACACTCTTGCATACACCTGCGTCTGCAACAACGGCCTCTCGCCCGACCTCTCCCAGTATCTGAACACCATTCCCTCGTTCGAGTGCCAGGAGTACAAGGGCCAGTGTCTCGCAAACAACGCTGGCAACGCCACCGCTCAGGACCAGTGCCAGAAGATCACTTGCGGTAGCCAAACTGCCTCCAACCTCATCTCTTCGTCTACCTCGGCCTCGAGCTCTAGCTCTGCTGCATCCAGCGGTTCCGGCGCCGCTGCTAGCGCTACTTCCGCTATGGCTAGTGGCTCTTCGACCGCAGCCTCCAGCGCCGCCACCGCCAGCCACACTGGTGCTGCCAACGCTCTCACCATCGGCAATGGTGCTCTTGTCGGCTCTCTGTTCGGTGTTCTTGCCTACGCTTTGTAAACAGAGTCAGTAGCTAGCATTGGCATGGGTTGTGTGACAGCAATGGATACCCCCGACGAGAAGTAATCACGGCACATTATACGAATGGTCCCGGGCATGAGAGCAGGCGTTTTTAATCACCATTACCAGCGACGGAGTTGTTCTTTTGGGACGAAAGGGCTTTTATATTCTACGCATCTATAGCGATGCCTTTTGTTACTCAGTAGTTAATGATTCAATGAACAGCATTGATTCCACCTTCCAGATTAATTTATTCTTATCTGCTGTGATGAGTTAGATGGGCAATATACATGGTCGAGCCAATCAAACACGAGCAAGCACAGGGCAGCATGAAGCCGGGGAAGAGGCTGGGCAATGTCGCACAGAAAGTTGGAGCACGAGATAAGGATGTCGGTGAGGATGTATGAATTAGATGTGGTATCGAGTTCACGGCACGCAATTGACCGTGTGGATTTGATAGGAATAGATAGGCATGGAGTGCAAGCAAGCAATGAAGTCTGAATAAAGGCATCTAGATCTGTTCCCTGCGGCGGCGATCTTGACCAGCAGGTCGGCACGCTTGATCCACGACGAGTGACGTCTTGTGGAGATGTGGTGTCTGGTTGCGAAAAAGTTCCTAGCCCACTGCACGGCAAAAGCACTGAGGACTCTGTGCTACTACGTACCAGCTAGTCCCAACGAACAGCTGTAAGATCCACCCGAGTGGGAATGCAAGAGATATTTATTGCAAGAGCCCGATTGTCTTGTCTGCGTCGCTCTTTCATCACCTCTAATCACCGCTTCCCCAGCAATCTCACCCTCCCTCTCGCCCCCAACCTTGCGTCCCAATCTCCTGTAACCACATTCCTACGACCACGAACCATGGCAACTCTCGGCGCATATCAGAAGAAGCACAAGGTCGCCATTGTCGGCTCAGGCAACTGGTATGTGAACAATAGCTATCTTGACGCCCGCTTCCGCGTCATACCTGAAGAGTAGAGAGACTGACATCTTCAGGGGCACTACCATCGCCAAGGTTGTCGCAGAGAACACCAAAGCCAACAGCGACCTATTCGAACAGGATGTCCAGATGTGGGTTTACGAAGAGGAGGTGTCCATCCCGAAAGAGTCGAAACACTACAAAGGCGACGACAAGCCCCAGAAGTTGACCCATATCATCAACGATGTCCACGAGAATGTCAAGTACCTGCCCAAGGTTGCTCTCCCTAAGAACATCATCGCCAACGCCTCGCTCGAAGACACGGTCAAAGACGCCAGCATTCTCATTTTCAACCTGCCTCACCAGTTCATCGAAAAGACCTGCGACACGCTGCAGGGCAAGATCCTGCCTTATGCTCGTGGTATTTCTTGCATCAAGGGTGTTGAAGTGTCGGATAAGGGCATTGAACTCTTCTCCGAATGGATTGGCCGCAAGCTGAACATCTACTGCGGTGCCTTGTCAGGCGCCAACATTGCTACTGAGGTTGCTCTCGAGAAGTTTTCCGAAACCACTGTCGCATACGATCCCCCGACCATGGACAGTCAGCAGCCCACTCCCAAGGGTTCTCCTCGTTCTTCCGAGATCGATTTGTCGCAGCTGAGCGGCAAGCAAGATCAACACCAGAAGATCAAGCTGTATCCTCTGCCCACTGAGTACCCTCCCCTCAGTCACGACAACGTCAAGAAGATCTTTCACCGCCCCTACTTCCACGTCCGCATGGTTTCGGATGTCGCCGGTGTATCGCTCGGTGGCGCGCTCAAGAACATTGTTGCTCTTGGTGCTGGTTTCGTTGATGGCTTGGGCTGGGGAGACAACGCCAAGGCTGCCGTCATGCGTGTCGGTATCTTGGAAGAGGTCAAATTTGGCAAGATGTTCTTTGCCGACTCTGTCCGTACCGAGACTTTCACTGAAGAGAGCTGTGGTGTAGCGGATCTGATTACCAGCTGCAGTGGTGGTCGTAACTTCCGTTGTGCCAAAATGAGCGTCGAACGCGGCATGACTATCAACGAAGTCGAGGAGCAAGAACTTAATGGACAAAAGCTACAGGGAACCAGCACTGCGGCTGATGTCAACAACTTTTTGAAGAAGCAGGGGCTCGAGGACGAATTCCCTCTTTTCACTGCCATTTACAGTAAGTTGCCATCAGATGCCACACGATTTATCTGACCCCTGCTAACGCAATGCAGACATCCTCCAAGGCAAGGACAAGGCAGAGAACATCCCGGAGCGCATTGAATCGAAAAAGTACCCATGAAGCGACGACCCTTTCATGTTATCTCACGACCAAGGTTGACTGGCTATTAGGAGTTATTCGGGGCAAACCAGAGCAAAACTATAGATTGTTTTAGGTAATGTTCCCGTTGTGTATTGAGCAAGCATTTGTGTATAATTAGCAGGCATGGTCCTCAAGAAGACCACCGGTACATGCATGCCCGAAATTCGGAGTTCATATCTAGAAGATGTAAGGAGACTCAATAATGTAGCCAAACACTACCCCTCAAGTCCACTTGTCACGTTCGCAAATTATACCAGATCTGGTGGTGTTGATGATTATGCAGCAGCACAGCCGACCAAGTTGTTGCGCTTGAGCGGAAGCCTCGGCGACGCTATCTTTTATGCTAGTTCTGAGGGAATGCAAACCCCGATCTTTCCGGAATGAAGCGACGCTCCCGGCTGTTTTTCTGCTATTCAAACAATTTTTCTGTAACAATAGCAAGCTATTGAGCTGTTGTTCTAATTTGTCCTGTTTCTATTGAAGATTCACAGAATTCTGAAGTTGAGTCGATCGGAAAACGGGATTTGGAGTCTTACAGGACTAGCATAGGAGGATATCGCGACTTCCGAACCACCCTGGTATTACTGACATCATCCCGGGTCAGTCGAAAAACAATAAAACGATGATGGAGCAGAATACTCAGCCAAGAGTTGAATATTAATCTAGGCAGACAGGTCGTTCGTCCGTCTGCCTTTTCCACTGATGGTCACCATCTCTTACACTAAAGATCATATTGTATAATGCTGGCACTGAGGAATACCACTCTGCTGCGAGCACTTGGTGTGACACGCCGGCATGAATCGACTGTTGCTACTGTTGCTGTCTTGAGAGGTCATGGCCAGGGGAACCTTTCGAGAAGGACCAATTCCGGTCAACTGACTCCACGGACACAGACACGCTTCCTCACAAGGGGCATTGAAAGTAGAAAGAAAGGTGTGTGCTCGTCATCTCCACTTGTCGTCAATGAAATCTTTTAACAATCAAGTCTAGATCGTGAACGTGTTGTTGTACTAGGTTCTGGTGAGTGTTTCTTGTATTGCTTGAATATCTGAACTGCATCTCATCTCTATCACAGGCTGGGCTGGCTACACCCTCGCCCGAGATCTTGACCCTAAGAAATATCAAGTCGTGGTTGTATCGCCTCGCTCATATTTTGTCTTTACGCCTCTCCTCGCCTCAACCTCTACCGGCACTCTTGAGTTCCGCACAGCTCTCGAGCCCGTTCGCTCTCGTCGCACCAAAGTAGAGTTCTTCCAAGGCTGGGCTGATTCCGTGGATTTCGCTACAAAGACATTGAAAGTTGAGGAAGCTGTTGAGAACCCATGGCAGGCCATGGCTTTGACGGCTGATGGTCGTGAAGACCAGAACGCAGATCAAATAGAGCAGGAAAAGGGTGTTAAGGCGAAGAAGGGTAAAGTGTTTGAGATGAACTATGACAAGCTGGTTGTGGCAGTGGGATGCTACTCACAAACCTTCGGAACACCTGGTGTTAAGGAGCATGCCTATTTCCTCAAGGATGTCGGTGATGCCAGGAAAATTCGTAACAGAATGCTTTCGTGTAAGTCTGTGTGCCAGAAAGTATGACTTGTTCAATATCGTTGACCATATGACAGGCTTCGAGACAGCTTCGCTACCAACCACCAGCGAAGAGATGAAAAAGCAGCTTCTCAACTTTGCCGTCGTAGGAGGTGGTCCAACTGGCATTGAGTTTTCCGCCGAGCTCCATGATCTCATCAGCGAAGACATGGCCAAGCTCTACCCTGAGTTGATGCAGTACTACAAGATCACTGTCTACGACGTTGCCGACAAGGTCCTCAGCATGTTCGACGATAAGCTTGCCAAGTACGCCGTCGAGCACTTCACTCGTGAAGGCATTGATGTAAAGACATCTCACCACGTCAAATCGCTTCGCAGAGGTACGCCTGGCCAGCTCAAGGAAGACAGTGGTGACCAAGTCGTCAAAGACGAGGCAAGCTGCTACACTCTAGACCTCAAAGAAGAAGGAGAAGTAGGCGTCGGAATGGTAGTCTGGAGCACAGGTTTGATGATGAACCCCTTCGTCTCCAAATCTCTTTCAAAACCTTACAACATACCCATGGACAGCACTGTCGTCGAAGAACCGTCAGATGCAAAGAGCTGGAACATCTCGAGACATCCACGCAGCGGAGGCATCATGACAAACGATCGGCTGCGCGTAATCATGCAACCATCCACTGAAGCAAGAGAAGAAGAGAAAGTCAACGGCAGAGCAATAATCAGAGATGTCTATGCTCTTGGCGACTGTGCAATCATGGAAAACTCGGCTTATCCAGCTACCGCTCAAGTAGCCAACCAAAAGGCCCGCTGGCTGGCTAAACAGCTCAACCGCGACACCATCGACAACAACGCCTTCACCTACAAGGACTTGGGCGTAATGGCGTATATTGGGAACTGGAGCGCAATTCTTCAATCCTCGGGTGGAGACGTGAGTGGTCGAGTTGCGTGGTTCATTTGGCGTGGTGCATACCTGGCAAAAAGTGTCAGCTGGAGAAACAGGATTCTAATCCCTACCTACTGGTTCGTCAACTGGCTATTCGGCAGGGATATCTCGAGGTTCTGAGCACATTCATGATGAGGGATCTTCGACTGGGCGTGGTTTTAGATAGGTAATTGGCGAGGGTGAATCAGGGTGTCACCCGCATTCACCAACCCGAAATTTTTGATTCACGATAACTCGACAAACAATAGCCCTATTCAAATTCTGAGGCTCGCATGTTGCTCTGCGTATATCGATTGTTTGTCCCTCCCTTTTTCAAAGGTTGTTGTATGGCTGAAACTTCGGGTGAAGGATACACGCCAGCTGGGGAACTGTCCCACCTCGCGATTGAATCAGGACCGGAGGGGCGTGTTTTGTTCTATTCTTTGCCGAATATATATCTCCTCGTGTGAAGTTGCAAGACATTGCCCGACTGGCACGAGCTTCAGTGCTTGACAATTGGAGAACATGTGAACATTTTGCAAAGAAGCTTGGGATATGAAACTTATGAATTGGAAGTGAACCCTCTTCTTGAGGTCATTTATTTGTACAGTTATCCATCTAAGGTTAAGTTTCGTAAAAACATGCTAGGTAATGAAGTGATTACATTATAAGTGCGTGCTTTTTATCTTTCGTTATGCTAGACTTGAAGTGTAGAAAAAGTGTCCAACAATAATAGTAACCATCTAATATGTATCTAAGACGATACATTTAGCAGGCACGAACGTAGAGGCCGAGAGGAGAGGGGTTGTAATCCTCAAAGAACTGGAATTTGTCGTTAGTCTGTGTATAATATGATAGATATTCGATGCAACTTACCTCGAGATCAAGACCGCCAGTAGAGGTAACCTCGAATGAAACTCTGGTACCAGCAGGGCAAGCATCCTGGCTGAGGGTGTAAGAGGAACCACGCTTGAGGGCGGGGACCGAGCCGACCTGCTTGGCGACGGCAGGGGCGTTGGCGTAGGTGGTCGACTCGTTGGCAACACCGTTCAAGACAGCGATGGTGAAACCACCCATGTCGTTGAAGGAGTAGCTAGAGGTCTCGAGCTGGTCAAGCTGGGGGAAGAGGAAGACAGTCGAGCAAGTCTTGCCAGCATAAGAGGCAGGGATGTCAAAGTTGAAGATGGTGGAAACCTTGGAGTTGATAGTGCCGTTGTACTGGGTGCCGTAGGCCTTGTTAGGGTTGGCGGCATCGACGGGGACGATCAAGTGAGGGTACTGGTAAGCACCGTTGATGTCGGCAGGGCATCCAGAAGCAGCAGGAGTACCGCTGGGAACGACACTGGAGCCTGCAGCAGAGGTAACGCTAGGCTTGGCAGAGATGACAGAGGTCATACCGGTGCTGGTGCAGTCCGAGACGGTGGAACCGCAGTTGGTGACAGTGATCAAAGTGGTGGAGAAGATGGTGACAGTCTCGCCATCGTCAGCAACGGAGGTAGCTGCCTTGGTGGTGACGGGCATGACGGTAGTTCCAGCGGCAGAGCTGACAGCAGAGCTACCGGCAGAGCCAACAGGGAGAGATGCGATCACTGAGCTAGCGGCCGAGGAAGCAGATGAGACTGCAGATGAGGCCGAGGGGGCGACCGAGGCGACTGAGGAAGCAACAGACGAGACCTTGCTCGACACGACCGACGAGGGAACACCACCGGTGGGAACAGCGTTGGTGATCGAGAGAGTGGTGCTGGCAGCAGCAGAAGTAGGCATAGTGGCGCTGGCAACCGAGCTGGTAGGAGCGGCCGAGCTGCTGGTAGCGACGTTGGGGCAGGAGAGGTCATACTTGGGAGTCTCGCCAGATTGCAGGACACCAAAGTTAGGAGAGGCAGAGTCCTGGAGGATGTACCACCAAGTAGGGATGTTGCGGCTGAGCAACTCGCAAGCAATAGACTTCCAGTAAGTCTCGGCGTTGTCAACGCTGGGAACGGCCTGGTTCTCGGTAGAACCGGAAGTGGGCCAGCCAGTCTCGGTGATCCAGATAGGCTTGCCGTTAGCAACAGCCTCGACGGCGTTGTACTTGTCGAAGAAGAGAGAATTGGCGTTGGAGACTGAATTCGACTCGGTGTTCTCGTAGTAAGGATATTCATCGAGACCAATGAAGTCAACGGCAGCAACAACGGCAGAGTTGGAGGAGTTGGTATATCCAGTCCAGGTGTCAACGTGGCCTACAGGGGCAGAACTGAGAACAGTGCCAGCGATGGCAGATCTGACTTGACCAATGTAGTCGATGAGGACGGAAGGGGACTGGCCAGTACCAGCGTTGGATGCGATACCAGCGGGAGTCTCGCGGTAAAGGTCCTCGCTACCAACTGAGATACCGACAACGAGATCAGCGAATGCAGAGCCATACTGGCTGATGGCATTCTTGAGAGCAGTGAGCTCATTGTCGAAAACATCCTGAGTCTCGGATGCCCAAAGACCAAGAAGAAGAGTGGTGTTGGTAGCAATGGCAGCGGGGATGGCACTAATAACAGTGTTTGCTGTGCCATCCTGAATCATGGTGTAGAGACGGGCAGAGTTCCAGCCACTGGTGGTGTCGAGACCTTGCTGGGTACGGAATGAGGCCTCAAAGGTCTCCAGAGTGTTACCTTGCGATCCATAGTTGAAACCACGGGTAGCAGCCAGGACGGACGAGGCGCCACTGACGAGAGAAAGAATAGCGGATCTCATGTTGGTGATGAATATCCCAGAGAAGAGATGCGATGTGCTGAGGAAAGAAAATCCAAGTTGAGTTGAAGAAGGAACCAAGCAGTTTTGTACCCTGTGGGCCTCTGTGACGACAACATAGAAAAGTGTACGATGTACATCGATCCTGCCGTGCTTCCGCCAAAGAACGTGAAGTCTCTTGTGGGGAAACAATGGGTTAGTCGCATGACGGTGCAAACCCAAGCTGGTCTTGGGTGGTGGATGGGAGCCGAAAATAGCACCATGACGCCTGGCTCTGCAGGTACGCCATCATCGCGTGGAGGGCAGCGAGGGCTCACTCACCAGAATTGAGGAAAACTCAGATCCGCGCGTCCAAAGGCCAGACGAAAGACGGAACAACCTTTGTTGGGCCGCCGCTGTCCGCCAAAGGTTGTCGTGTTCTCAACCCCAGTCGGGCAAAGCGGGATACGACGTGCCCAAGAGAAGGATGTCAAAGAGGTCGATCATATAGAATAGCGTGACGGTAAGGATCGTATTCGCGTCAATGGTGTCTCATAGTCTCGTGGGTCTATATATGAAAACGTCCTCCTGACATGTCCAGCGGATGTTTTGGTACATTGCAGATACCACTCAGACACAGTGGTAGAAGCTGCAAGGTAGGCTGTGTACATTCTCTGCTGTGCGATGGCAAGGTTCATCCACGTTCCCGTAGTCTTCGATGACGCTGCAGCTCAGCCGCCGTGTGGCGGCGGCATGGTTGCCGGTCGATGTTGCAGCGTTGGACACATCGTTTCCGTCCCCGTTTGCTGATCAGGAACGCTCTTGCCCGGTTCAGCTAAAGGTGGGGAACAATATTTGCTTGGCGTCGGAAAAGTCTTGTCCCTCCAAATCCTGCAGGTGTGCATGACTGATCGGAGACAGAGAGGAGCTGTTTATCCAGAAAAAGTGGTTTGTTTGTTTCTATTCATGGCGAACCATTATGAAGCCTTGGGCCTGGGTCATCGCCAATTCGATGGAAGTTTAACTGCTCAAGACATCAAGCAGGCATACCGCAAAGCTTTGCTCGAACATCATCCAGACAAGGCGCAGACCGGAGACGCATCTCGAACCGTGGATTCCATCACAGTCGCCTACAAAACTCTGTCTGAGCCCGAGGCCAAAGTAGAGTACGATCGCGAACTACGTTTGCAGCATGCGCGCAACAAAGGCGACGACAAAATTTTCCATACTGGACTTGACATTGTAGATCTGGATGATTTGGACTACGATGAACAGACTGGTGAGTGGTGGAGAGGCTGTAGATGTGGCCAGGATCGTGGTTTTGTAATCACCGAAGACGAGCTGGAAAACGAATCTCGCTACGGAGAACTCATCACGGGCTGTAAGGGATGCAGTCTGTGGCTCAAAGTCCTGTTCGGAATTGAGGACGAAGAGCAAGACATCAAAAGCACCGCTTGAGCTTTCACATAAGCTTGTTACTTTTCCAAATCTTGTCTACATGACACAAACTGGTGGTGCCTTGCATCAGTGAGCTTGAAGTTCCGCGAGAACAGCTGCACCCGACCGAGGGAGATCGATGGAAGGTCCGATGGCCCGACTTACGATTGATGTGGAAATGGTGTCAGCGAATGAGTATGAGGCTATGTGGATCCACACCTTGACAAGCAGTCACATTTTGAGCCATATGTCGAGATTGCCAATGTCCGGAGTTGGTGCCAGCGCAACACTCCTGCCAAGGCTTCGCAACAAAGCGGTCATTGCAACGTACGTGGTTCTTGATCAGGACCTATTCTGAACACGACCATGCGATGTTGACTCTGTCCACCATCTCATGGGTATGGGTTCAGAGCTTTGCATTGGCATGGTTTTCATGATTTAAAGACAACCATTTGCGTACCATCAAGAGCTTTTCCTTGCTCAAGCCGAAGATCTTTGAGGCAAAGCGAACAAAGAGATCAGCCAGCCACAGCCTTTACCATTAACACTCAGTTTCCAAACTTGAAGCCAACTTCTTTGTAGCCTTCGCTTCCGCATCCGGTGCAAAAAGGAGACCAGGAGGAAAATTCGAGAGTTCTTGAAGCCATAGGTCGATCCGGCGACATAATGTGTCTCACCAGCTTTGTGGTGACAATTGGCATTCCCCAGCATCAATAATATGGCGTCTTACAATATCCCGGATCCCCCGCCGGTAGTCCCGCCGGGATTCAATCCCAGTAACTATGTTGCAAGGTTGAATCGTGTGGCAAACCGGTTCGACATAGAACCTCGCTCGAGAGGCAGGTACTCGCAACTCGGGCTTTCTTTGATAGATCCAATCGCTGGGCAGACGGATCTGAAAGTCGGGCCGCCTAGCCAAGCTCCAGATTGGCACCCCCTACTGGAGAAATGGGGTATTCAGGTCATGGAAGCGGCTGGCTTAATCAACAGTGCAGCTTATCGTGGAACCGGAGAGGGCCAGATGCCTTCGGGTCGTCTTACCGCTGCTCTGGGTAGTGGGCCGATTCATCCTCTTCTAAGGGAAGACATGTGGCATGAACTTCGGGCTGGCGAATACGCTCTCATGGAACCTGCGATACGCCTAGCTTCTGCTATCTTAGACGATCCCGAGACCTTATGCTTCTTTGCCGGACTCATGGTTCCCAGCGATCAGATGACGTGTGTTTATATTCAACATATCGGGAAATGTCCGGTGTACGGGCCTAGCCAACCACTTGATGCGGCTACGCTAGCGGACGTATATGGAAAGATCACAGATATGCGCGCATACATGCGATGGACATTGCAAGACATGGATTTCATGCTGGGTGATCGCAGTGCCTTTGGCCTTACAAAACCGTGGGTGGAGAGTAATGGGAAAGTTGCCGAAGGCGCAGGAGGGCTTGGGTACGTGTTGTTCTCGATCCAATTGAATACAACTGACACCCTTCGGTAGAACTCGAGCCAGCGTTATCTTCATGAGTCGAGGATATGTCGATGCGATGCGAATGTATTTGAATAGTGATCCGACATGCACCGAATTTGGAAGATTCATCAACGACACACAATACCTTGCTTCGATACCTCTTGAGGACACGGTTTATCTCGATGAAGACTCAGCGGTTGCGCGCAGTACAATTTTGTTTGTAGATACTCTGATCCACGAACTCACACACGCGGTCAGCGGTGCCTACTTCAACATTGTTCCAATGGCGATATCGGGTATGCCGTGGCGCAGTCACGTTTACGAGCCCTTTTTTGCTGGTGACCGTTGCAACGAGACTGGACACGCCATGTCGTCCTACATATTCCGAGGTAATACAGCAGGTATATATCAGTGGAACATCCCGCAGAACTATTCGTCTCGCTGGCTACAACAGCACATTGGTACGTTAGGACTCTACTGGCCTGACAAGTGGGACAGGTGGCAAATCGATCAAGGAGGAAAGGATTCTTGCAGACCGAGAGCCGTGGATCCTGTCGATTATGGTGTTCTACAACGATTGTTCCCAGTCCCTCAAGCACACATCAACAAGATGTTTTCCCGCCAGCTGTGGCAGGATGAGATATATCGGTTTGGCCTCGATGCTATTCGAATGCCACAGATGGACAAGTGGTCAGCTGAGTGGACTCCTGTGGGGAAGGAGAAAGGCATATGGGGAACAGGACGTGACAGATGGAACGATGGACCAGCACCTGCTCCTCCATCTCCTCATAGCGATGACGGCGGCGTCCCGCTGTGATGTATCCTCATGTCTGACAACGTTTCTCTATCTCTCTCACGTATCTGCACGATCTTTGTTCGCTTGCAACACTATTTGTTGACGCAGATCTAAAACACTTGCATCGATGATTTCACCTAGTCTCGTGCCAGGGTCACACAATTTACAAGCTATGCATGATCAAATAGTCTATTCTCTGCAACACAACCACGTGTTTTCCATTTGATTTATGTTATAACACTACTTAAGTCTACGAAAAAGTCATGCGACACTTTGAGAGCCGTCACTACTGCTTGCAGTTTGTCAACGGCTACATGCTGCCTTTTTCAGCTTGACCTTCGAAATCTATTCCGCGAACCTACGATTAACGAGGTCATCAGCACAAACCTGGCACATTTGTGTAGTAAGCCAAAAGTCTGTTTGCCGTTTAGTCTGGATAGTCATTACATACTGAGTCATTTTCTCGAATCACAGGAGAGCGGTGCGATGGAAGAAAGACAACATGAGAATCAGTCGAGCAGGCTGACACCTACTGTATCAGACTTAGCCCCGTAATTGCTGCAAAAAATAACTTCGTTCCTAGATCACAGGCGCATGAGACTAGTATACAGAGATACTGAATTTGTAACCAAAAGTGCACAATGCCTAGGGGACAAGAGCTATCCAAGGATAGAGCGCTTCTATAGACCATCTCCATGGCTACACCTGAATTCAGAAAGCAACTGTGCACTCCGATGACTTACACTGCCTGTATACCTCACGATGGTAGAGCGCCAATGGGGAGCTGGGACATGCTTTAGCACGTTGGGAGGAGGGATTTTCTTATTCCCATTTCTCCTTCGGTAATGGACATATGGCAACATCATCAATCAGTATCGTTACTGTCGTACTGCTTGATTGTCGTTCGCACAAGGTTACTCTACAGCCATGCGGACTTTCAACAAGTCTTTCTTGATAATCTCATCCTTCTTGTCAAGCAACTCTTTCATGTCCCATGTCACACTAACATACCTACCAGCCAGCCACTCTCTCTTCTCGTTGACGAGCCAAGCGACAGTATCGGCAGCCAGATTAGGCTTGTCGGAGAGGAGATGCTTAGAATCTTCAGGCATACGGCTTGCTAGCTCGGTCACCACACCTCCAGGATGAATCGAATAGCAGAGGATTTCGGGATATTCTGCTCGAATGAATTCGCTCAGTCTCAACAATGCGAGTTTGCTGACTTGGTAGGAGCTAGCACCTTCCATAATGACGTGGGCGCCGATAGAGCTGGTGTTGATGATAGTCTTGTCGCCATCTTTAGTGTCGAGCAGAACGGGAATGCAGGCACGAGCGACCAGGTAGGGACCCTTGATGTTGACTTCCTGGGTTCTCCACCATTCATCAGGATCGCTCTCGCCAATTTTCTTGAACTCCTCGAGGTATCCGGCGTTGTTGAACAGGAAGTCCAGTCCGCCAAATTCGCTCTTTACAGTCTTGGCTGCTTGCTCAGTGCTTGATACGTTTGTTACATCCAGCTTGATACTGATGACCTTGGGTACAGCATGGCCAGCTGCCTTGGCCGCCTTCTCCACCTCTGTTGCAAGCTCTGAGAGCGAGCTGCGAGCACCAAGAGCGATACTGGAAGCACCAGCACGAGCAAAGGAGAGAGCCGTCTCCTTGCCGATGCCCTTAGAGGCACCAGTCAGGAATACACGCTTGCCTTTCAGGTTTTGAGACTTCGTTGAGATGAAGTCGTAAGTGTCATTGTGAATTGTAGGAGTAAATCTGAAGCCTGCCATAAGATTGAATTAGATTTGTCTTCATATTTTCTGCAATTCAAGTGTTCAGTACCAGCATGATGAAGCATAGAGTCGGACATTTTGGCGGGTCTGTTTGGACAGTGCAGCAGCTAGGAAGATAATGTCCGGTCAATTTGCTAGAATGTTTGAGTGAGAGAAGAGGAATACCTTAGACTGATATATATTTTGTGGTTGATTAAGCAATCGGCTTTACATAGGTTCAGCTCCTTAACTCCGGCTGACATCATGGTTTCGCATGTCCAGCTTGACAGACAAATTGCACGACTGAGGAGTCATGTGTGTGATTGCATCGATTTGAGAATTGCTTCGTTTAGGTTCATCCAGAACAGACAATGGTTGTGTATAAGTTCTCCTTACATCTGATTCGCGGAATTTCGGCTGGATCTTTCTCAACCTACCTCTAGAACTACATCTCGACATCACCCAACTTAACTATATCCACTACAGGAGACTAATTCTGGACTAGCCTCTCAAAGCAGCATGAGCTGGAGCTCATTTCGTATCATGTATATCGTCAACTTCATCATCCCTCCTCTTGCAGCCCATCAACAACCGAACATTTTTGTGGTGCTGACGTTAATCCGACTCCACTTGAAGCCCGTAACCAAACTCTTAGCAAACTGGAACGGCCAGTAGACGTGATACAGCCACCAAGCTGGTAGCGGATCCCAAATCTCATAGGTGCCGTCTCTCCAGAAGAACAAATGCTCAAGGAAAGTGCCAAAATGCTCAAAAGCCTCGACAAAACTGTTGCCGTGAATCTTGAAAAGTGAGAGAGCGGGCAGGATGACGAAGGTCGCCAGGTCGTGACCAATCCAGTAATACTTTCCAGGGTTGTGAGGGTATACCGGCGGTGTGTAGGAAGCGCCATTCGCACCTTCTTTGATAGGCGTGGTCGGCTCTTCGAGAAGAGACATGTAACCCTTCTCAATCATCTCCGGTGTGTTGTTGAACAAGGCGACAGCGGTATGTGCACGAGGGTTACACTCGATGGGATAAAGTGTGACCACCATGTTAGGGTTTCTCTGCGCACGCTCAGCATCTTTCCGATCAACCAAGAAGTCGAAAGAAAGATGGCCTGTGAAATTCTCAGGGTCGCTTGCCGCGTACTCTTGCGTAAAGCGCAGCATACTGCGGCTAAGCGAAGAATCTGGAGAAAGTGCTTCGTAATGCATCAAGAGCTCGGCAGAAGGACAAGCAGTGAAAGCTTTAACTTCACCACGAACTACCAAAGCATGAGTGCAGTACTCGGGCCCATCAATGAATTGTTGAAGAATCCAAGGGCGGCTTTCTGAGATCTGGAGGCGGGAGATGTGTGCTTTTGTCGCAGGAGCGGAATCGAACGGCAGCAGAGTCATGTCACCTCGAACCGAATCATCCGTTCCGATGAACTTCATGATGAACTTTTTGCCTGAGGGTCGCACGTCTTCCAGAACTCTCAAAGCAGCGGTTTTGGACGTGATAGTATGAGTCTCAGGGACAGTGAGTCCAAGAGACTTGGTGTATTCGGTGAAAGAGTGCTTCTCGTGCAGCTTCTGTGTTGTAGCTACGTTGTATTGCACTGCTTTGCACTTCGTGAGCAGTTCGACCATCTCCTTGGCCTGTCCATCCTCAACCGCACTCGCTACACCGGAACAGCTGACCCACAGATCGACCTTCTCCTTCCGAACAATGTCCAGAATGCTTTGGCAATATCTGGACGAGCCTTCTCTGGTACCATCAGGCTTCGCAAGACGATGGAAAGCCTTTATCGAGCGTGACACGTGCCCGCAAGTGATTGGCAAGAATGGCGGCTCAAAGTCAGCCCCGATAACGTTGTGGCCTGCAATAAAGAATAGGCGAGCGAGGACAAGGCCTTTGGTCATGCTTACACCAGTTACCAACACTGTGCGGGGCTCGAAGTAGCGCGTGTAGGTAGACCGCACTCGGGCGCGGTGCGAAGTCGCTGGAAAAGCAACGAGAATGCGAACCGCATAGCTGAAGAAAAGGATGAAGGTATCGAGTGGAAGAAAAAAGAAGCTCAGAGCAAGCAGCTTCACGTTCTGCAGTGCATGCGCAAAGCGCGACGACTCAGCAGTAAGCATGGCGGCTGCGCGAGGAAACGAGTAAGAGATGCCTCGAGTGAGAAGCTCCAAGCAGCGAAGCACTCGCAGGAGGTTAGCGAAAGGATTGAGCCTGCGTGTCGTTGTCACGACTAGATCATGGCATTTGTCGGCCCATGCAAGCCATGTTTGTTGATCACGATAGCTTCGCGATAGCTCGGTGGATAGCTCTCCCGTTTTCACATGCTTTCCACTAGCTCTACTCGAAGCCAAACGTCATAGATCTGAACACCTCGGGATGTCTTGAGTTACGGCTGAACCCTAGACATGATTCTTGAGATCTTGGTTATCAAATAGTTGAGTTCGATCGCGTCAGTGCTTCCTTCAGGAAGACGACAGAAGGGTCAAAACTTCCGATTGTTGGGATGAGAGGGAAGGCAACAGAAACGGCAGTTCAACGAAGCTCAGGAGGAAGGAGCCTCAGGTCTGGAGGGGCAAAACTCAGGTGATGGGCTCCGCTTGACTTGCACAATTTCACAATTTTTTGCTTACAATTTATGTAAATCTGCATGTGAAGGTTGAAGCAAACAACTTTTACTCATGATACATTTGGGTATCTCTTGTAGTCCGCTGAGCCAGTTCTATATGCCCCATTTCGTTTCACATCTACGCTTTCCACCAGACTCATATGCTAGGACGTATGGCGCGTGTATACATTATATCGTCGTGGTCGATCCACAGGTTTTGCTCCCGCACGATCGGTTTCTGTGAAGCACGGGCTTTATCTAGGAGGACTCTTCGCCAGTGCAGCGAGTGATTTCAACACCATCCTACATCTTTGTCAATACTGGTTCTTCAAGGGCTGCAGCAAGATGCTTAACATACCGGCACACCTGAAGGCTCGTAGCTGTTGACGAGCTTGCTCTCGTAGATCAGGTTGGGATTGCCTCTAGACTGTTGCAGCTTCTCTTCGGTCTGTCTGTTGGCGTACTGTTTGGCGGTTCTGTCGGCGAATCTGGCATCGGGATTGCTCTCGTCCGAGGACTCTTCCGCAGCCTTGCGCTTCTCAGCAACACTGCTGCGAACGTACTCGAGGTATGGTGGGTTGCCGGGCTTGATTACATTGTCGGCGGCCAGCACGGTTCCAGGAGTTACAAGCTTGAGTTCTTCACACAGCTTCAGATCGGTCTTGTAGGCGGGCTTGTAGTGGTCGAGGAACATCATGTCGATGTGCTTCAGAGTACCCTCGGTGTGCAGTCTCTTGATTGAAACAGCACTGGAACCAATAATGACCTTGACAATATCACCCAGACCAGCCAAGTCAACGAGCGAGGAGATGACTGCACCAAAGACGGGGTCTCTTTCGAGACTGAAGTAACGCTTACCACCAGCTTTGCGAACGGCGTCGGCGTAGAGGATGCAAGAGTAACCAATGTAGCCTCCCAACTCAACCTGCAGGTATCGTAAGTCCTCCAAACTTGTCATAATTACTTGATGAACAGTACCATAGTCTCTGGCTTGACCTCCGAGATCAATTCGGTAACAATCTTGCCCTTGTCTTCTCCTACGTTCATGAGGTACTTCTTTGTTCTGGCGAACTCATCAATGGCAGCCAGGACCTTCTGAGGGTTGCCGCGAATCTCCTCAATCTCTGGCTTGCCGTAGACAAAGTGCAGCAGCTCGAGTTCACGGCCATCGTCGAAGAACACTTCCTCCTGCTCGGCGTAGGCCTTGCTCTGATCAAATTCTGCCATTGTAATGTTTCTTGTGGTGTTTTTCGAGGTTTACGAGTTTCGAGTATCCAGTCGACGAGCGTCCAGAGCAATTGCACAAAATGAATGATTACAATTCACCCGGATTCCAAGCGAAGCAGTACGTGGCAGGAGCTCCAAAAGCTGAGCTATCGGGGTGACGCGACGAGCCCCACTATCTCTTGATGAGCCAGAGAAGATCGCTCGCGACGACGCGATCTGACGAGCTAAGAGGAGGGGTAAATGCTGCAACCAGCTGCTAGACTCCCAAACGGGATAGTCCAATCATCATGCAAGCGTCACCAAAAGAGGAAGCACTGACGCAAAAGTTAGATCTGCCCCTCACCTGAGCCCCGCATCACCACATCCCAAGAAGCATGATCGTTTTAATTTCAAACAGCTCGACCTCGCTGGCAGTATAGATTTAGGCCCGGAAGATCCACTCTCTAGCTATGCAGCCTCGCGAGCTTGACGTTGATACTATCGAATGATCGCAATTCATCAATGAGCACCACATGTACTTCGTTCCATGCTTCTACGACCCGGGCGACATTTTGAGCCGCAAGACGGGAACCCCAGAAAATGTCTCAATAAAAGCTCCGAGCCTAAAAGCCTGATGTCAGGAACTCATCAGATCTGTTGTGGGTCGCTAAACTGAACATGGTTTAGACGGATCTCATGTCCACGACATGAACTTCACGGCCCAAGCCTAACACGGAAGTTGAACTGCTAGTCTACGATGCTCATTGGGCGTTCACCATGGCCGCTGTGATCCAATTCCATGGCAGCAGAAGCCTCATGAGGCTTGCATTTTGCAGACAATGACAGACAGGCTTTGAACCAGACCGGTGCAAGCGGCGGTGCAAGTCATGATGCTAGTTTCTGTGCCGGCCAAACGGGGCTGACCTTCGACGCACGCCCATCATGGCAGAGGTGCATCGGGGCGATTCGTCTGGAGCCTTCGTACCTGGATCTGAGTTAGCGTCAGTCTGCTCAAAGGTTTGTTGACGTGATGCACTCGAGCTTCCAGTGCCGTGCTCCAAGATATCCGCCGATCTCGTGGTTGGCGAGGATATATGAAAACCCCTCTTCCTCGATCATCTCCTCTTCCCATTCACATTTCTTCTTTCACTCTCATCAATCCTCTTCCTCTTTTCAACTTACCCCTCTGCGTTTGTTCAACACGCACACAACACATCAATCATGTCTGACTTGACCGCTACTGTTCAGGAGACCAAGGCTGGTTTCCACGTCGCTGGCTATGAGAAGATCGAGTACGACTTCGAGTTCATGGACGGTGTCTTTGACCCCAAGAACAGCCAGCTTGCCGACTGCTACCAGCGCTGGGGCAGAGCCCTGGCTGTCATGGACGCCAACATTTTTGATGTCTACGGAGACCAGATCCAGAAGTACTTCGACCACTACAAGCTTGAGCTTTCCATCCACAAGACCATGATTGGCGAGAAGGCCAAGTCTATGGACACCCTCTTGAGCATCGTTGACTCGATGAACAAGTTCGGTGTCTACCGCAAGGAGCCCGTTCTGGTCGTTGGTGGTGGATTGGTCACCGACGTTGCCGGGTAATACACACAAAATGATCCACCGCCATAGATCTATAAGGCACTCTGGCCAATATCTCCTAAGCGGTCAATCCCGACTTTTGAACATGTCACTAACCGTTCACAGTTTTGCTTGTGCCGCCTACCGCAGAAACACCAACTACATCCGTGTTCCTACCACCGTCATCGGTCTCATCGATGCTTCCGTCTCAATCAAGGTCGCTGTCAACTACGGTAACTACAAGAACCGTCTGGGTGCCTACCACGCTCCCATGAACACCTTCCTTGACTTCGGCTTCCTTCGCACTCTCCCCGATGCTCAGATCCGCAACGGTTTCGCAGAGTTGATCAAGATCTCGACCTGTGCTCACCTCGACACCTTCAACTTGCTCGACAAGTACGGTGAGCAGCTCATCTCGACTGGCTTCGGTCGTCGTGACGGTGCTCCCCAGGAGGTTCGTGATGCTGCCGACAAGATCAACCGCAACGGTATCCACGAGATGTTGAAGCTTGAGACCCCCAACCTCCACGAGATTGGTCTTGACAGAGTCATTGCCTACGGCCACACGTGAGTCGACCCATTCCTGATACATTATACCTTTTACTGACACCACTCAAGCTGGTCTCCTCTTCACGAGCTGATCCCTGACCCACCTCTCCGTCACGGTCACGCCATCTCCATTGATATGGCTTACTCAGCCACCCTCGCCAACATGAGAGGTATCCTCAGCGACGAGGAGCACAAGAGACTTCTCAACCTCTTCTCTCGTGTCGGTCTCTCCATGGACGATGACCACTTCACCGAGGACGTCCTCGACCAGGCCACCAAGGCTATCCTTAAGGTGAGTTAATGATTACGGACATTGAAAGAGATTCACCCCAACTAACAATACCTCTCAGACCCGTGATGGCAAGCTCCGTGCTGCCGTTCCCAGCCCTCTCGGCTCTTGCATTTTCCTCAACGACGTTGAGGCAAGTGAGATGAACGCCGCCTTGAAGAAGCACAAGGAGATTATGAAGTCCTACCCTCGCGAGGGTAAGGGACTCGAGGCCCACGTTGACTCCTCGGATACTGGCTACACAGTCAATGCCAAGGCAGTCGAGAACAATGCTACCAACTCTGCCAGCAAGTCTGTCATCAATGATGATGTTAAGGATGGTGTCAACCCCGCTGGCAAGAAGACCGCTGAGAAGATGGCCTCCGGTCCCGAGGGTGTCAACGGTGTCTCGAACCCCACCACCAACGGTGCCACCAGCCTTGGTCAAGGCGGCGAGTGCTGCTAAATCCACTCTTCTGTTTGAACTGGTTTGTTCTCTTCTGAAGGAAAAAAAAGCTTTTGATACCACGACCTTGAATGGTCGAAACAAAAAAAGACCTTATTCTTTTTTGGCGCAACGAAGGCGCTCATGTAATAATAGTATTGCATAGATGAACCACTCTGCAAAAGGGTTGGCAAGCTAGATATAGCTACGAAAACATTGATGATTTTTTTCTTGACAATTGATTTTCCTTGCTGTTCTAAAGCAGTGCTTGGGGTTGATGGGTGCACGTGCTCTCTGCGGTGGCGCGCGCCAAGATCTTGACATCTCCATCGCTAATTGTACTTGAATGGTCGTCGTACTTCGCCCGAACATACCCTAGTCGTTATGGAATTAGAGCGTAGCTACAAAGGGTATTGAGCGTCGAGGCGGTGGGATTCTGTTCTTCTAGACGACATTGTAGCCGAGATGACATCTGCGCGTCTGACTTAGGTACAAAGCATTTACATATGACCAGGGCAAATTACTGCACTCTACTCTAGAAATACCGCTGGCTCGACACAGTGTCACTGGATTCCGGAGACTCACTGCAATTGATTGCAATTGCAACCAATGTACTGCTTGTGATCAAAATAGCAGGGATGACGGATGTGACAAGGTGATATTAGAAGATCGACATGCCTTATTTTCCAGGCTTGAACACTATCACATGTGAATTGGCCCACCTGTGATGATATTTGATGACAAAAATCAGCTGCGTGGTTGAATATCGTGGACTTGAGTGTAGCACTATTCAGTCGTTCCTATCGCAATACTCGCAGTAACAATCTATAGCTTCTAGCCCGCATTGTGCTGTGCCTCTGTATTATTGTCTGCTTTAAGCTCACGGACCATCTAAAGTATCCTATATTACCTTGGTCAATATGGTCAAATGCATCAATTTGGTTTTGAGCCGCGTGTCGCACTGCGGCGATGGTCGCAACAAGGTCCTGTGAAGTTCGTTTGGTCATTCGAAGACAGTCTTGTACGTGGTACGTTCGGACGCGAGGACCAAGGGAATGCTTGGCCTACACTCACTCAGTCAAAGGTTGCGGCACGTTTCATGACAGATAGCTGAAAGCGTGTGAGAACGTCGGGAAACTGAGTTGAAACTTACCACGAGATCACAGCTCCACGTACCCGGGTTCTGACGATTGTTTACCCGAAAGGTGACCAGAAACGCAAAAGGTGCAAAAGAAGGTTGCCATCGCAAGAGCAGTTCGCGGCGCGGCCACACACGATGAACGCTTCTTCACACGATGAACAGTTGACGAACGCCGCCCGCACGGCAATCGGGAACTTGGCTTTATTAGGCATCGGGTGAGTGCGGGCTAACAATCCAAGTACCTTTGTAAGTCGAGTAGCTCTGCGAGATTAGATGACTCGAGCAAGCAAGACAGAGGCACGGGAGAGGCACGAAATGTGACGAGAAAGCCAATGACAGCAGTAGTATGTGCGGTCGGTGGAGCGGAGGTGCAGGTTGTGCAGGACTGCTTCGCAGGGTTGTCCGGGAGAGGATGATTTGGTTCACGAAAAAGACATCGAGTGGTCGGAAGGCTGACGATCATTGCCTGTTCCTGTGTGGAGCATGGCCCTTTATGGGCGGCGCATGGGTCGCAGGTCGCTCAGATTGCACATAAGGCTCGACCATAGCAAAGTCAGGGTGGTGTTTAGAGTGCTTAGTTGGGAACAGAGTTGGCGACGGGCGGGAAGGAATGAGAGTGACGAACTATTGTTTGATGACCCAAGGGAGAGGGCGGAAGGTTCTGATGCGAGCGAATGGTCGAGCAAGCATATTACTAGTAATGCTTCTCTTCTACGATTTCGACGCAGAAAAAGCTTGAAAGCGTGCCATGTGCTGAGAGCCTTGTCGTTGCTCGCCAGTGTGATTAACCAACGGCGTGCAGATTGCTCCTGGAGTATAAGAGCAGGGGCACTTGTGCAGTGTGCAGCATGCCTGGAGGAGGAGTCCAGCTGCTCCTGCAGCTCGAGCAGGAGCAGAAGGCACAACGGCACTCTCAGCAGCAGCAGCAGCAGCAGCAGCAGCAGCAGCACCATTACCTTTACCCCCGTCCTGAACAGGCACAACAACAACAACAGCATCATTACCAAAATCAACAGTTCCTCAGCCCACAGGCGCACCCGCCGCCGTCGATTCCGCTACCGCCGTTGCCCGCTATGACGAAGATACGAGGAGCCGACCCGGCTGAAGAAGCGCCGTCGGACAGGGAGCGGAAAGGTGCAGATGCAGCAGCCAGTCTTGTTTCAGCAGACCTACGGGCGCGCGCAGCTACAGGAATCCCTCGATCCGTCACCTCGTCGCCGTCGATCCCGACTCTGCGCACCCAAGCATCCTCACTGTCGCCGTCGCCGTCGCCGTCGCCCTCGCCCTCGGCGTCTCGAGTCCCGGCTCCCAACCTGCGCAAAGCCGTCAGCATCGAAGCCTTTCCGAGGCCTCCTGGCAGTGGCATCGCCAGCCCCCTTGGGCCAGTGGCCTCGTCAAGCCCTCGGAACTCGTCACAGTCCTCGACTTCTCTAGCGCTCAATTCGCTTTCTTCTTCCACATCGCGCCTGCCCTTGTCGCCCTTACAACCTCCTAGCGGACTGCGCAAGCCACAGTCCAAGCCATCCCTTCGCAATCTACGCTCCAAATCGTCTACCACCTCGCTCACCGCTGCCACTGCCAGCGCTGTCCGTAACTCCAAAAGCGAGAGCCTACTAAGCATACCTTCTCCACCGGGGAGCCGCTCTTCCTCTGCACCTGTCTCCCCAGCCACTCCTCTGACGCCCAACACTCTCACGGCCGACTCGACAATGTCCGAGGCTACAAATGGCGATAAAGACAAAGAAGCAAAGGGCAACATCACTGTCAGTGTCCGCGTGCGGCCCGATGCTGGAGCAGATACACAGCCTGACGGGGAATGGCTGGTCGACGGTCGACGCTCTCTCATAACTTACGAAAGCGGAGAATATCGCTATGGTGCGTTTTTCTCGATGGACTGACAATCTGATTGCTAACTCCATTCTTCGCAGACAATGTCTTTTCACCTCATGACCAAAATGCCCGTGTATACGAATCAGCTGCCAAACGCCTGGTACGGCGTGTCATGGAAGGCTACCATGGAACCGTTTTCGCATATGGAATGACAGGCACTGGTAAAACCTTCTCCATGCAAGGTACTGCCATGTCTCCTGGTGTTATTCCTCTGGCTATTACCGATATCTTCTCTTACATTCGCCAAAACCCTGCGCGCGAGTTCCTGCTGCGCGTCAGTTACCTCGAAATCTACAACGAAAAGATCTTTGATTTGCTTAACCCGGACTCGAATGAAGACATTAAGCTGCGGGAAGACCCCCGTCGTGGTGTCTATGCGACTCCACTCAAGGAAGAGATTGTACAGAGCCCTAATCAGCTGCTCAGAGTCATTGCGCGTGGTGACCAACAGAGGCGCGTGGCAGGCACGCAATTCAACGCCCGTTCCTCACGCTCGCATGCTGTTGTTCAGATTGTGGTTGAATCGCGTGAACGCTCTGCCGTCCCAGTCGGCGACCCGAGGCGCGACAAGCTGCTACCGGGCAGTGTTCTAGTGTCGACCCTTTCTTTGATTGACTTGGCTGGTTCCGAAAAGGCTGTTGAAAGCAAAGAACGACGGACCGAAGGAGGTCATATCAACAAGTCCTTGCTTACTCTAGGTACGGTCATTGCTCGTCTATCCGGGGACAAGGAGCTCGCAGAAAAGGATCAGAAACATCTTCCCTACCGAGACAGCAAGCTCACTCGGCTTTTACAGCCCGCTCTTTCAGGTAACTCACTAGTGTCTATCCTTTGTACCGTGCAGCTCTCTTCGGCATCCAGTAGCGCCGCTGCGACCTCCTCGCACACGACCGAGACTCTAAATACACTCAAGTTCGCAAGCAGAGCCAAAAACAACCTTGTCAGCCATGCAAAACGCAACGAATCAAATCCTTCTGACAATGCCGATCCACGGAGTCGAGCTTTACTGGATAGATACAAGCTAGAGATCATCGAACTAAGGGCTCAGCTGGAGGAACAGAGCAAGGTCAAGAATGAGGCCGAAAAGGCCGAAAAAGCGGAAGTCGAAGAAGAGCGGTGGAGAGAAAGAGAACGTGAGAGTGCCGAACGCCACGAGGAGCAGATGCTGGAAATGCAACTCGCCAGAACCGCTCTGAAAGAACGAATCGCTCATCTGAATCGACTCATCTTGAGTTCCAAGTCTTTGGGAGTGAACTCGGGACGCTTCTCGACCGCTAGTTCGAGCATGCCAATCCTCCAAAGAACGAGCACACACAGCACTTTGGATCGGCCGAAGAGTCGGAGACCGGGCAGCAGTGGGAGTCAGACGACCTCGAGTCGCGTTCAGTCAGGATCCACCACAGCGGGTATGCTTCCCATAGCACGGACTTCGCAAATCGAGCTGGCCTCTGCTTCAGAAGACGAAAACGACGACGAGGAGATGGCAGCTGGTGAGGACGCCTTAGACCCCGGGAGTGCCTCCTCGGCCCGTCGGATCAGTGCTTTACAGGCCGATCTCGCAGACAAGGATCGATACATTGCAACCTTGGAGAGACGGTTATTGCAAAGCCGTAACAACTCTTACAGCAGAGCGAGCAGTGCAAAATCACCTCTACAAAGCCGTGTACCGTCACGAGACGGACAAAACACAGATGCTATTGTCAAGGAGAAAGATCAAGAGATCGAGCGACTCCGCCAAAAGCTCGAAGATCAGACTCGTATGGTGACTGCGTTGAGAAACGCTGCTAGAAAGCGTGACATGCTGGACACCTCTGGGGCGCTGTCCCAACACCCAGCTTTCAGACAGAGTCCCACAACGTCACCGGAGAAAAGGGAGACACGTACACCATTCCGCAGCATGAGTCGCCCAGAGCTCTTCCGAAGCGCCAGCGGCCCTGTCAGTGCTGTCGAGAAGACGTCACGGCCTGACTCACCACCTCCTGGGGTACAGAACTTCTCCCGCTTGTCAAAGCAACACGCTTCCCTCCCTCCAGCAGATACGGAAGGGGGCGCAGTGACGGAAAACAACGGATCTGCCACTGAGCCGACAAGCAATGCGGCAAGAGTTACGAGCACGAGCAACGTGCCCGGCACTAGAAGGACCGTGGATGAGATGACGAAGCTTCTGGATGAGATGATTCAGGACAAAGTCAACACTGGCCATGTGATCCGCGGCGACAGAGGCAGCCTGCGGGTAAAGCGCGACACTGTGATGAGCCGTGCTGGCAATGAGGATGTGCCCTCTCATGATGCCGAAGCAGGCGCAGCAGCCTTGCGCTATGAGAAACCGCAGTTCATCTGATGAGCATAGGTTGCCTGATCGCGAACCTAGTTTTGACTGGATACAGGTTCGTGAGAGGGACAGAGTGGGTTTCTTTGTATACGATAATGGGTGCTCAATTGAAAAGGAATCTGGACCAGGATAAGATCTAAAGGGTGGGCTGGGAATTGTGACATGTTAGCGAATCATTGCAAGTTCTCTTCTTTTGATACCCTATTAATAAGGCATGCAAGACGGTGGAACGCCTTCTTCTTTTTCCCTTTCGCGGTGTCCATTGATGTTCGGCGGCTGTGTGGTGGGTGCCTATACGCTCGTTTTTCGGCACAATAATCTCATGGAGCCTTCGATGGGAAGCCTCGAAGTTAGCCCTATGTCCAGAACGACCATAGACTCATGGATGAAGGTGCAGGCATGGAACTAAGACAGACAGAAAAAGGACAGTCCATGTACCATGACTTTCAAAACAAGAAGTTGTTTCTAGCATGTGTCGTCAAACACTGACAAGATAGATCATCACGATCCTTGGTCCGCAGCGTGACGGTCGTTGATCGTAAAAGGTCACACGGCTACCTCCAAACACGGACTTGATGCCCGGAGATACAGTGACTGACATAGCTTTTTAGGGCCGTCCATATAATGTTATGACGGCAGGCTGAGCGGCACCACATTATCTAGCTTCCAGAAGAGCTTGAATGTTAGGCCTACCATCTGGAGATCATTGCCTCCACACTGACGTGCGGGTTCGGTTGGTATCGCAGACCTTGGAAAAGAGCGCTGCCGATATTGTGGTGTGCCTGATCGCGCAATGTGATCTTTCATTCATCTCGGATATATTCTGAATTATATTAGGAAAAACGGAATGGGATCTTGCAGGCATATCATCCAAGGAGTATTGAAGCTTGACCGAATCTCTGGAACTCCGTTGAGAAGGTGAGACATTACTGCAAACATTTCGGAGTGTGTTGATAGGGTTGTTTTGGATTGCAAGACAGGTCGCTTAGCGCGCTTCGTTCTTTCCCTTGGCGAGGCCAGCAAAGAGGCATTTGTTTGGAAAGGGCTTGCTGTCATGTCTGAAAGTTGACTGGTTTGCCGGCGGCAGTTCTGTTTTCGCCGCAAAAATCCCCCCTTCTAGAAGCATTGTGGAACGTCAAATGCCCCTCCTCTCGCGACTTTGACCCACGCGCCGGTTCGCAAGAACAAAATGCTCGACCGCATGGACCTCTTCCACCTCGTGGCTTCTTGCCCTGCTGTATGTGCTTGTGGCATCACGGCAACGTTGCACCATTCGTGTACGCTGTGTGCCGATGCTGCCCCGTGTCTTTTTGATCGGTGAAGCAGCCTGAAGGTAAGTTAGAGGGCAAGTAATATCGGCCGCTAGTTTTGACTGTGTCGTGGTTTATGATTGCTCGGCGGACCAGAAAGAGGGGTCCAGTTTTTCCGAGTTCAGTCCTCGCTGCCCAATCACGCTTGCTCGATACCCAGCAACAGATCATCCTCTGGAAGACGACTTAGAGATCGTGGAGCGTCAACAACCTTGATAGATTGCGACAAGGGACAGGAGGGCATGTTCAATCACCGATCTATACGTGCTTAACACGAAACCAGACTCTTCAGTTGCTACAGGCTCCACCTGAAATGCTTTTTCATGAACAAGAGCTTCACTCGGTATCGGTATGGCAGCGAACATGAGTTCTAGCAGCGTCCGGGCGCCGTTTACTGTCTTGCTGACCTTGTTCCCTTCTCCCTTCCTACCTCGTCAAGCCCCTCCCGGTGCCGCCATCAGCCTTGCCCGCACAAGCCGTTACGCATAGGAAACGTGCCCCTCGAGTCATGATGAAACAACTTTATCCGCCGAGGCTTTTCCCTCTTCCCTTCACCACACGGCGCCGCTGTATCAGTGCCAGGTTGCGGTCTTTACCGTCCGAGATCGCCGAGTTTCAACTTGGTCAAGAAACCCGAAGACATGGTGATTGGAAGAAGGCACCATAGGTAGAGAAGCCAGACGCATCGTACGTGTTTCCAGGGATCGACGTTGCACGTTGCGAAAAGAAAATCGACGCTCGGCCCTCTCTCTGCCACATTTTGGCTTTTGCTCAGTAGAACTGTTGCCATAATCACACGCAGTAACCACCTACTCGTTACCGACAGCGGATGTGTCGTATTAGGACTGGCGGTGGACATAGGTATCCACGGCTAAGTTACTGGGCATCATTCGGCCTGGTCCGGCGACCCGTGGTAGCCCAGCTGTCCGTCGGGCAGCACCAAGCATCCAAAACATGGAACCTGCGTTTTTGATCCCAGACCGTCTTGTGCGAAGCTTTTCGGCTTTGCCCTCTCTGGCAGACGTGTGGTGCTTGCTCGCGCCTCTCGTGCACTGCGACGCTGACGCCCATCTCTGAGGCGTGCCTGGAGTTGTGCACACACCACACCCGTCCCCTGCTCATTTCAGTTCGCGGTGCACCGTAACAAGACAGATCCCTCTGCTTTCCTTCACATGTTGTGATGACGAAGGTGCCCGCAATTGCAGCGATTGGCATATTTGGGAGGGGCTCCCTGGTTCGTTTATATCAGCTAAGCACTTTCCTCCACTGCCGTAAAAACACTTTTTTTCTTTCAACAGGCCATTGATCCACAATCTGACTCCCCACTACTGCCTCGACCCCCATTTGCAACACAAATAGTGGCGGTATGTCATCGGTTATGATTGCTCGGCTTTGTTCAGAACCCTCTCTCAATCCTGCATTCCGACTGCCCGACACTTCTTCCTCCCAACCCGGTTCTTCGGTTAAGACGACCAAAAAGTACTCACCTACATCGACACCCATCATGTATACTGCTCGTAGTCCACTGGAGGACTCTTTCAACATCCAGCACTCACAGCCAACCTCTCGACCCACTCTGAACAGACGCCCTACACTGCTCCAACAATCTGGCTTGTATGTTCATGATGATGATTGCTTCCCTCACCGCCTGAAGCCCAAAGTTAATCTTATCATATCAGGTACACACCTGCTTCACCAGAAGCTTCACGAGCAAGTAGATCGTACTTTTCCTCTGGTCTGCAAAATGATCGCTCATGGCCTTCATCACCATGGCCCACAACCAACCCAAGAGATTCGGGGTCCTCGGTGAGCTCCTCGAGGATGTCTTCAGCCGGTGGACTGGCAGTCGGCTCTCAGAGATCACCGAACCTACCAGGTTTCCCCCCATCACCGGATTATTACAACTCATCCATCTCATCAAACCCTTACACGACAGCACCACCCCCAGGATTTAATACAGTAGATTTGACCAATACTCCACAGTTGCAACAGCTTCAACAACTCCAGCAACAGCAGATTCAGCAGCAGCAGATGCAGCAGATGCAGCAGCAACAGCAACAGCAGCAACAACAGCAGCAGCAGTCTGGAATGCTTCACCCTAACTACAACTCTGCCGCCATGGGCAATGAGGGAGGCGCGATGCTACCAGGTAGCTCACACCGCCGCTCATCAGGCCGCGACGAGTTCGACGGACCCCATCAACTACTAGCCAAGCCAACCAACTCACACCTCGAGACCTCCGAATCAGAGTTGATTCAACTACCCGTTTCTCTCTATGCCGAAGAGCAGGACTCGATACTGACGCGCGTCAACGACCGTCTATCCCAGTGCGCGTACGACTTTGTTGCCAAATATCAGTTCCCCATTCCCCTGGAGCCTGACAAGAGACCTGTCCGCATCCCTGCCGACCGCGAGTGGACGGAATGGTGCTATTTACTCAAACGACTGGCGACAAAACGCCGTGTCCCTGCCCGCGTGCTTTACAATGGACAAATCAAGCAATTGGTGACTGTGCTGGAGAACTCGCTAGAGATGAGACACGCAGCAAAGCATCAAAGCAGACCTCTCAAGGATGATCGCAACGTGCTGCAGCTCATCTCTGCAGGTCTGCAGGTTTCAAAGATGCTCAAGGATCCTGACGCCATGAGATATCTGGATGAGCTGTATGTTGCTGCCGAGCGCCTGATTGAGAGCAGACGTGGCAACCCATCTTCTTGAGTGCGCTGTATTCCAAATGCAGACTCCTTGTGTTGTCAGAGTGGCGTCGAGCTGCAAGCCTTTTCCCTACAGGAGCGTTCACTACTGCAAGACATGACATGTCATTAGAGACTTGAGCAGACGCGCTAGAAGCGCAACGATCGCTTTCGCAGCGGATCATCCGGGACGCGTCCCTGGTCACACAACTGAACGGACGTTGGGCTCTCTTGACGTTTCAGCCTCTCGTCAGCCACCAACACTAAGCCCTGTACTTGATCGACGGTTTCTTCTTCATAATCGACACTTTCCAAGATCGATCTCTTTGTTCCATCTTCATTGTACATGATCCGTTTTCGAACCCAAAACAAAGACTGATCACTTTTTTCTCTTCATCTACTTTCTCTTTTTGGACGATGGCTTGGCTTGGTTGCAGAAAGAACTCGAAGGCTTGAGTACGCGATGTGTGTTCTGTATTTCTGATTTTGCATCTGTCTAGCATTTCAAAGTTTTGTGTTTTTTGCTGTTATTCTGGTTTTTATTTCGGTGGGCGCTCGGTGAAGAGGCTTGCGGGTACGGTTGCATAGCATACATGGGTTTGTATACGATCTTCGGATGGGAGGAGAGAAAAGAGAAAGAACGGTTTGTAGAAGAGCTTCTTGAGTTCAAAAGGCATACATCATAGTCAACACTTTTGCGACAATTAGATGAGCCAAGAAGTAGACAGACCATGTAAACATTCGAAAAATGTCATCATCTCCTAGCTTCAACGAGCCACAGCTTCATAGGCAATGCCCACAACTGCAAACCTGACTTGACCAATGTATGCGACAAGACTACTTGCGTAGCACTTGGGGCCAGTTGGGCACACATATTGGGAGAAGGTTGGATGCCTCTAGTGCAACAAGGCAAGAAAGCAGATTGCTAGCAATATCTAAAAACGACCACTCCCTCTGCTCACACCACTCATCATGTCCTCGTCTTCAGAGGGCAGTGCATATTCACTACCACTGGTTAAATCCGGACCACTTGAGCCTTGCATAGGATCATCTTCGTCGTAATCTCCCGCCTCCTCTTCTCCACCTTCGTCTCCCTCTTCGTCTTCCTCATCCTCGTCTTCGCTCTCTTCTTCTGCCTCGTCTTCCTCATCTTCCTGATTTTCCTCATCTTCCTCGTCATACTCCTCGTATCCTTCCTCATCTTCTTCTCCGTATTCGTCCTCGTAGTCTTCGTTCTCGGGATAGGCTCCACTCGCATCCGGAATATCATGATCGTGGTCATCCACACTCGGCACAACCACGACTCCCTTCTTGCCCTTCCGAGGACCTTCCTGCTCATCGTCTTCATCGTCATCTGAAGAATCCTCGTCACTCGAGCTGGGTCCCGACAAATCTTCTATGTTGTTCTTCCCCTTCTTTTTCTTTGGTAAGGATGGTACATCACTGAAAAAGTCGTTGATTTGGTAGTCTCCACTTGGCGACCAGTGTAGCCATGACGGATATAAGTCAAGGTCATTACAACTCGGTGCTGTGGCCATTTCCTTCCACTCAATCTTGCTTTCATAGAACCACTCGATGATGGCCTGTGGTGAGGGCCGTTCCTCTGGGTCGGTGGATAACATATCCTCGAGCAGAGATCGAAGTGCCATACTGTAGTCTTGTGCTAGATCGTGGAGAGAGTGTTTTTCGCTTAAGTCTCGTTCTTCGTAATTTATCGTGTCTGGTCGCTCAAGTCTCATCAGAGTCACGATTGTCATTGCAATTTGCCAAACCTGTTTTGAGTGAGCTTAGCGTTAGCTCTCTGACGTTCTGAATGGCTCTTGCCTGTTGTTACAGGCTCGAGCTTTATTACTCACATTCGTGGCGGTACTCAATGTCCATGCTGTCTCATAATAGACATTCTGATCCATCTCTGGCGCAATGAAACCAGCCGTCACTGCATCATACCATTGCTCTGGATTGTCTGGGTCGGTTGGAAACGTAACATGTGCGGAGCCGAAGTCGCCCAGCTATATAACATGGTTAGAAAGCTGATACGAGATTGCGTGTACCACAAAAGTATCTACCTTGCAGACTGGATATCTCGGAAAGTCATAAGGATCTGGGCTTGCCAAGAAGACTGAAATCTGGTTAGTGAACCGGACTGGTATCATCTGTAGTTTACTGACTGTTCTCTGGTTTGATATCTCTGCGTTACAGATTAGCCTTAGTCAACAAATCATGATGGAATACGCTGCTCACTGATGGACCACAAAGTGGCCTTTGTTCTGGCGAGTAGGTATGTTGCTCATACGGTGTAAAGCGATGGCCATCTGCTTCAAATAATACCAAACAAATGGCTCAGGGATTATTTCTCCTCCTGAAGCGTGGATCAACAGAGGGTCGTGATCTTCGGAGTCTTCTTCACTTTCGATGTCGGGGTCGTAGTTCGGGTTAACGTGTTGACTAATACAAAGGTTAAAGATCCTATACCTGTATGCATTTTGCAGACCTTACTATTCTTTGATCTGTGATTTCATCAGTTTGTGGAGGTCTCCTCCGTCACAGTACTCCATATAAGTCCTGTTGGTTTTCCATTGGTGATTGATAGCATGGCCAAAGTACTCGACGATATATCGCTCCCATTTCTCCGGTGTCGGCAAGCTCAAGAGCTTGTTCACTATCGACTCTCGAGGATCGAGACCGAGTCTGCCTGGCTCCCACCATTTTTCGTCAGCCCATGTGACCAAATGCTGAAAGCTATCTTTGACTACGATTCTCTCGGTGATTCTGTTTTGGCCATCAACTTTGACAAACAGTCGGGCGCAACCCTGACCACCCTTCCCAAGTTTGCCCTCGACACCAATCCAGTCTCCATCTAGCCTTTTGACGTCCTGAAACAAATTCATAACATCGTCCTTTTTGGGTATCGACGCGAAGATCTGAGATATCGCAAAGTCAGGGAACTTTAGCAAGGTCTTTCTGATATGTTCAGAAAGCTCATCGAGCGACAATTCTGGAAGTGTCTCGAATTTAGAATACTTTTTCAAAGCCTTTCTGATTTTTGGAAAAAGCGTGTCGGGAGACAATCCTGGAAGTGGAAGAGCTGCTGCGAGTGTAGCTACTGGTTTAGGTAAGGGTGAGGCAACCATAGGCATTACATAAGATGGAACATCCGGGTGGTGATATCCCGGGAAGGCTATCCCGTTGTCATCATACGCAAGCTCTTCGGGGAAGTCACCATTTTCGTAATCGAGGTTGTCAAGTACAAGTTCAGGTATTTCGGTTTCGTCACCCTCTTCTCCTTCGGCGTCGTCGGAAATAAGCACATCGTCCGTGTCTTCGAGTTCGTCAAGATCAGGCGGCGCATCGTACATGGATTCGTCGTCGTCATGTCCGTCCTCGAGGCGAGGTTTCTTTGCTCCGGGTGCTGCCGAGACTTCTTCTTCTAGAGGTCGTTTGGGTGCCATTGTGACCTTTGATTCGCCCTGATTGATGGTAGATAGGAAACAAAAAAGTGTTGGCTCTGGAAGGGCAAAATCTACTCAATACTCAACCATTCGTTCCTACTTGCTGATTGATCTTTGTTCGAGCCGGATTCGGCTGACTTGTTGGACGCTGCATTTTCTTTGACGGGTCGAGTTGCGAAAATCCGGCTGCTTTCGGCCATGATTGTGAACTTATGCCCACAAAGAAACGATGTCCAAAGTATAGTGGAATGAAGAGAACCATTGTTCTTGGTAGGTGATGCGGAAGTTCAAGGGTGCGTTGTATCTATAAGTTGTTCTGTGACAGCAAGTGGAGTGGTAGAAAGAATGACCATTGGTGGGCGTCGAGAAAGAGCCCGACCAACATTCCTCAGCATGTCGGTAGGCTGACTGCAGTACGCGGCGGTCCACTGATGCTTGTACCAATTTTTTCATCATACAAAAACCTATCTGACATGTCCTGATACCATCAGCTGGCTCGTCCAAACATTGATCAAGCAGGCAGGGCCCAGGAGCTTGACATAGCAACACACCATACCCAAAACTACAATTTGGCCTTTTGACCCTTCTTGGCTTCTTCGTCGGCTTGTGCCTTCAACACTCGTCGTAAGATCTTTCCACTGATGCTCTTGGGGATTTGATCGACAAATCTTACACCACCCCTCAGCTTCTTATGATTTGCAACCTTTGCGCCAATCCAGTTGACGATATCATCTTCGAGGGCTTTGCCAGCCTCGACACCCTTGCGCGGCACGACGTATGCTCTGGGAACTTCTGTCGCAAGATCATCTCTGTAAATGCCGATGACTGCGACATCATCAATTTTGTCGTGAGCGACGAGGTAGCCCTCCAGCTCAGCTGGCGGGACCTGGAATCCCTGCAAAACTAACATCAGATTCTGGTCCGTTCTTGACATTTTGCTGCATCTTACCTTGTACTTGATCAACTCCTTGACTCGATCGGTGATGAAAAAGTTGTTGTCCTTGTCTTGATAACCAACGTCACCGGTCTTGAAGTAGCCGTCGGACGTCAAGGCGTTGGCGGTACCTTCGGGATTGTTCAGATAGCCCTTGAATATGTTCGGCCCCTTGAGCCACAGTTCGCCGACCTCTCCGACTGGCACTTCCTTCTCTTCTGGCGACATGTACTTGGCGGTCATGTTGGGCAGTAAAATGCCGACACTGCCTACAGTGCTCTGCCAGACGTCCCATTGTTGCGTGTGAGTAGTTGGCGAGGTCTCACTCAAGCCGTAACCTTGCTTGACCTTGAGCTTCGTGCGATCATAAACGGCATTCACAAGTTCTTTGGTCAGAGGAGCAGCTCCCGAGTTCATCATGCGTATTGAGCTCAGATCGTACTTTTCGACGACAGGATGCTTGCTCAAAAGCAAGACTACCGGAGGAGCGACATAACTAAATGTGATCTTCTCCTCCTGTGTGATGCGGCAGAAGTCTTCAATGTCAAACTTGGGCATGACTACTGTGCGACAGCCCTTGTAGAAGCTCATGTGCAAGATGACGGTCAAACCATAGATGTGGAAGAAGGGGAGGAAAGCAAGAATCCTATCTTCGGGAGTCAGGGGAGCTTCTGCTGTACCGACTTGAAGCGTGTTTGCAACAATGTTCTTATGGCACAGCATGACACCTTTTGGAAGACCGGTGGTGCCGCTTGAATAGACCAAGAATGCGAGATCCTTATTGGGATCGACCTTGGTACGGCGGTATCGGTTCGTCCCGGCGGTGTTGCGGATCGAAGTGAAATGCTTGACTCTCATGTCGGGATCTCTGTGGTCGCCGATCAAAATGATTCGGTCTTCCGGTAGACCGACCTTCTTTGCAGCGGCCCGAGCAGTCGCGATAACGGGCCATTGTGTGACCAGAGCCTTTGCACCGGAATCTTTTAGCTGGAAGGCCAACTCATCTGCGCTGTAGCCGGGATTCGCGGGAGAAACTGTGGCTCCTGCCCAGTGAGCACCCCACATGACAATGGGCGTGTCGATGGAGTTGGGGGTGAACATGGCAATCACGTCTCCCTTCTGCCAGTCCCAGGCACCCTTGAGGCCTTTGCCAAAGTCGATAGCGGCAGCACGGGTCTGGGCGTAGGTGTAGGAGCGTTTGGTATAGGCATCTTGGAGGACAACTGTATGTGTGTTAGACAATGGTCATGACAGCAGGACTGATGAGCGAACTATGGTCATCCGGGTACGGCTTGTCTTTTCGTTCGAACAGAAAGTCCCACAGGCCGACCTCTGGGACTTGGATGCGTGGGTATGGGGACTCGGTAGGCATTTCGGTGTGGTACAAGAGAAGGAGAAGGATGACGGAAGGAGATGAGAGGAGGAAGGAAGAAGAGAGTGAGACAAGATATGTATGGAAAGAGAGCTGGAGAAATGGAAAGGACAATGGCTAGCTACATGGTCGTGTGCCGAATAGCCAGCACGATCCACGTGGAAAAGTGGCTTGCCTTGGGAACATGGTCACTGCCAAAGTGATCAGCCCCGCATAAAAGACCCGGGGGACATTTATTTGTGGAGAGGCCGAGAGACTTGACCGACGGAACTTTTGACTGTGCCGCGGTATACCGGTTTTGAACGCCGGGCCGGTGCCCATGACCGAAAGTGGTAATGTGCCAAGTATAGCGTCTCTATGCTTCGGATGCCGTCACGATCAAGAATAATTCATTGCAATTCCAGACATGGCATCATTAGTATCACCAACCCGCCACATCGCCAGGGCATTTGCACCAACGACGCGCCTCACGCAGCGACGATGGGCGCAGGTGCACGACATCCGTTTTTTGGCGACGCACCAGAAGCCCGACCAGAGAGTCTTTGACAAGTACAAGGCCAAGCTTGAGCAAAAGGCAAAGCAGGAGGGCCATGGCGACGTTGACAAGCTCAAGTCTGCATACAAGGACAAGATTGTCGAGCTCCGCCAGCAGGCCATCGTCCCCGGCGCAAACGCCCCTCTGGACGCCACCACTACCACCACTGCTGCTGCCGCTGCTGCTGCTGCTCCCATCACACCCAACGCTCCCTTCCAGCCCCCACCGCCGCCCCAGCCTCAGACACAACGACCTGATACTCCGAAGTCGTCTGCTTCGGCAGAGCAAAAGGCCGGCATCAAGACCCTATCATCCTTCATCGACGTCGCAAAGACAAAAGAACTCCCCCAGAGAGAGATTGAATACATCTGGAGATTGCGCCACGCCAGCTCTCCCAGCTCCTTGTGCGCCGTCGTCCCCACTCCCACCTACCACCAGATTGTCGAGACAGCCCGCAAGCATCCTCAGTTCGTTCTGCCTCTGCCCAAAGAGGGCCAAGGCGCCGAAATCCACTTCCTGCAGTGGACCTTCCCATCGCCCACAACCTGCACTGTGCTCTTCACTGCTCTGGCAGAGTTCAAGCTCAAGGGCGAGTTCGCACAACCTCACACCACTGTCACTCACCATCTGGATCTGGCTGACGAAAAGGGCCTTGTCCTGCTCGAGGGTACCGTCATTGAGGACAAGCAAATCACTGTCGAAGAGGGCAAATGGTTGCTGATGTGTCTACAAAAGTTCTACGGAAAGTCTGCCGACCAAAGTCCTCGCAGAAAATTGATGGAGCAGTTTAGCCAGGGAGACAGCAGCTTCAAGATTGAAGAGCTTTTAGAGGAGGCTGAGAAGATCTAGGATATCCCAACACGCCAAATCAAATGTACAATATACCTGTAACAGCATCAATCTCAACATAGACTCAGAGACAACACCTTTGAACACCACATCGTTCTGTCGCCTGGCCCCATTCAAGCACGCCATCAAGGTTCGTCATTGTCAATGCGGGGTACGTGAAACCAACAGAGAAGCATCTCTCTCCCATCTTGCACGCACCAGCAAAAGAGTATCGACCACTCACAACACCACGGCATGAGGTTGGCAGTCGCAGCTGCTGTATGCATCACTGTCACTGGTGTCACGGCTCAACAACATTTTCTCGGCCAGCAGTCGACGTCACCAAACATAGTCTTCATCTTGACCGACGACCAAGATGTCCATCTCTCATCTCTTGATTACATGCCACTGGTGAGAAAGCATTTGGTCGATAAGGGGACATATTACGATAAGCATTACTGCACAACCGCTGTCTGCTGCCCCGCGCGCGTGACTCTGTTGACGGGCAAAGCTGCACACAACACGAACATCACAGACGTCAACCCACCTTACGGAGGTTATCCGAAGTTTGTCAAACAAGGTTTCAACTCTGCATACCTTCCCGTTTGGTTGCAAGACGTCGGGTACAATGTTTACTACACCGGCAAGCTATTCAATGCACATAATGTAGACAACTACAACTCGCCTTACCCAGCTGGTTTTACAAGCCATGTAAGATGTTCTATTCCCACTAGCCGAACAAAGCCTCTTATATTTTCAGGACTTTCTGCTTGACCCATTCACATACAATTATATGAACAGTTCTTTCCAGCGCAACCGAGACCCGTCTCAGAGTCATGAGGGCGAATATGTCACAGACGTGCTAGCTCAAAAGGCATACGGACTTCTCGACGAAGCCGCGAATGCGAAGAAGCCTTTCTTCCTCATGATTGCCCCAAGTGCTCCTCATGCTGATATCCAAAACAACAGTGGCTCACTCACTTTTGATGCCCCTGTTTCAGCACGCAGACACGCAGATCTATTCAAAGATGTCAAAGTGCCCAGAACAGCAAACTTCAACCCAGAGCAACCCTCGGGAGCAAACTGGATCCGCTCGCTTGAAAGACAAAACGCCACGAATGTAGACTGGAACGATCACTTCTATCGTCAGCGCCTGCGCGCTCTTCAGGCCGTTGATGAGATGGTTGACAATCTATTCTCGCGCCTAGAATCGCATGATTTGCTCCAGAACACATATATCATCTACAGCAGTGATAACGGCTTCCACATTGGTAACCATCGCATGCAACCCGGAAAATCTACAGGCTGCGAAGAAGATATCAATGTTCCTCTGATTATTCGCGGTCCGAATGTCGCTCACAACCACACTACCCAGCTTGTCACCAGCCATACAGACGTTGCAGCCACAATCTTTTCCCTACTGGGCATACCCTTGCGCGAAGACTTTGACGGCGCACCAATTCCTGTGACCAAATCCGCCATCGAAGCGGAAGAAACGAAAAGACGCGAACACGTACAGATTGAGTATTGGGGTTTCGCTGGCGGCGAAGGGATCTACGACCGCAGACTGCATCAGAACAACACTTTCAAAGGCATCAGAGTGGTAGCGAAAGGCTACAATCTCTACTATCAAATTTGGTGTACCAACGAACATGAGCTCTATGATATGAGCAACGATCCAGGACAAATGAAGAATCTGCTAGAAGATGGTGCGGGAATGGGCACAGTATCTGGATACTCAATCGAAAAGGTCGTGCAGAGACTGGATGCACTACTCATGGTACAAAAGTCTTGCAAAGGTGAGACCTGCAGAGAGCCTTGGATATCTCTGCATCCAGATGGCTCTGTGCAAAGTCTGAGGGATGCAATGGCTGGAAGATATGACGGGTTTTACGAAGGCCAGGTCAAGGTTCAGTGGGATTATTGCCACAATGGCTATGTGCCACAAGCCGAAGGACCAATGTTCGAAGATGATGGGATTGTGTTCAGTGGCGACGAACTCATGTGGCCGGACTGGGTATAAGAATAGGTTGCAGATCTTGAGGTATTACTGTATTCTGTATTGCGGTTATCATATTTAAGGAATGCTTAGTCTTGCGCTGACTGCTCGTCTCACAGGATCATAAGCGTTGGCATTCAGATTGGTTAGCAAGACAATAAATGGCATTACCCCACCTGACAGATTAATTTAGATGACGGCACTAGACTGTTATCACCACTTCGTGTCAGACCTAAGATCAATCAAGTTGAGCAACACGTAACGCAAACCAGGATATTAGGATCGCAGCACTATCTTCACTCTAGCAATTCTCACCGGTCGTTGTAGATCATCTGCATCACGTACAAGAAGCAATTTTCCCATTGGCTAATGAACAATATGCCCTAACACCCATAATTTGTGTTGACACCTGGGTCAAGACCGACATATATGAGCAAAGATGGTCTGCGGTGTCATCCTAAATCTTTCTCTTGTTATCTGTCACACCCAAGAATCTAGCAACTATGAACGGGAAAAGAGAATCCTATGCCATTTTGCACGGCGGAGATCCACACCCCATCAAGCAATCAATTTGGTCTTCCTTTTTCAAAGCGGCCAAGGAAAAGCCTGATCACACCATCATCATCTCACGTACTCAACCTGCCGACCTGCTAGCGTCCGTTGTTGGCACTTCTTCCAATATCTCCACCACTGGTCTGGAATGGACATGGTCGCAAGTCATTCAAGGCGCTCTGACCATTGCTTCTGTGTTCGATGATCGAGGCATAAAGCCAAATTCTGTGCTTCTGGCTTTTCTTCCGCCAGTGTGTGCAGAATGGTCTCTGCTCTGGATGGCGGCGAACTGTTTTGGTGTCACCCTGGTCACCATTGACAAACGAGCTCTTGAGCCAGCAAGAGTGGATGAGTTGACTTTCTACTTTCGCTCTCTTCGGCCAGGAGTTGTGGTCGTTCATGAATCCAATGGTGCTGGTGCAGTGGACAGAGTTTGTGCAGAGCTACAGCATTCGGTTGATTGTAAGTTGACTTTCGATGCTGGTGAGGGAGCACATGGTTGGACTGGGCTAGCAAACTCTGATTTGTCTATGGATACAAGAGACTTCGCTCCCAATGATCAGGACAGGGATCTTAACCGCACAGCTGCCATTCTCTTCACTTCGGGGACTTCAACTGGCCAACCAAAAGGATGTCCTCTGACAGAAAAGAACCTCCTTCACGGCTGGTCCGTCCAGAATCCCATCCCTGCTACAAATACAGACAGGCCATTAAAAGCAATCATGATGTTTGCAAACTCTCGAGCCATAAATCTTCATCTGAGCAGCGAATGTTGGATTGGTGGTGGTACTTTGGTATATCTTGCTTCAGGCTTTACGCCGGAAGGAATGCTGTCCACCATCGAACAAGACAACATCACCTCTGCCACATTCATTCCACCAATGCTGGGTGCAGTGGCAAAGCATCCATCATTCTCGAAGGAGAGGGTCAAAAGTCTGGCAAGAATACTCGTTGGCGGAGACATAGCATCAACAGACATCCAACACCTGGCTGATGAACATTTCCCAAACGCACAATTGGTTTCTGGATGGGCTATGACTGAAGGTCTATGGGTAGTTGGATGGCCTTCTGATCGAGCCCCAAAGCGTATACCTACATCTATGGGCTTACTAGCACAAGGAACTGCTCTTCCCGGAAATGTTCTCAAGATTGTCAACAACGAGGGAGGTGTTGCAAAGAGAGGAGAACCTGGAGATATGCATGTTCAAAGTGCGTGCATCATCAATGCATATCGCGACAATATGGCCCCTGATACCTTTTACGAGGACAAAGACGGACGATGGTTCAAAACCGGCGACGTTGGTTTCGTGGATGACAATGATCTAATCTACGTGCTGGGAAGAAAGAAAGACATCCTCAAGCGACTCGGTATCCCAATTCCACCCATTTTGTTGGAAAATGTGCTTTCTCAGTTTGGAGGTGTTCAGGTAGGTCTTGTGGATCGGCACTTTTAGACATTCGCTAACCTATACAGGCATCAATCTTCGGACTCCCTAATCCAAGACTTGGAGAGGAAGCAGTGGCAGTGGTATCAAATATGGCAGGTACGACCCTGGAGAAGTTGCAAAATCTCGCTGTGGAGCACTTGGGCCCAGACTACCCGATCAGTAAAGTGTTCACGCTGCATGAGTTGGGCATGCAAAAGTTTCCGGTCAATGTGACAGGAAAGGTCATGAAGATTGAACTGCGCAAAGCCGTAGAAAATCTGTTGTCGAGGGAGTCGCTACCGAAGTAGGTGGACGGAGAACTCGGATACAGAAATCAAACGTGAGAGCGAAGGTATGCAGATCGTGGTACACTTTCATAACAAGCTGATTACGTGAGAGATCGTTCTGAGGTTGTGAGATCACCTTCTCAATTGAAGAAGACGACTAACGTATGTCTTCCATGTCCTTGGCGGTGTCACCCAAAAACATGATACATAAATTGTCTGAGCTTTCTAGTGAATATTGATGAGTTCTTCAGGCCGCCTTGGAAGGGTCAGAAGTGCAAGCTCCCGAAGGACAATAGCCACGACTACAGGCAAATTCGCAGAGACCGCTGTACTGAGCCACACTCTGGCCAGCCGCTGGAAAACCAAGACCATCAGAGGCAGCGGGAGGATTGATTTGGCTTCCTCTTTGAGTGCAGGTACAAGCATTGCTAGGGCAGAATCCATAGTTGCACGAGAAGCTGCAAAGTCCAGCCAAATTTCCGCTCCCACTACCACCAGTACAGAAGGAGTTTTCACTATTTGCTACCTTCGACGGATCAGAGGTGCAAGCGCCTGAAGGACAATAGCCGCGACTGCAGGTGAATTCACACAGGCTACTGTAAAGGGCGATATCCTGGCCGGCTGCAGGGAAACCAAGAGTGTTCGATGCAGCAGGAGAAATGTTTTGATGTCCCCTCTGTGTACATGTACAAGCGTTGGAAGGACAAAATCCATAGTTGCAGGAGAAACTGCAGAGCCCAGCTAGGTTCCCATCTCCAGTGCCAGCAATGCAGAATGAGCCGATACCACTAGTTGATGTGGGAGCGGGGGTGGTGGCAGGGGTCTTGAGCGTAGAAGCTTCTTTGCTTGACGATGGAGTGGATGCACCACCAGTTCCAGACCCGGAATATGTAGCACTAGCGCTGCCCACCCATGCATTCCAGTTCTCGATGTTGTTGGTGCAGCTGTCCGTGATCGACGCTCCATTCATCTGCATGATGAGCTTGCCATTTCTCGAGATCTTGACAGAAACAGCTCCACGGCCTTTGAATGGAACGCTACCATGATAGATGCCAAAACCGCCGCTTGGAGTGTTTTCCCAAGTTCCAGTCTGTATTGTACTGCCAATAGTGACAGTCACATCAGCGTAAGATGTAAGCAATGCAGAGTAGAACACTTTGTCTTGTGCGATTTGAGCCGGTGGGTATTCTTGCTGGCCCTGAATTGCTGAGTTGCCAGTGGTGCCTCCGCTGGCGCATGCCGTACCTGGTGACCTTCTATACCATGAAACGAGACCTTCTGCTGAGATGGAGGCTTTGCCATTCTTGTACATGTCAATAACATATGGCAGGAAGAGCCTCCAGCCATCATGAGGCATATCTTGAGCGTAATTGTAAGGCGCATTGCCATCGCCAGAGCCAAACAGACCCCATTGTCTTGCGTCCAAAGGAGCAATGTAGTGCGACTCGCCCCAGTCGTTCCAAGTCAAAATCTCGACGAAATCTGGTTGAACTGTCATGACCTGGTTCCAGCGGTCGAACCACAGATCATCACCACGCCATAACCAGTTCTTGCCATAACCAGGCAGATTGGTAAAGAACCAGGGAGAGACAGGCATCATGTAGGGCTTCCCATTCAGAGCACTTTTGTAAGAACTGTCTGGTGCCGTAGTCATGTCATTCGGACCAGAAGGCCATGCTTCCCAGCTAAATAAACCATCTGCGACGCCACGACTGACAGCAGCTTGAGCACCCAACGACGACCAGTCGGGGATGAAGAAGCACCCGGTCTGAGACTTGATCGCGTTCCAATCACCAGAGTTTCCAGGACCTTCGAAAGTCGACACAAATGGCTTGCCATTGTACTTGTAGTATGCGCTGTTGGCACGATACTGATTGATCAAGCTGATCACGTCCTGCTGAGCGAATGCGCCTTGTGCAGCATAGTCAAAAGAGAAAAAGAGTTTGAAACCGAGGGAATTGGCTGCTGAGAATGCATTGGCAAGCTGGCCGGCATAGCCACCGTTGTTTGCGATATTCAAAGCGAAAGCATCAATGTGAGAGCCTTGGGCTAGACGGATGTCTCTCTGCCAGTCTGATATAGTCCAAGAATTGACATTACCCACCTGAACGGCATTTTAGCATCGAAAGTAGGACTATTATCGGCAGCGTACTGTACCATGAAATGAGCAAAGACTGCTTTTGCTTGCACATGGCACGCACTCATCAGAGCGACCAACACGTGAAGAAGCGACATAACATCCGAACTTATGTCCCGTGTTCAACTGCGGTCCAGGATTCAAAACACTCGGAGAGGGTACTAGTACTTATGCCATGCTCGCGAAGGATCCGAACTAAGGTCAATGGATCTTCATGGCGGTGCTTGACATTCGACAACATCGCGAAGCCAGACCGTTACTCTTGGTGACCGCCGTTGACCTACTGTTGCCCTGCATATCAAAAGCCGTACACCCTATTGTCTTGATAAAGACTCATCGCTCTGAAACTCCCATGTTTGATGGCGTGGACTATACATCATCCGATCACACGCTATTCTCAGGTGCCATGGGACTTCACGACAATGGCCGCTCCGCACGCGCGGTAGCGTTTCGTCAACGATCACCGCCGGCAAATCAGATCACAAATCGATAGCGATGTGTCGAAGACTTGACAAAACAAAAAGCCGGCGTGATCGCCTCGGCGTCAAAGGAGGCAAGATCAGGTGCGCTGCTGCCTTGGCAATGTGTACAAGATCCGAGACGAGAACATCGCTGTCGTCCGATGCCCAAGGATACCTAGCACACATCTCATGTGTGATATAGTGCTGTCTGCAAGCAAGCTTAGCACGTACGGCCACAGTCAGCTGAAAACTGGGCATCCCGTCCGCTCTGCCATACATAAGCAGTTGAACGGCAGAT